>CM056376.1:131783666-131801961 GCA_029718625.1 Synaphobranchus kaupii
CTCCAGCTTTGTCATATCACGCACACACACACACCCCAGCTCTGTCATATCACGCTCACACACACACACCCCAGCTCTGTCATATCACGCTCACACACACACGCCCCAGCTTTGTCATATCACGCACACTAATATCACACATACACACACCAGCTCTCTCACACACTCCGAGACCCCCAACAGCAGTCTTGGACCCCGTTTTGTAGCATATGGGCAAAAATACCCCTCTAAGCCACTGGGTGCAGAAATGGCACAGAAATGAGAATTTTGGTACATGTAGTTTGAGATCCCACTGTGGCTGTTAACAAGTGCTGGTTCCCTGTGGCCTATATGGTTCAAAGGAAAGTCCATGCTTTTGCAGGTAGGCCTGAAAATAAAGACCCCGCTATATATAGGCTTATTCACCAACGGTGGAGTGAGTTCATTGGATCCCATTGGCTGTGCTTTCCCGTTGGCCATTAGCTGTTCTGTGGGCTACAGCCAGGCCAGTTTTCGAGGCGATATTGGGGTGCAACTCCCCCCCGACCCATGCGCAGTCTTAGTGACGCTCCGCGGCAGGGCGGTGGTAGGCGTGATGGGATACTGCATGTGTAACTGTGTGCAGTGGAGGATAAATTGAGTGAAGGAGGAGAGAGAAGGATAGAGTAGAGATGATGGGGGGGGGGGGGGGGGGGTGTGAGTGGAAGTGAGAGAGAACCGTCAAAAGAAAGGGAGAGAGGGAGGGAGAGAGAGAGAGAGGGAGGGAGGTAAGGAAGGAAGGAGGGTTTTTGTTTTTTTAGCCTCTAGCTAATTTATGGATCCGTTAGCTGTTACACATGCAGCAGCTTCTCTTCCTGGGATTAGGGATGAGGGAGAGATGGAGAGGAAAATAAACATGGGGAGATTGATGGGGAAGAAGAGAGAGATGGGGGGGGTGAGAGAGATGTGTCGACGGTGCAGACTGAGAGCCCAGTCACTGCCCCTTCTCTAAGGCAGAGCTAATGAACCGCTCTGCTGCATTTAAAGATGGACCCCGTGTTCATAACAGTGCAGAGAATATGAACCGCGAACGTCCTCTCGTGTGGACGTCCTCATTAAGAAGTGAAGATGTGGCTGGTTTCCTGTCAGCGCTCTGTGATGTAATGGTGTGCTCAGTAGCACTGAGTGAGTTTTCCGGCAGCGGCCCTCTGCCCTGCAGTTCTCCATTCAGATCACGCCTCACCTTTGACCTCATGCTGCATTTCCTGCGGCCAAGCTCGAGCTGCCGGGACGTGATTGGAGCCCGGCAGAACCCATGTGCCCAGAGCCGCTCTGCGATTGGAGCCCGGCAGAATCCCTGTGCCCAGAGCCGCTCTGCGATTGGAGCCCGGCAGAACCCCTGTGCCCAGAGCCGCTCTGCGATTGGAGCCCGGCAGAACCCCTGTGCCCAGAGCCGCTCTGTGATTGGAACCCGGCAGAACCCCTGTGCCCATAGCCACTCTGTGATTGGAGCCCGGCAGAACCCCTGTGCCCAGAGCCGCTCTGTGATTGGAGCCCGGCAGAACCCCTGTGCCCAGAGCCGCTCTGTGATTGGAGCCCGGCAGAACCCCTGTGCCCAGAGCCGCTCTGTGATTGGAGCCCGGCAGAACCCAAACTGGCCTAGCGCTAATGCTAACGTTGTCTGGCCCAAACTACCCTAGCGCTAATGCTAAAATGTCCAGCCCAAACTAGCCTAGGGTCTAGTGCTGCACAGGTAATGTGCTTTCTCAGCCGCTAACGCTAACGGCGGCCAGCACTGACAGCCAAGGTGCGCGCCGGCTCTTGTAATTAGCGCTGTTCCAGACGAGAGCGTGTGGGGCTTTGGTCGGGTAAGAGAGAGAAACAATCAGGCATTGTGCTAAAGAACCCTGACCAGTCTGGGCTGGATGGAATAAATAAAGCCATTATATACTGTATGTGCAAATGCAGGAACGCCTTTCTGTGCTCTACAGTGTGAATCTGTGTAACAGTGGTAACGTGCACCTTGAGTATCAGTGTGTTACCATGGCAGTGTGCTACAGTGTGAATCTGTGTGTAACAGTGGTCATGTGCACTGGTGAGTATCGGTGTGTTACCATGGCAATGTGCTACAGTGTGAATCTGTGTGTTACAGTGGCAATGTGCACTGTATCAGTGTGTTATCATGGCAGTATGCTACAGTGTGAATCTGTGTGTTACAGTGGTAATGTGCACTGTATCAGTGTGTTATGGTGTTATACACCATGTTTATCAGTGTGTTACTTTGGCAGTATAAGCTCTGTGTCTGGCCTGGGTTTTAGTGGCTGTACCATCAGCCATTTTCTGTGGGTCTTGGACTGTTTCAATTTATAATTATGAATCTGATGACATCATAATGGATGATGACTGAGCCCGACCAATCAACACAGACCGCTTCAGTTAACCAGGAAATGGTCTTTTACTAGCCCGTCTTCTAACCCTCCCAGGATCTCTTATGGTTATTGATTGTTGAAGAGTGCAGCTACAGCCCGTATTCTGGGCTATATATTCCAAATGATTTATATCTCCTTGTATAAAGTAAGTAATTGCTTGTGGAGCACTTATTGCTGGGTTATGACGCACATAAACTCCGCTATGATTCCACTGGGCTATAGCTGTGGGTCAGCTGTACTGGAGGCATTTTCACTGGAGCTGTACCCAGAATTGCAGCATGCCAGCCATGTTGGGCCAACCCCAGTTACAGTGCTGAGTTTGGCTCAGATTCTACAGACATCCTAGATGTATACTTTATTTTTTATTTTTTTAAAGAAAGAAAACCTTGGTAAAAATGACTTGTAGAAATGTATCAGCCCTGCTTGAATGGGTTTTATAAGTCTCTGCACCATGAGGATGAAGTGTTGGCTTTAATGTACAAACCCTCCGCTTTTCCTTCACGGTCTTTCTGTTCTTTCTAACCCAGCAGATCCAGTTTGCTGACCAGAAGCAGGAGTTCAACAAGCGCCCGACCAAGATCGGCCGACGCTCTCTCTCTCGCTCCATCTCTCAGTCCTCTACAGACAGCTACAGCTCAGGTACCCAGCCTTGGCTCTGCATACACACGCACACGCACAGTTACACGCACACGCACAGACACACAGACGGTTACACACAGGAGAGACTCCACAGTTGCAAACAGGCAATGATACAGCACAGTTACACGCACACACACACACACACACACAAGAGAGACTGCACAGTCGCGCACACACACACACACCACAATCTCTATCAAAGCCTTGTTCATCATTAGATCACAGAAACATTTTACCCCACATAAAGTGGGATTTGATTAAAGTGAAGTACCGGAAGAACTGGAAAAGCCATCTTAAGCAAAGAGCTGAAACATCCCCCGTTACTCGCGTTACGCCCGAGCGATTAAACGTGTAAATCAGGTATAAGAGCCCAGACTGGATGTGTGAGAACGGCTGGGCCTTTTTCCACAGGCTTTGGACGCCACACTTTCACAGCAGAGCGGTCTTAAGTGGCAGAAACTAGATTCCTATAATGAGCTTCAGGCCTGCTCGTTTCCATAGCAGCGGGTGAAGACCCAGTGCACTCTCAGGGCGGTGAAGGTGTACTCCGCCCTGCCCTCGCTCTGGCCCGTTTGAGATCTCTGTGGCCCCCGCTCAGGCCCGTTTGAGATCTTTATGTGGCCCCTGCTCGAGCTGACGGGCCGTATTAGGGGGCTGTGGGATTAAAGGAATTTGTCTCTGAGCCAGTTTTTAATTAAAATGGAGGGGGGGGGGGGGCGTGTCCGAAAGAATTGTTGAACTTTAATTTAGTTTTAATCTCTCCTCTTCCTGGGTCTTTCTCACAAAAACGTGCCGCTCTTTTGTTTGTTTGAACAAAAGAGCGGACAAACTGTTTCAACTCGTGGATGTGGGGAGTTGTTTGGGGGGGGGGGGGGGCGACATGTCACACCAAGGTTCATTTTTTATAAAAATTTCTTTAGAAAAAGTCAGGGATTATAACTCAGAAGCTTTGGCTATTTATTAAAAATGTCCAAAACTTGGTGAAGAGTCTGAGAAGATGGTTACTGAAGAAAGAAAGGGCGACTTGCCACGCCGGGGTTTAGGGAATTTTTGGGCTGTGTTGTGACATTACCCAGCATGCCCCTCTCTAGCAAAGGGGAGCGCGGCAGATGTTGAGGTGCTAACCCGCTCTGCGATGGGCCGCTAATCTGACACATCGGAGAGGAAGGTCTGCTGACTAATGCAGTCTGCCATCTGCCCGGTAACAGGGAGCGAATATCAGAGCAGCCAGAGTCCTGGCTCTCCAGCTGGACCTCAGAGCAGGGGCACCCAAAAAACGCTTTCTCGTTTTAATAACATCTGTTCATATTTATGCATTTCATAAATCCATCAATGGACTTTTCATATCTTTTCTTTCAATAATTCTTCACCATTTTATAAAATATTAAAAATAAGTCTTTTAGACTTTAATGAGAAAATGGTATTTCCAATGTTCCAAATGCTTTGTGATATTATCATAGTTGTAATTTATTGAATATTTATACTATGGTAATTAAATATCTGTTAGTATATGCAGTCACATTTTTGTCATGCTTCCACGTAGCAGTGCGTGTGAGTACATAGGGGCTCCACTAATCACAGAGTACGTTGGTTAAAGCACAACTGAACTTTGGTAGAACTTTGAGTTGTGTAGTTACCTGGCCATGATATGAGTCCAAATGTTGGTGAAATATGTTCGTTAGTTGTTCTGTGCTCCCCTGGGGTGATAATCCAGAATAGGGTATTTGTCGCTCTCCATTCACTTCTATGGGGCAGCTGAAACGGTCTCAAAATGACACTTCTAGCACGTATATGCCCGGGAAAGGAGCGGAATCTGTCAATACAAAAAATAATGAGTCCTTGTACGTATTTTTTTTTTTGTGTAATTAAAATTATAAAGTAATATTTTCTTCAGTGTTTTTAGCAAGCTACCAGAAAAGACTACCAAAATGTCGGCAGGTCGGACCATAGATATATACTAGTACTAGGAACGTTTGCTTCTGTGGAGTGGTTTCTGACGCATCGGCACGTTAACGGCACATTAAGTTTCTGGCACAAGAACATTGCCTACCTACCGGATCTACGTTCCGAATAAAATATGAAAAAGCAAGAAGGGCCATTGAATTAAAAAATAAAACACGTACGAGGACCGGTTATTGTTTGTATTGACCGAATCCACTTCTTTCGCAGTCGTATACGTGCTAGAAGTGTCATTTTGAGACAGTTTTAGCTGCCCCATACAAATTAATGGAGAGCGACAAATACCCTATTCTAGATTATCACCCCAGGGGAGCACAGAGCAACTAACAAACATATTTCGCCACTATTTGGACTCATATCATGGCCAGGTAACTACACAACCCAAAGTTCTACCAAACTTCAGTTGTGCTTTAAGGAAAAACAGAAGAACCCCAACTGTGATTGGTGGAGACGTTCTGGCTATACTTCCGGGAGCCCTTTTTAGCTTGAGGGACTATATCCAGAAGGTATCCACCAATTACTGTCGGCTTTGTTCTATTTTCTGTGAGCAACGTACTCTGTGATTGGTGGAAAGCTCTCTGGTTTCTGCGCAGCTTCCCGTCCCTAGGTTATTATCCCTCCGTGTCCCCAGTACGTGTGCTTAGGAAACAAAAAAATGCTCTGTGCCTTTTTCTTTCTGTCGGCGCATTCCTGTCGCAATCACCCCTCTTCCCACCCCCACAGCGGCCTCCTACACGGACAGCTCTGACGATGAGACCTCTCCCAGGGACAAGCAGCAGAAGAACTCCAAGGGCAACGGAGACTTCTGCATCAAGAACATCAAGCAGTCCGACTTCGGCCGCCGAGAGATCGAAATCGCCGAGCAAGGTGGGGCGGGAGGGGGGGGTCGCTGGTGCACCGATGTGTTCGCACGAGCTCCGTAAAACAGCAGGGAGCCAGCCAATCACCGAGCTAGCCCATCTTCTAGCCAATCGCATCTCTCTCTCATGAGAGCTGAACTCAGATTATGTTTCTCTCCTGCGATCCCTGTTTTTCCTCTCTGTCATGCCCTCTCTCCGTCTTGCCCCCCTCTCTCTCTCTCTCTCTCTCTCGCTCTGTGTCATGTACTTTCGTTCTCTCTGAGTGTTCTCTCTCTGTGGTAAGTGGTGTTTCAGGGAAGTGGTTATTTTCACTGAGTCATAGTTCATTATAACCGTTATATTCAGCACATCATCTCATGCGATCAGGTGAAGGAGCCACTTTCCCTCCTCCCTTCAGTCATCCTTAATTAAAAATGGCTCCTGGCTGGGCGTTCCCGCTATATTTACACCAGACCGGCTCTGGCCTGCTTTTGGAGTCCATGAGAGGCTAGCCCTGTTCCCAAACAGCAGCTTTCTGCTGTGGAGCCAGCCCGTCACCCACACGCAACGGCTGCTTCTGGAGCCGGCTGTCTGAACGTCTGCGACTCTCAGCACGTCTGTGACTCCTCGCAGCATGACTGTGACTCCCCTCAGCACGTCTGTGACTCCCCTCAGCACGTCTGTGACTCCTCTCAGCACGTCTGTGACCTGTGACTCCTCTCAGCACATCAGTGACTCGCAGCAAGACTGTGATTCCTCAGCACGTCTGTGACTCCTCTCCACGTCTGTGTCTCCTCTCAGCACGTCTGTGACTCCTCTCAGCACGACTGTGACTCCTCGCAGCACGACTGACTCCTCGCAGCACGTCTGTGACTCCCCGCAGCACGTCTGTGGTTTGTGACTTCCCTCAGCACGTCTGTGACTCCTCTTGAGCTGGAGGGGAAAGGCACTATAGCATTAGTGTTTATCAGGGTAGTTTTACCAAAGCACCGTCCTGGCGTTTTGTGCTCGTGGAAATGTGTATGTGGTGATGCGCGTGTGTGTGCTGATGCGCGTGTGTGTGCTGATGCGCGTGTGTGTGTGGAGCGCGTGTGTGTCCGTGCCTGCATGTGCTGATACGTGTGTGTTTCTCTGCAGAGATGCCAGCGCTCATGGCTTTGAGGAAGAGAGCTCAGGGTGAGAAACCGCTGGCTGGAGCCAAAGTGGTGGGCTGCACACACATCACTGCCCAGACTGCTGTGAGTATCACCACACACACACTCACACACATCACCGCACGCATGCACACACGCATGCACACGTATCACCACACGCACACACGCACACACACAGGTAAACTATCCTGTCTGTGATGTGACTGTGTGAAGGCGGGGCCTGACTGTGCTGGCTCCTCCCCCAGGTGCTAATGGAGACGCTCTCTGCTCTGGGAGCACAGTGCAGGTGGGCTGCCTGCAACATCTATTCCACCCAGAACGAGGTGGCAGCTGCTCTGGCAGAAGGAGGTGAGTGTCCCCCACATCCCTTTCTCTCTCTCTCTCTCCTCCCCCCTCTCTTCCCCCCCTATCAGCCTCTCTCCCACTTTATCTCTCCCCCCTCTCTCTCCTCCCTCCCTCTCTCTCTCTCTCTCCTCCCCCCTCCTCCACTGACCTCCTCTCCCTCTCTCCCACAGGGTTCTCAGTGTTTGCGTGGAAGGGGGAATCGGAGGATGATTTCTGGTGGTGTATCGATCGCTGTGTTAATCTGGAGGGCTGGCAGCCCAACATGGTACAGCATCTCCTGCGTCCTCTTCCCTGCTAACGGGCTAACGGGCTAACCGTTTACCTCTGACCTATCAGCTTCACTTCCCCTTTTTCATCACATTTCTACTGTAGAAACAGTCACTTACAGCCACTCGTAGAGTTACAGAGACAAGTTACAAGGTGCCATCTCAGAAACAACATGCAGGATGTAACAATACAATAAAGGAAAATAAAACGGTTTTAAAAATAAAATAAACATTTAGAAGGTCTTCAAATAAACTGCCTCACTGAATAACTGTGTGAGGGGTTATTTTCAGATCGGGGAAGCAGCTGACTGAATATATCCTCTACCACACACGTCCATACACGCCGTGAGGTCAGCCTGGCCAGCTATAACCCTCTTCCCTGTTGCCTTCCAGATTTTGGATGACGGGGGAGACTTAACCCACTGGATCTATAAGAAATACCCCAACATGTTCAAGAAGATCAAGGGCATCGTGGAGGAGAGTGTCACCGGGGTTCACAGGTGGGTCACGGACGGGCTGGCCAATCGAATCCTTTCACTGGGTTTTTCTGCTGAGAGACCCATGTGAAGGGCTCATGGCTTAGGCCTCCATCTGGTGGCTGGTAAAGGTATTTAACATGCATGTGCAATCTTGACATGTTTATACTGTTCTAGACGTTGTGGTTTCAATTTAATATGAGTAAGATGCATTTTAAAAATACAAAATAAGCCAGGTTTCATAATGTACTCTGATGCCATTACTGTTTTACAAAAGTTGAACAAAAAAAGCATTCTTATTTCAGGGATCATTTATAGTCCTATAATGTTATTTTTTGATGGATTGGCAGTTAGAACCGATCCTTTGAGATGAACAGCACTGTCGACTGGTCCTAACTGAAGCACAGGTTTCTACAGAACACTGAAGTTTCTGTGTGAGCTGACCTGTGAAACTGGTGGAGATGAGTTTAATTTGATTAGAGTGTTTTGAAGATGGAGTGAAGATGACCTTTAAGTGTGGTCTAATCTGCGCCTCTCCCTGCGGAGATCAGTGCTTTTTATAAAGCAGGGCTGCCCTTCCTCTGGCTCCAGAGAGTCTCAGCGCTCGCGGTGAGAAACTGAGCAGGATTATTTAAACTAGCTGTGGGGGCTTAACCTAAGAGCCTATTACCACTGATGCATTGCTATAAGTCATATCCACAGAGTGTGTCTATGCGGGTGTCTGTGTGGGTTTGTTGAGAGAAAGTGTGTGTGTGTGTGTGTGTGTGTGTGTGTGTGTGTGTGTGTGGGTTTGTTGAGAGGGAGTGTGTGCGTGCGTGTGTGTTTGTATATGATATTGTGTACGTGCGTGTTTGTGTATGATATTGTGTGTGTGCGATGTGTGTATGAGTGATTATATTCAGAGGAGCTCTGTGAGTGAGACTGGGCCACCAGGGTCTAAGGGGGAGACAACCCCAGCAGCCCTTTAGCACACATGCTCTTCAGCTTCAGCCAAACCCGCTGTCGGGCCATGCGCCACTAGCCTGACTGACCTCTCGCTGACCCCAGTGCTGCGTCATACCACCGCATCACATTCTATAGACACACCAGATACTCTGCTCTGAATCCTTAACAGTGAGCGTTCTGTCTCCCAGCGCTCAAACCCCAAATTACAATTCCATTAATCATTCATGATGGGCTGTGACTGTGTAGAGGTCATATAGAATAGAATAACTTTTATAGAGTAATACAGCACCAGATCTGCCTTTTCCTGAAGGGATCATCGGCTATTGAAATGAGGGGGGCAGAATTGCAGTAGCTCTATAGACTCTGTGACTGTATCCATCTCGTGATATCCCATGATCCTCTCTGTTCAGGTTGTACCAGCTGTCCAAAGCCGGCAAGCTGTGCGTCCCCGCCATGAACGTCAACGACTCGGTGACCAAGCAGAAGTTTGACAACCTGTACTGCTGCCGAGAGTCCATACTGGACGGGTGAGTGGAGTCGGGACACGCCATTGGGCGTCTCCTTTAAATTGGTCGGAGACAATGTTCAATAATCCCTCCCCCTGCTTCTCTCTACAGACTGAAACGCACCACGGACGTGATGTTTGGAGGGAAACAGGTGGTGGTGTGTGGATATGGAGAGGTATGCTATTGTGCATTTATATTTTTGTTCATTGTCAGTTGTTTTGTAACCGAGGTAACAGTTGACCTTCTTTACATCTGTGGTTCACCCTCAGTTCGGTCTTGACATTAAACTTTGCGGCAGGGCTGTTTGTCGAATTTTCTGGTTCTTTTGTCAAGCAAAAACATTCAGTGTTGTACCATTGCCACATTCATGTGAAATTATTGGAGAGATTTGAATGATTCATTGGCAGATGTTACAATGACATTGAAAATATAAATGTAGTTCCTTTCATTTACTTGTTTTATTTTCCTTTATAACCAATCCTAGATCTATGTACCTACCGCTGTGGAGAAATTGACAGTAAACATTTCCGCCGTCTGGCAGGTGTTGCTGTACAACTGTGCTATTTGTGTTTGAGACACTAGAGGGCAGTGTGCATTTACGAGACTGCAGGCCTTCTATGGCCACTGCCTTCCCCTGTGACATCATGTCTTGTGAAATTTAAAAGGTCATATGTCAAGGGTGCAGAGGTTAATGCTGAATATTTAGCTTTATTTTCTTTCAGTATATTCTTCAAGTACTATCCACGTCTTAATAGTAATGATATCCTTGCCTTTACATTGTGCAATCCTCTGTGTCTGCTACGGGTGTCCATATCCTTGCCTTTACATTGTGCAATCCTCTGTGTCTGCTACGGGTGTCCATATCCTTGCCTTTACATTGTGCAATCCTCTGTGTCTGCTACGGGTGTCCATATCCTTGCCTTTACATTGTGCAATCCTCTGTGTCTGCTACGGGTGTCCATTTGTGTTTTCCAGCTCTTAATTATAATTAATTATAATAAACAAATGTCCATTATGTGCAGTATTGTATAAGCTGCGCATGTATCCTTCCTGTTCTGTGTTTACATCAGACTCAGAGGATGTTTCTGTTCCAGTGCAGTGATGTGATTCTGTTCTGGTGCAGAGATGTGATTCTGGTCTGGTGCAGTGTTAGTGTTAGGGCTACACTTGCCTGTAGCATCAGTGTGTGCGTGTGTATGCATGTGTGTGTGTTTGTGTGTGTGTGTGTTGTATACTGTTGAGCAGTAACAGGATGTCTCTCTGTGATTCCAGGTGGGAAAGGGCTGCTGTGCTGCTCTGAAGGCCATGGGCTCCATAGTGTACGTGACTGAGATCGACCCCATCTGCGCCCTGCAGGCCTGGTAGGTCAGGGGTGAGAGGTCAGGGTCATCAGTGCTGGGGTGGGGCAGACTGAGGGTCGAGCTGTGGTGTCTATGAGAGTTGGGGGTACCCTCCAGGTATAATAGTAGGCTTCCCTTTATTGCCATTATGTGGGTCAGTATTGATCAATGTCCCTGTGCCAGCTCTCAAAAGAATTAAATAATATTCTCTTAGACAGACATAAGGTCATAATTAAAGTCACGTGTGATCCATATTGTGTGAGGTACATGTGTGTTTTCTGTGCTGTATGTGTTTGTGCGTGCGTGCGTGCGTGCGTGCGTGCGTGTGTGTGTGTGTGTGTGTGGGTGTGTGAGTGTGTTTGCGTTTAGGTGTGTGTGTGATTGTGAGTGTGTGAGAGAGAGAGAGTGTGAGTGTTTGTGTGTGTGTGATTGTGAGTGTGTATAGGTATGAGTGAGAGTGTGTGTGTATGTGTGTTTGTGTGTGATTGTGAGAGTGTATAGGTGTGTGTGAGAGTGTGTGATTGTGAGTGTGTGTGTATATGTGTGTGTGATTGTGAGTGTGTATAGGTAGGTGTGTGTGAGAGAGAGAGAGAGAGAGAGAGTGAGAGAGTGAGAGAGTGAGAGAGTGAGAGAGTGAGAGAGTGAGAGAGAGAGAGAGAGAGAGAGAATGAGAATGAGAGAGAGTGAGAGAGAGAGAGAGAGAGAGAGAGAGAGAGAGAGAGTGAGAGAGAGTGAGAGAGAGTGAGAGTGAGAGTGAGAGTGAGAGTGAGAGTGAGAGTGAGAGAGAGAGAGAGAGTGAGAATGAGAATGAGAGAGTGAGAGAGAGAGAGAGTGAGAGTGAGAGAGAGAGAGAGAGTGAGAGAGAGTGAGATATGAAGCTAATGTTCATTAAATGCTCCTCTCAGCATGGACGGCTTCAGGCTGGTGAAGCTCAATGAGGTCATCCGTCAGGTGGACATCGTCATCACCTGCACAGGTAGGCTTCCTCCCGCCGGGAACCCCCTGCAAGTGCGGCGCGTCTCCACGGAAACCGTGCGGAGCGGGCTGAAATGTGTACGGTGTTAGACTGGGCTCTGACACGCTGAAGTGGTGACTCTGAGATTTCTCTCTCTAAGAGAGCAGGGGAAGTGATTGGCACAGCGTTTCCCGTTAATTTAATTGCGAGGGGTTAATTACCTCCGAGACTGATTACATCCCCAGTTAATCTCGCATTGACAAGCCCCTTTCAAACATCCATCAAGAGGCCAGTGAAATGTGTTTACAATATCTAGATTGACCACAGTTACAATGTCTAGATTCCCCAGAGGGTGAAAGCGCACACACACACACACACACACACACACACACACACGTGCACACACACACACACACACACACACACACACACGTGCACACACACACACACACACACACGTGCACACACACACACACACACACACACACACGTGCACACACACACACACACACGTGCACACACACACACACACACGCACGTGTGCACACACACGTGTGCACACACACACACACACACGTGCACACGCACGCACACACACACACACACACACACGCACGTACACACACGTCCACGCACGCACACACACACACGCGCACACACATGCGCACACACAAACAAACAAGTGCACATACATACACACGCACACACATACTGTACGTTTTCCCCCTGTGTGTATTTCATCATTGGTGAAATGGGTTCTTGAGTTGCTTATAAATAAATAACTGAACCGGGGCACTTGTTCAGTGAATTGATGTGTAACCGTGACCTTGCGTTTAGTGTGTGCCTGTAGGGTCTCTCAGAAGACTTATTTTACTCATGTCAAAATGGATACCCAAGCAGTATTTTATTTTCTTGGATGAATTTTTCATTGGATCTCTTTCAGGAGGCCACATATGCATGATGATTTACCTGTTATTCCATCGTTTTGTTTCTTTCTTTTGCACAATTCTTTGTTTTAGTTAGTAGTCAAGTCACTGTTCGTATCTGTTCTGGTGTCCATCTAACCTTATCGTATGAAGAAAAAAATTATTTAAGTTTCCCAGAATAAGAGCATTTGCTAAATAAGTGAATGTAAAAGTATTAGAATTTTGGGGGTTTCGCCCAGCCTCCAGTAAAGGCCCATGAGATCAAGGAGTCAGAGGTTTGCTTTCATCTCACAAAAAAGCTTATTATACACAGAGAGTATAAACAGTGAGTTTTCAGGGTTTCGATTTCTGGCAATGTGTTATATACTGAGACTACAAAACAGTGATTTATGGGGGTTTTGATTTCAGGCAATGTGTTCTATACTGAGACTACAAAACAGTGACTTATGGGGGTTTCGATTTCAGGCAATGTGCGATTACAAAACAATGACTTATGGGGGTTTTGATTAAAGGTAATGTATTATATGCAGAGACTACAAAACGGTGACTTGTGGGGGTTTTGGTTTCAGGCAATGTGTTCTATACAGAGACTATGAAACGGTGACTTACGTGGGTTTTGATTTCAGGCAATAAGAACGTGGTGGTGAGGGAATACCTGGACCGTATGAAGAACGGCTGTATCGTGTGCAACATGGGGCACTCCAACACAGAGATCGACGTGGTGAGTCTCGCGGGTGGTCTGGTGTTAGCGTGGGCCGTGCTGTCAGTGTTAAACCTCCGGAGTACAGCGTGCTGGGCCTCTGTTCTGTGGGTGTGAGAGGCCACAGGGCCACTGTAGAGTAACCCGACACCCAGGGGAGGCCATGTTTCATTCTAAAAATCCACCCTTCCGGATGAGGCAGAGAATCTGCTCTATGTTCACTTGTGTGTGTGCGTGTGCGTGTGCGTGTGCGTGTGCGTGTGCGTGTGTGTGTGTGCGTGCGCGCATGTGCCTGTGTGTGTGTGAGTGTGAGACTGACGGCTGTCCCTGTTCTGCTGCAGGCCAGCCTGCGGACTCCGGAGCTGACCTGGGAGCGTGTGAGGTCACAGGTGGACCACGTCATCTGGCCCGACGGCAAGAGGATAGTGCTGCTCGCTGAGGTGAGAGGCAGGAAAACACACTGCCATACTGCATACTGCAGACACTGCCCTACTGTCTTACAGTAATACTGCATACTGCCGACACTGCCCTACTGTCTTACAGTAATACTGCATACTGCAGACACTGCCCTACTGTCTTACAGTAATGCTGCATACTGCACACACTGCCCTACTGTTTTACAGTAATACTGCATACTGCACACACTGCCCTACTGCCTTACAGTAATACTGCACACACTGCCCTACTGTCTTACAATAATACTGCATACTGCGCACACTGCATCACTGCATACATTATTTTACAGTGATACACCAGGTGAAAAAAGATTATATTTGAAATATACTTTTTCAAAGTATACTTTTAGTAGTTTTTGTACTAATTATGTACTTTGTGCTAAATTGGCAGCACTAAGTATACTAAGTGCACTAAAGTTGTTCAAAAGTAGAACTTAAGTCGGACTTAAATGTATTTCAAGTGTAGTGTGTATGTTAAAATGGGACTATTTTTAGTATACTTAAGTGCACTGTCTATGATAAAATTGGACTATTTTTAGTGTACTTAAGTGCACTGTCTATGATAAAATTGGACTATTTTTAGTGTACTTAAGTATATTTAAGTGCACTAACAAAAAGTATGATTTGTTGGTATCTTAAATACGCTTGCAGTACAATTTCATTCCTATGTCACCAGTGCGTTTGAAACAAACTTTAAAAGTGTTACGGTGTGATACTATACTTGAAGTACACTTTTTAAAAGTACATTTTAACCATACTTCAAATTAAGTGCAAAAAGGAAAAGTATACTTGTAATAACATTTGTATACTTAAATAATATTTTTATTACCCTAAAGTATACTACTTTTTCACCTGGGACAGCACACTGCCCTACTGTCTTACAGTAATACTGCATACTGCACACTGCCCTATTGTCTTCTGCACGCTCTGCCCTACTAGTGATACAGCACACTGCACTGACTGTCCTGCAGTATCAGTCTTGCTGTTTATAGTTGATGGCAGAACGAGATCATTATGAGAGGGATTAATAGGTTCTCTGAGTCCTGCAGCTTTTAATCATCGGGCACATCTCTCCTCTCTTATTTGTTGGTTTTTACCGCGGTGGCTTCACTCTACGGACTCCACTGTAGACGTAGAGGGAAGTGTCGTCCCGTGGTGCCGATATCTAGTGAAATTTAGCGGGGATAATGATCGGCGGGGCATAGGGCGCCGTTCGTTTACCAGATTGAGAGCGTGTGATTTCCCTAATCTGCTGGGAGGTAATTTACTTCTGTGCCCACGCTTTGGCCTGAATGGTGCTATCGAAATTCTCTAATTATTTTTTATTTTTTGTTCAAATTAGTCTTGAGCTTGG
This sequence comes from Synaphobranchus kaupii, assembly GCA_029718625.1. Taxonomy (NCBI): domain Eukaryota; kingdom Metazoa; phylum Chordata; class Actinopteri; order Anguilliformes; family Synaphobranchidae; genus Synaphobranchus; species Synaphobranchus kaupii. Next base: position 131,798,913 of record CM056376.1, read on the forward strand.
CAGAGTGGTAATTGTGGGAAGCAGATTATAAATGGCTATATACACCAGCAGTGTGACTCTGGCTGTATTAGAGTTTAAGTATTATCAGAGTACTGCAGTAGTAGGCAGGGTCGGTGTATAGCTGTAGTAGTGTTAAACACTAGGAATGCTCGTGTTAGGCAGATAAGTGTGGATCAGTGTAACTCACATTAGCTGTAGTAGAGTTTAAGTACTGCACTGTTAGGGAGGGTAAGTGTGGCTCTATAGTTGTAGTTGTGTTAAATACTTCAGTGTTAGGCAGGGTAAGTGTGGATCAGTGTAAACTCACTATAGCTGTAGTAGAGTTTAAGTACTGCACTGTTAGGTTAGTCAGTGTGGTTATCACTAGTTATATTTTGATGAGTCCTGTCTCTGGTGGAGAGGACCAGAGAAGTTCACTTTTGCTTGTGTGTACGTGTGCATGCATGTGTGTTTTTCTGTTTTCTCACGTGTGTGTGTGTGTGTGTGTGTGTGTGTGTGTGTGTGTGTGTGTGTGTGTGTGTGTGTGTGTGTGTGTGTGTGTGTGTGTGTGTGTGTGTGTGTGTGTGTGTGTGTGTGTGTGTGTGTGTTCATCCGCAGGGTCGCCTCCTCAACCTGAGCTGTTCCACAGTACCCACCTTTGTGCTGTCCATCACTGCCACCACCCAGGTGAGAGGAGCATTATGGGAAAATGAGCACTGGATAAACGTGGGACTGTGGGTCAGTGCTGGGTTTAGAGAATATGGGAGAGAGACTTTTAAAGAAAATGGATAATGTTTGAAGGCTTTTGCATTGTGAATGTTATGGGAGAAAAAGAGGTGCAGGGGGGAGGGGGAGGGTTGGGGGGAGGCAGAGGGGGAGGGTTGGGGGAAGGCAGAGCGGGAGAGAGAGATGATCAGAGCCTGCTGCTGAATTTCCTTGAACTCAAATTAGTCAATCATGGAGAAGATGATGATTAAGTCTGTCAGGTACTTTGCTCTGAGTGGGAGGAGTGTAGCATTTACTCTTCACCTTAACAGTTATTTTACCAATTGTAGTGCACCCTCTGAGTGGCAAGACACCTCCCTGTAGAACTTAAGTGTTTCCTGTTTTTGGACACACTTCCATGAGTATACCTTTTATACCGCAGTAGACTATCAATTTTAATTACATGATTATAGTAGCAAGCACTAAACTGGAATTAGAAATGTAGCTATCTGCCTAAACTTACACACTTAGGGCCAGATTTGCCAAGACCTGTAGCATGTGCAACACCTTTTTGCACACTCAAAACTAATAACACAAGCAATGATTGGTGCAAAACAAATACCATGACCAAATCATTGGTCATGTTATTGGTTTTGCGTGTGCTAATGGGTTTTGCACACGCTAAATGCCTTAGTAAATTAGGCCCTTAGACTCTAAATCAAGTGTCGGCTTCAGCACCAAGTAAAACTAGCAATGCTGCTGCAGTCCTGCTACTCAGGAGCGTTTGAAAAATCACTGCTTCATCGTAAATGTGAAATGAAGCTAACTCTGGCTGAATAAATGCGCGCTGGTCCACTTAAGGGGGCCGTTGTGGAGTCATTCTGTGTGTTACACCCACTGTTTTATTGCCCATTTGCCCTGTAATATTGATAGCAGTGTCGGTTTGGCTTTATTTTCAGGGTCTTAAAATACCGCATAGAATTATGAATTATTTATAAACCGAAACTATTTTAGCTGCTGCTGCTGCCTTGTTCACTGCCTTGCCTGGGTGAGGCGCAGTATAACTGCATCTTCACAATGTCACCTGTGTGAAGCATTCTCACCTGTCTGATGGAAACGTGTAACGTGACACGCTGTACGGTCGACCGTATCCGGTTCAGGTGAGTGACCGCGCTTGACGGAGGTTGAACGGTGGTGTGGATAAAGTGCTTGAAGAGGATCCCATCTAGAGGAAGAGGCCCCAGGGCTGTGTGTGTCTGTCGGTGTTGTCATGGTAACGGAGCAGTCTCACCCCTTCTCTCTACACCCCCCTCCCCATCCTGTCCCACAGGCTCTGGCTCTCATAGAGCTGTACAACGCTCCTGAAGGTCGCTACAAACAAGACGTCTACCTGCTGCCTAAAAAAATGGGTAAGGGGCGCGGACCTTTTCCCACACGCACCTCCACCCACAACCACACCCACTTCCACCCACAACCACACCCACTTCCACCCACAACCACACCCAACTCCACCCACAGCCACACCTACCTACCCCCGCAACCACACCCACCTCCACCCACAGCCACACCTACCTACACCCACAGCCACACCCACCTCCACCCACAGCCACACCCACCTCCTCCCACAACCACACGCACCTACCCCCGCAACCACACCCACCTCCACCCACAGCCACACCCACCTCCTCCCACAACCACACGCACCTACCCCCGCAACCACACCCACCTCCACCCACAGCCACACCCACCTCCTCCCACAACCACACCCACCTCCTCCCACATTGGGTTTAATCTGTCCTGCAGTTGGTTTGTGGGATCTGATCACAGGACTTCATATTTTACTAAAGCTGATGAACGGCAGCTCCCAACTCAACACTGTCAACATCACACCTAGTTTGCGTTATCAAATGTTCACAGTGCCTTGTTTCTCGTGGAAAAGAGCATGTGTGTGTGCGTACATGCGTGCATTAATCCTCGTAGGCGTGATGCTTAGCGTCTTTCTCGCTATATCAGTGTGTTATGTGTATTAATGAACACGCTGTGCGGCTGCATGTTGCGGGTTGAGTACTGAGCACCGTGTTCCGTCTGACAGACTGCTGCGGGGGCGGTGGCGCCCCCTGCAGGAGGGACAGCGTGTTTGCCGGGCGGAGACGGAGCTTTCACCTCCTCCCCCTCCCCCTCCCGCTCCCCCACTCCACAGCAGACTGACGGAAAGTGCCGGAATATAGGTCAAGCTGTCAGCCGCTCCCTCGTACTGCAGCTCTGACTGCTCTCGCCAGGAGCCGTGAAGAAGCCTAGCTCCGTCAGTCCCTCTGCAGCACCGCGTCTGTACTGAACCCATACCGCTGTGAACCGTACCATACAA
>CM056376.1:131802461-131875099 GCA_029718625.1 Synaphobranchus kaupii
GGAAAAATATTTGCATGTTTTGTTGATTTCAAAAAAGCATTTGATTCAATTTGGCACGATGGACTATTTTTAAAAATCTTACAAAGTGGTGTAGGGGGTAAAGTCTATGACATCATAAAATCGATGTACACAGAGAATAAGTGCAGTACCAGAATTGGAAATAAAAGAACTGAATTCTTCACTCAGGGGGCGTGGAGTGAGACAGGGCTGCAGTCTGAGTCCAACACTCTTCAACATTACATTAATGAATTGGCTTTACAGTTGGAACAGTCTGCTGCTCCTGGACTCACTCTCCACGATAAAGAAATTAAATTCTTACTCTATGCGGATGACCTGGTTCTGCCTGTCACCCACAGAACAGGGGTTACAGCAGAGCCTGTCATACCTAGAGAAATTCTGTCAGACCTGGGCACTGACAGTAAATCTGGAAAAAACCAGAGTTATGGTCTTCCAGAAAAAAATCCAGATCACAGGGAAACAGGTACCAATTTACCCTAGGAACCCACACCCTGGAGCACACCCACCAACTACACTTACCTGGGGCTGGTGATTAGTGCTTCAGGGAATTTTGAAATGGCAATAAATGCATTACGGGACAAAGCCACGCAGGGCCTACTATGCAATTAAGAAAACTATTTCCAAATTCAATCCCCCTATAAAGATCTGGCTAAAAATATTTGACTGCATTATCCAGCCCATTCTCCTTTATGGGAGTGAAATATGGGGCCCTCTATTGCACAACAAAACAAAAAATGGGATAAAAATCAATTGAGAAATTTCACCTCGAGTTCTGCAAAACTGCACTACATGTCCACAGAAATGCCCCAAATAATGCGTGCAGGGCCGAATTAGGCCGCTTCCCCCTCTTGCTACCAATTGAAAAAAGAGCACTCAATTCTGGGTTCATCTGAATCAGGCTGACCCACACTGCTACCAGCACAAGGCACTGAAAAGCAACCAGCTCTACCCAGAGAGGGACCCCCTCGGACAACTGGCCATGAATAAACAATTTGAAGAAAAACGCAACAACCACAGCATTAAAACAATTTGACAAGATCAACAAAAATCTGTACATTGACAATTGGCATGAAGAAATTAAATTAAACAATAAATTGGAAATTTACCGCACTCTAGGTCGAAATTACTCCCTGTCTGATTACCTGACACGAGTTAAAAACCCAAAACAAAGACACACATTAACAATGTACAGACTCAGTGACCACAGCCTTGCTATTGAAACTGGTCGCCACAAAAAGACCTGGCTGCCAAAAGAGAACAGGCTGTGTGCTCACTGCAACCTGGCAGAGGTAGAGACAGAGGCCCACTTTTTACTCTACTGCCCCAAGTACCTCTCAATTCGAAGCCAATATTTTTCCAAATTCAATGCGCAAATTCACCAATTTGAATACCAATCAGAATCAAATAAATTAAAAGTAGTTCTGGGAGAAGAGGATGCCACAATAGAAATGGCAGCTCATTACGTCTCTGCCTGCCATCATTTAAGAGAGGGTGTGGACTATTGTATAAATTAACTAATCTATTACTAATCTACTAGTCACCTATGTTCTTTTGAATACTGCCAGGGTTTATATGTAATATGTATTACATTATAGTACTAAATGTCTTTTGACCTGGGATTATGTGTATTAGCGGGGGGGGGGGGGGGGGGGGTTGTTGTTGGTTCATGTTTTTGTTTTGTGTTTTTGTCATTTATGTATCAATGCTTGTGCAACACAAGTTTACTTGTCATGCAAATAAAGCACATTTGAATTGAATTGAATTGAATTGAGTGAGAGAGAGAGAGAGAGAATGAGAATGAGAGAGAGTGAGAGAGAGTGAGAGTGAGAATGAGAGAGAGGTGAGAGAGAGAGTGAGAGAGAGAGTGAGAGAGAGAGAGAGAGAGAGTGAGAGAGAGAGAGAGTGAAGAGTGAGAGAGAGAGAGAGAGAGAGTGAGAATGAGAGAGAGAGAGAGAGTGAGAGAGAGTGAGAATGAGAATGAGAGAGAGTGAGAGAGAGAATGAGAGAGAGTGAGAGAGAGAGAGAATGAGAGAGAGTGAGAGAGAGTGAGAGAGAATGAGAATGAGAGAGAGTGAGAGAGAGAGAGAGAGAGAGAGAGAGAGAGAGAGAGAGAGAGAGAGTGAGAGAGAGAGTGAGAGTGAGAGTGAGAGTGAGAGTGAGAGTGAGAGTGAGAGTGAGAGTGAGAGTGAGAGTGAGAGAGAGAGAGAGAGAGAGAGGAGAGAGAATGAGAGAGAGTGAGAGAGTGAGAGAGTGAGAGAGTGAGAGAGAGAGAGAGTGAGAGAGAGAGATATGAAGCTAATGTTCATTAAATGATCCTCTCAGCATGGACGGCTTCAGGCTGGTGAAGCTCAATGAGGTCATCCGGCAGGTGGACATCGTCATCACCTGCACAGGTAGGCTTCCTCCCGCCGGGAACCCCCTGCAAGTGCGGCGCGTCTCCACGGAAACCGTGCGGAGCGGGGCTGAAAATGTGTACGGTGTTAGACTGGGCTCTGACACGCTGAAGTGGTGACTCTGAGATTTCTCTCTAAGAGAGCAGGGGAAGTGATGGCACAGCGTTTCCCGTTAATTTAATTGCGAGGGGTTAATTACCTCCGAGACTGATTACATCCCCAGTTAATCTCGCATTGACAAGCCCCTTTCAAGCATCCATCAAGAGGCCAGCGAAATGTGTTTACAATATCTAGATTGACCACAGTTACAATGTCTAGATTCCCCAGAGGGTGAAAGCGCACACGCACGCACACACACACACGTACACACACACACACACGCACGCACACACACACGCACGTACACACACACACACACACACGCACGCACCGCGCACCACACACACAAACAAACAAGTGCACATACATACACACGCACACACACGCACGTACATACACACGCACATGCACGTACACACACACGCGCACACACAAACAAACAAGTGCACATACATACACACGCACACACACGCGCACACACCAAAACAAACAAGTGCACATACATACACACGCACACACATACTATACTTTTTTCCCCTGTGTGTATTTCATCATTGGTGAAATGGGTTCTTGAGTTGCTTATAAATAAATAACTGAACCGGGGCACTTGTTCAGTGAATTGATGTGTAACCGTGACCTTGCGTTTAGTGTGTGCCTGTAGGGTCTCTCAGAAGAGTTCTTTTACTGATGTCAAAGTGGATACCCAAGCAGTATTTTATTTTCTTGGATGAATTTTTCATTGATCTCTTTCAGGAGGCCACATATGCATGATGATTTACCTGTTATTCCATCGTTTTGTTTCTTTCTTTTGCACAATTCTTTGTTTTAGTTAGTAGTAAAGTCACTGTTCGTATCTGTTCTGGTGTCCATCTAACCTTATCGTATGAAGTAAAAAATTATTTAAGTTTCCCAGAATAAGAGCATTTGCTAAATAAGTGAATGTAAAAGTATTAGAATTTTGGGGGGTTTCGCCAGCCTCCAGTAAAGGCCCATGGATCAAGGGGTCAGAGGTTTGCTTTTATCTCACAAAAAAGCTTATTATACACAGAGAGTAAAACAGTGAGTTATCAGGGTTTCGATTCAGGCAATTATGTTATATACTGAGACTACAAAACAGTGACTTATGGGGGTTTCTATTTCAGGCAATGTGTTTTATACTGAGATTACAAAACAGTGATTTATGGGGGTTTTGATTTCAGGCAATGTGTTCTATACTGAGACTTACAAAACAGTGACTTATGGGGGTTTCGATTTCAGGCAATGTGAGATTACAAAACAATGACTTATGGGGGTTTTGATTAAAGGTAATGTATTATATGCAGAGACTACAAAACGGTGACTTGTGGGGTTTTGGTTTCAGGCAATGTGTTCTATACAGAGACTATGAAACGGTGACTTACGTGGGTTTTGATTTCAGGCAATAAGAACGTGGTGGTGAGGGAATACCTGGACCGTATGAAGAACGGCTGTATCGTGTGCAACATGGGGCACTCCAACACAGAGATCGACGTGGTGAGTCTCGCGGGTGGTCTGGTGTTAGCGTGGGCCGTGCTGTCAGTGTTAAACCTCCGGAGTACAGCGTGCTGGGCCTCTGTTCTGTGGGTGTGAGAGGCCACAGGGCCACTGTAGAGTAACCCGACACCCAGGGGAGGCCATGTTTCATTCTAAAAATCCACCCTTCCGGATGAGGCAGAGAATCTGCTCTGTGTTCACTTCTGTGTGTCTGTTAGTGTGTGTGTGCGTGCGTGCGTGCGTGCGTGCGTGCGTGCGTGCGTGCGTGCGAGTGTGAGACTGACGGCTGTCCCTGTTCTGCTGCAGGCCAGCCTGCGGACTCCGGAGCTGACCTGGGAGCGTGTGAGGTCACAGGTGGACCACGTCATCTGGCCCGAACGGCAAGAGGATAGTGCTGCTCGCTGAGGTGAGAGGCAGGAAAACACACTGCCATACTGCATACTGCATACTGCAGACACTGCCCTACTGTCTTACAGTAATACTGCATACTGCAGACACTGCCCTACTGTCTTACAGTAATGCTGCATACTGCACACACTGTCTTACAGTAATACTGCATACTGCACACACTGCCCTACTGCCTTACAGTAATACTGCACACGCTGCCCTACTGTCTTACAATAATACTGCATACTGCGCACACTGCATCACTGCATACATTATTTTACAGTGATACACCAGGTGAAAAAAGATTATACTTGAAATATACTTTTTCAAAGTATACTTTTAGTAGTTTTTGTACTAATTATGTACTTTGTGCTAAATTGGCAGCACTAAGTATACTAAGTGCACTAAAGTTGTTCAAAAGTAGAACTTAAGTCGGACTTAAATGTATTTGAAGTGCAGTGTGTATGTTAAAATGGGACTATTTTTAGTATACTTAAGTGCACTGTCTGATAAAATTGGACTATTTTTAGGTGTACTTAAGTATATTTAAGTGCACTAACAAAAAGTATGATTTGTTGGTATCTTAAATACGCTTGCAGTACAATTTCATTCCTATGTCACCAGTGCGTTTGAAACAAACTTTAAAAGTGTTACGGTGTGATACTTATACTTGAAGTACACTTTTTAAAAGTACATTTTAACCATACTTCAAATTAAGTGCAAAAAGGAAAAGTATACTTGTAATAACATTTGTAATACTTAAATAATATTTTTGTTACCCTAAAGTATACTACTTTTTCACCTGGGACAGCACACTGCCCCTACTGTCTTACAGTAATACTGCATACTGCACACTGCCCTATTGTCTACTGCACGCTCTGCCCTACTAGTGATACAGCACACTGCACTGACTGTCCTGCAGTATCAGTCTTGCTGATTATAGGCAGAACGAGATCATTATGAGAGGGATTAATAGGTTCTCTGAGTCCTGCAGCTTTTAATCATCGGGCGCATCTCTCCTCTCTTATTTGTTGGTTTTTTACCGCGGTGGCTTCACTCTACGGACTCCACTGTAGACGTAGAGGGAAGTGTCGTCCCGTGGTGCCGATATCTAGTGAAATTTAGCGGGGATAATGATCGGCGGGGCATAGGGCGCCGTTCGTTTACCAGATTGAGAGCGTGTGATTTCCCTAATCTGCTGGGAGGTAATTTACTTCTGCGCCCACTCTTTGGCCTGAATGGTGCTATCGAAATTCTCTAATTATTTTTTATTTTTTGTTCAAATTAGTCTTGAGCTTGGCAGAGTGGTAATTGTGGGAAGCAGATTATAAATGGCTATATACACCAGCAGTGTGACTCTGGCTGTATTAGAGTTTAAGTATTATCAGAGTACTGCAGTAGTAGGGCAGGGTCGGTGTATAGCTGTAGTAGTGTTAAACACTAGGAATGCTCGTGTTAGGCAGATTAAGTGTGGATCAGTGTAACTCAACATTAGCTGTAGTAGAGTTTTAAGTACTGCAACTGTTAGGGAGGGTAAGTGTGGCTCTATAGTTTGTAGTTGTGTTAAATACTTCAGTGTTAGGCAGGGTAAGTGTGGATCAGTGTAAACTCACTATAGCTGTAGTAGAGTTTAAGTACTGCACTGTTTAGTCAGTGTGGGTTATCACTAGTTTATATTTTGATGAGCCCTGTCTCTGGTGGAGGAGGACCCGACAAGTTCACTTTTGCTTGTGTGTACGTGTGCATGCATGTGTGGTTTTTCTGTTTTCTCACGTGTGTGTGTGTGTGTGTGTGTGTGTGTGTGTGTGGGTGTGTGTGTGTGTGTGTGTGTGTGGTGTGTGTGTGTGTGTGTGTGTGTGTGGTGTGTGTGTGTGTGTGTGTGTGTGTGTGTGTGTGTGTTCATCCGCAGGGTCGCCTCCTCAACCTGAGCTGTTCCACAGTACCCACCTTTGTGCTGTCCATCACTGCCACCACCCAGGTGAGAGGAGCATTATGGGAAAATGAGCACTGGATAAACGTGGGACTGTGGGTCAGTGCTGGGTTTAGAGAATATGGGAGAGAGACTTTTAAAGAAAATGGATAATGTTTGAAGGCTTTTGCATTGTGAATGTTATGGGAGGGAGAGAGAAGAAGAGGTGCAGGGGGGGAGCGGGAGCGGGAGGGGGAAGGTTGGGGGAAGGCAGAGCGGGGAGAGAGAGATGATCAGAGCCTGCTGCTGAATTTCCTTGAACTCAAATTAGTCAATCATGGAGAAGATGATGATTAAGTCTGTCAGGTACTTTGCTCTGAGTGGGAGGAGTGTAGCATTTACTCTCGACCTTAACAGTTATTTTACCAATTGTAGTGCACCCTCTGAGTGGCAAGACACCTCCCTGTAGAACTTAAGTGTTTCCTGTTTTTGGACACACTTCCATGAGTATACCTTTTATACCGCAGTAGACTATCAATTTTAATTACATGATTATAGTAGCAAGCACTAAACTGGAATTAGAAATGTAGCTATCTGCCTAAACTTACACACTTAGGGCCAGATTTGCCAAGACCTGTAGCATGTGCAAAACCTTTTTGCACACTCAAAACTAATAACACAAGCAATGATTGGTGCAAAACAAATACCATGACCAAATCATTGGTCATGTTATTGGTTTTGCGTGTGCTAATGGGTTTTGCACACGCTAAATGCCTTAGTAAATTAGGCCCTTAGACTCTAAATCAAGTGTCGGCTTCAGCACCAAGTAAAACTAGCAATGCTGCTGCAGTCCTGCTACTCAGGAGCGTTTGAAAAATCACTGCTTCATCGTAAATGTGAAATGAAGCTAACTCTGGCTGAATAAATGCGCCCTGGTCCACTTAAGGGGGCCGTTGTGGAGTCATTCTGTGTGTTACACCCACTGTTTTATTGCCCATTTGCCCTGTAATATTGATAGCAGTGTCGGTTTGGCTTTATTTTCAGGGTCTTAAAATACCGCATAGAATTATGAATTATTTATAAACCGAAACTATTTTAGCTGCTGCTGCTGCCTTGCTCACTGCCTCGTCTGGGTGAGGCGCAGTATAACTGCATCTTCACAATGTCACCTGTGTGAAGCATTCTCACCTGTCTGATGGAAACGTGTAACGTGACACGCTGTACGGTCGACCGTATCCGGTTCAGGTAAGTGACCGCGCTTGACGGAGGTTGAACGGTGGTGTGGATAAAGTGCTTGAAGAGGATCCCATCTAGAGGATGAGGCCCCAGGGCTGTGTGTGTCTGTCGGTGTTGTCATGGTAACGGAGCAGTCTCACCCCTCTCTCTACACCCCCCTCCCATCCTGTCCCACAGGCTCTGGCTCTCATAGAGCTGTACAACGCTCCTGAAGGTCGCTACAAACAAGACGTCTACCTGCTGCCTAAAAAAATGGGTAAGGGCGCGGACCTTTTCCCACACGCACCTCCACCCACAACCACACCCACTTCCACCCACAACCACACCCACTTCCACCCACAACCACACCCAACTCCACCCATAGCCACACCTACCTACCCCCGCAACCACACCCACCTCCACCCACAGCCACACCTACCTACCCCCGCAACCACACCCACAGCCACACCTACCTACACCCACAGCCACACCCACCTCCTCCCACAACCACACGCACCTACCCCCGCAACCACACCCACCTCCACCCACAGCTACACCCACCTCCTCCCACAACCACACGCACCTACCCCCGCAGCCACACCCACCTCCTCCCACAACCACACCCACCTCCTCCCACATTGGGTTTAATCTGTCCTGCAGTTGGTTCGTGGGATCTGATCACAGGACTTCATATTTTACTAAAGCTGATGAACGGCAGCTCCCAACTCAACACTGTCAACATCACACCTAGTTTGCGTTATCAAATGTTCACAGTGCCTTGTTTCTCGTGGAAAAGAGCATGTGTGTGTGCGTACATGCGTGCATTAATCCTCGTAGGCGTGATGCTTAGCGTCTCTCTCGCTATATCAGTGTGTTATGTGTATTAATGAACACGCTGTGCGGCTGCATGTTGCGGGTTGAGTACTGGGCACCGTGTTCCGTCTGACAGACCGCTGCGGGGGCAGTGGGGGGGATTTCCAGCTGAGCGCCCCCTGCAGGAGGGACAGCGTGTTTGCCGGGCGGAGACGGAGCTTTCACCTCCTCCCCCTCCCCCTCCCGCTCCCCCCACTCCACAGCAGACTGACGGAAAGTGCCGGAATATAGGTCAAGCTGTCAGCCGCTCCCTCGTACTGCAGCTCTGACTGCTCTCGCCAGGAGCCGTGAAGAAGCCTAGCTCCGTCAGTCCCTCTGCAGCACCGCGTCTGTACTGAACCCATACCGCTGTGAACCGTACCATACAATAACCCCTACCACTGCAGATACCATACAATAACCCTACCACTGCAGATACCGTACAATAACCCTACCACTGCAGATACCATACAATAACCCTACCACTGCAGATACCATACAATAACCCTACCACTGCAGATACCGTACAATAACCCTACCACTGCAGATACCATACAATAACCCTACCACTGCAGATACCATACAATAACCCTACCACTGCAGATACCGTACAATAACCCTACCACTGTAGATACCATACAATAACCCTTCCACTGCAGATACCGTACAATAACCTACCACTGCAGATACCGTACAATAACCCTACCACTGCAGATACCATACAATAACCCTACCACTAAAGATACCATACAATAACCCCTACCACTGTAGATACCATACAATAACCCTACCACTGCAGATACCATACAATAACCCTACCACTGCAGATACCGTACAATAACCCTACCACTGCAGATACCATACAATAACCCTACCACTGCAGATACCATACAATAACCCTACCACTAAAGATACCATACAATAACCCCTACCACTGTAGATACCATACAATAACCCTACCACTGCAGATACCATACAATAACCCTACCACTGCAGTTACCATACAATAACCATACCACTGCAGATACCGTACAATAACCCTACCACTGCAGATACCATACAATAACCCTACCACTAAAGATACCATACAATAACCCTACCACTGTAGATACCATACAATAACCCCTACCACTGTAGATACCATACAATAACCCTACCACTAAAGATACCATACAATAACCCCTACCACTGTAGATACCATACAATAACCCCTACCACTGCAGATACCATACAATAACCCTACCACTGCAGATACCGTACAATAACCCTACCACTGCAGATACCATACAATAACCCTACCACTGCAGATACCGTACAATAACCCTACCACTGCAGATACCGTACAATAACCCTACCACTGCAGATACCATACAATAACCCTTCCACTGCAGATACCATACAATAACCCTACCACTAAAGATACCATACAATAACCCCTACCACTGTAGATACCATACAATAACCCTACCACTGCAGATACCATACAATAACCCTACCACTGCAGATACCGTACAATAACCCTACCACTGCAGATACCGTACAATAACCCTACCACTGCAGATACCATACAATAACCCTACCACTAAAGATACCATACAATAACCCCTACCACTGTAGATACCATACAATAACCCTACCACTGCAGATACCGTACAATAACCCTACCACTGCAGATACCGTACAATAACCCTACCACTGCAGATACCGTACAATAACCCTACCACTAAAGATACCATACAATAACCCCTACCACTGTAGATACCATACAATAACCCTACCACTGCAGATACCATACAATAACCCTACCACTGCAGATACCATACAATAACCCTTCCACTGCAGATACCATACAATAACCCTACCACTGCAGATACCATACAATAACCCTACCACTGCAGATACCATACAATAACCCTACCACTGCAGATACCATACAATAACCCTACCACTGCAGATACCATACAATAACCCTCCCACTGCAGATACCATACAATAACCCCTACCACTGCAGATACCGTACAATAACCCTACCACTGCAGATACCATACAATAACCCCTACCACTGCAGATACCATACAATAACCCTACCACTGCAGATACCATACAATAACCCTTCCACTGCAGATACCATACAATAACCCTTCCACTACAGATACCATACAATAACCCCTGCCACTGCAGATACCGTACAATAACCCCTGCCACTGCAGATATCGTACAATAACCCTACCACTGCAGATACCATACAATAACCCTACCACTGCAGATACCATACAATAACCCTACCACTGCAGATACCGTACAATAACCCTACCACTGCAGATACCATACAATAACCCTACCACTGCAGTTACCATGCAATAACCCTACCACTGCAGATACCATACAATAACCCTACCACTGCAGATACCATACAATAACCCTACCACTGCAGTTACCATGCAATAACCCTACCACTGCAGATACCATACAATAACCCTACCGCCATGAACCGTACAATAACCCTACCACTGTAGTTACCATACAATAAGCCTACCGCCGTGAACCTTACAACCGTCCTATAACCCTACTCCTGTGAACTGTACAGGGACACCACAAAAATTAACCGTACAATAACACTGTCAATATGAGCCATAACACTACCAGTTTGAATTGGGATAAAGGAGCTCAGGACCCAGGTCTCTGGCCATTTAAAACTTCCATTAGAAATGTGATTGAAGGATTGTAATCTTCATAACGGAGAGTAATGTACTGCTCGCTGATTTTAATTAGAGATTGGCTTCTTCATTGTTTGCTCTTGGTACTGGGAGCTAATCCTTAAGAAAATGTAATGTACTGCCAATACATAGAAATAAAGTATACTATCAATATATTGCTAGACTTCACAGTATATGGACAAATGTGCACATTATTGATGCTGTTAGGTGTATGCAGTATATTTTTTAAAAGCACACTGGGCTATGTAGGGCTATCAAAAGTACTTCTCATATTTTCAAGAAAGTCCACATGGACGGTGTATTGCGGTATATTCTATCTCTGTATGGGCGTTTACAGGACAGGGCACTGCTAATGTGTCAGAGGTCAGTTTTTTTATTTAATTCTAGCCCAGCAAATCTGGCTAATAATTGTTTCTCCCCCAACTTGTATGTAAGTGCAGTTTGATGCATGTCGTTTGAAGATGACGGAGCTCCGAAACTCAAACGTGTACGTTTGGTCTTTTTCAGACGAGTACGTGGCAAGCCTCCACCTGCCTACGTTTGACGCGCACCTAACGGAGCTGACCGACGAGCAGGCCAAGTACTTGGGACTGAACAAGAACGGCCCCTTTAAGCCAAACTACTACAGGTGAGCGCTCAAAATGGAGCCGTACGGAAAACGCGGCACAATTAAATATAAAGGCGGCGTTGGGGGGGTTCGAGGGGCAGCCCCTCGGAGGAGCAGAGGCTCAAATCAGCTCCCTCCTCTTGTCCGCCGCATGCTCATTAAAGATTCACGTGCTTTACCTCCAGACAGACACCCACAGCACAGCTGCAATGCCTTATGGGACATTTTTTGTTACATGGCTGGCCTTTTATCACCCCGACGAGACTGTATAAAGAGTTTTGGTCCAGTTCAAAAACATCTTTGTGTTCTGGGACTAAGAGGAGTTCATTTTGGGTTAGATATGCAGTAACTAGGAACACAATGGAGCAATGCATTGTGGGATTGCTGACTCTCTGGCTTCCTTTTTGAAGTGATCTTCATGGTATCCAAGGGTATGGATTTCATGGCGTTGGATTGGCATTAATGTAATGGCATTCAGCTGAATGCCTTGGTTTCAAACCAAATTGGTCACTGTGGAAAACCTTGCGCATGGATTCCGAGAATGGTCACCTGCCCCTTCAAAAAGGGAGACTTCGGAGTCCGACAGCCAGCAATCCCACAGTGCATTGCTGATGTGCGTGAGATGTGCTCTCATGTTCATTTGTCTTTTTTAAGGTATTAACCTACTTCCGAAAAGGCGACTCAACCCAAAATAAATATCAAGACTGCACAACCCTACCGACCAAGATGTGAGGGGAGGAGGAGAGAGCGGCGTTTCCTGGGAGACGCAAGAGGGCGGAGCTGGTGGCGTGTAGCGGGGGCGGAGCCAGCGCCACAGCAGATTTATTTATTTCAGCTACGATACCGTACCCCTTACTCAAACCTCTAATCGCCACAGATGCTCCAGAATCCTCCACTCTATACCTTACACCGTCAGTCCTGCGTTTCCTGTAGAGATCTCGCCATCAAATTAACACTAGACATGACTTCTGAAAAATATATATGTGTGCACCTGTTTTCCAGTCTTATCGTCTTTATTTTCTACTTGTAATTTCTTTTTTCTTTTTTTTGTCTTTTTTCTTTTATCCTAGTCGTAGAAGAGAGGGAGGGGTGGGGGGTTAAGAGTAGGGCAGTCATATCGCAATTATTTTATAAAGCACTGATCACTCGAGACATATTTTTGCATGTCTTGGAGCCTTCTGGTTCCTTTGCCTGTAGTTAAGAGAGAGGTGGACTGGTCAGCAACAATGACCAGGAGTCAGGACCGTTTCTTTTCTCTCTCCTCCTGCTCTCAAACACTGAGCGCAAACATCTCCAGCCTACATTAGGGTCTCTGTTCTACCGGCTTCTTTACCACTCGTGGAGTTGCCGGGCAACGCAGCAAGTTGAAATTTGTAACCCCCTCAAGTGACGCCAGTGTTGAAAAGTATTTAGCGGGATTTCATGTTGTTAGTAGTCTACGTTGCATTTTCCTTCCAACAAATAAAATATGGGCATGGGAAGCAGTGATATCACACAAAGAAGTATATATTTAGATTTTTATAGAGACTTTTTAAATTATTATAATTCATATTGTCATTATTATTATTATTATTATTATTATTATTATTATTAATAATAATAATAATAATAATAATAATTAATAATAGTATTTCACCCACCTTTAACTGTTCCTGTTTTTGAAAAATATCATTACCATTCTGTCATTATGAAGATTAGCAGTTAAATGTTATGAAAGATCTATATATTACTTATAATGTCCATTGTGCTGGGGGGGGTTGGATGTAGCCTTTCTGCCACTTGGCTTGTAACATTTAATAATTTGGGACATTATTTTACTATTCACATGATCAATACCGATGCATTTACGTTCGATTGCTTTTTTTTTCGTTTTGACTTTTTATTAAAATAAAGGGAATAATAATAATTGTGTTTTCTGGATTAGTGTTATCTGCCGCGTTTCATTAAGACCAGCCACCTGTCCTGATCCAGTGCAGCAATGTAAGACGTCATTGGCGGTTCTGTGGCGTGGTGTCTGCGCAAGGCCAGACCAGTGAGCTGCTAACGTTAGCTTTATTCACATTTGAGCTCCCTGTACAGACACACACATCCCACCTGTGTCCCGTCCTGTTCATCAAGTAAACCTAGATCCTTGTCATTTTGCTACGCCCAAGCGCACCCTCTTCTCCCCCCGACCGCCATTTGTTTTCCAGCCCCAAAGCAAGACATCACCTAGTTTGTGTCGAGTATAATTCATACCTTTATTTTTATTTTTTAGAGCAAATTTTACTTGTGCTGTTTTTTTAAATCATCATGTATCCAGTCGATGTTTGTCTGTTTTTGCTAACATTTATATCTGTTGTCTTAAGGTTTCTGATTTGTATGTTTTTCCTTTGACGTTCACTCCCAGTGCGTTCCCACAGTTTCATTCGCTGCAGTTGTCTCAGGCTCACGGCCTGTTTGTAAAGGTGGGCTCGTTAGCATCCTTAAGTGGTGACATCACATGGGGGCGGGCGGAGGGAGGGAGGGAGGGGGGATGACACCAGCATCTCGCATTGATAATAAACTCTGCAGAGAGGAACTCGATCAGATCAACTGTATTTATCGCTGTAAGTCTTCAGAGCAAGCCACAAATTCTCAAGATTGAAGTTGTCTAAAAGAAAAATGTTTAAAAAAAAATTTAAAAAAGTTTTAAATATTGCAAGTGATTATAGTAGATGAGCAATAATGAAATCTGTAATCTTAAAAAAAATAAAATAAAAAATAAAGTGTAAACAAATGTATCGGTTTGTGTTTTTCCTTTATTCTTTTATTTTAAGGCTTTATTTAAGGCTTTTCCCTTCTGTCAGCGTTTGCGGAATTGTGATCCGGCCTGCTGTTATCTTGAGTCGATCATGGGTACGGAGTCCTCGAGGCAGGAATAGGCTACGTGACACATTGCTGTTGGTAATTTCCACATTGTCTCTCTGAGCCTTGAAGATGCCTTTCCAGGGATATCTCTGTGGGAGGGGTATAATGGCTGGAGATCCAGCAGTCTGCCGAAAGCGCAAAGGAAGGAGAAAAATCGATAGCTACTCGCGACTGGATCTGAAGGCTTGAGAAATCAAATGAAACGGCGAGGGAGGCGAGGACAGCTCTCCTGGCTGCTTCTATTTTGAGTACAGTGAGATGCTACCGTCACATTAAAACGGTTTACGTCCCATAGGGATGAAAAGGGATGTTTTTTTTACCGGCAATGAGACTACCATTCATTTATCAGTACTGACAAAAACATGGAAGCAAATATCATTTTCTCTAAAGCAAGCGGCATGTTATTTATTTTTTTTACCTGACCACAGTTACTGACATCATTTTTTTATAGGCAAAATAACCTATTCTAGAAAGTGTTGAGCGATACATTAATTTGTCATGCCATGAAGCCTCTTGATTGACTGGCTCTTGACTGAGACCCCTACTCTGGGTCCTCCTTGTCTTTGAAAGCAAACGTGACTATTGGTTCTGATGTGTGATGCAAACAAAGATGACATGACTGTACCACATACCATTTGCCCACTTGATGTTGACATGGCGACAGATGGCAGTTGCACTACTGGGTAGGCTCCAGGATAAGTGCTGAACCCCCCCCTCCCCTTCCCACACACACACGCGCGCACACACACTCACACAAGGTGAAATGATGTGTAACAGTGGCTCTGAGATGTAAAACATCAAACACTATATGTTTGTTTGGTCTTTTATGTTTGGCCAGGTACTGTACACCAAGCTACCGATATTATCCAAGCGTAAATCATCATGCGCACGGTACGCAACTGGCTTCTGTGACATTTTGATCTGGAAGCCATTCCTCAATGTTTGATTATATATTTATTGTTTATTTTTATTTTTATTTTTTATATTATAGGCTACGAAATGCTGTTTACTTTAAGACGTAACATAGCTTTTAAGACACGTGAACAGAAAACGGCTTATTCTGCTGCTTCAACTGAAAAAAAATGTAATATGCAATAAGGACCTCTTTCTGCATCTGTACCAGCTCATCATTCGCAGTAATACATAATAAGAAGATGAAGAATGTTCACAGTAAGCATAAGTATGATGATAATTTGGTTATTGAAATGCATTTATTAATGCTACTATGGGATATTCTACCCCCTGAAAGCAGTGCACAGGAGCACAGTGAACAAAGCTGACTGAAGGGTGACCCCGGCATTTCTGCAGTAATGATGAGATGGCATTAGAGTGAGGCCTTGTGGGGAACGTTTGGGAGAAGAGAGGAGGCTGTGCTCACAGCGGGCTGGAGGAGGAGGAGAGGAGGGGAGGGGGAGGTCCACAGCTGCCGCTGCCAGTTGAGGGTGACCTGATCCCCCTTCGCCCCAGATCTGACATCCTGGGGGCCAGAGGGCTTAGAGGGAGCTGAGGCTTATCCCGGCTCATTAACCCCCCCCCGCCCCCGCCCCCCAAAGGCTGCGGACACGTCTGGAATGCTGTCCTGCCAGGTGTCTGGAGATCCCGCCGCTGACGGAAACAGGAAGTGCTCTCTGATTGGTGGTTCTGCAAGACGCACCCTTTCATTCCACCTCTTTTATTTGGAAAGTGCTTTGAACTCGACGTATGAAAAGCATCATAATCCAAACAATACATATTATTGTTACCATCACCACAGGGGGAGCGTGTCGCTTTATTACTGCTTCCGTAGTTGTTGTTTTTTTTGTTTTTTTAAAACTGATTATTTCTTATAATGTTCTCAACAGTAAGACCAACTGACCGTACCAAGGAACTAAACATGAAATAATTCTTATCTTTTCCGTCTGGCATTTCATCTGTTAAAGGTTACATTGGTAATTGCAAAAGAAATGCGGCAAGCTTTAGTTAAAAGGACATTTGCTTCTTTCTTTTTTTTTGCATTGCTGTTGCTGGGACACAGCCTCAACAGTAAGACCAAACCAGACCAGTGTGGAATTGTCTTTCTGTAAAAAGCAAAGCAATGTGACTGTGGTAACAGCATTGTCGCACCTGTTCCGGCGGTTTTCACTGAAGGACACAAGGTTACATTCTGCTGAGGTGTTGCCATTATCACTATGTACACAAAAGCCAAAAGCCTTTATTGTTTGTGTATAGATTAATTCTTTACAGATCCAGGCGAAGTGACTTCGACCTCGGAGATGCCATTTGGAATCTAGTCACAAAGCTGACGCTTGTAAATATGTTGCACTGGTTTTCATAGAGTCAAGCAACAATATGTTGTCTTGAGACTGCAGGGAGCCTATCAGTTATGAATCACAGTAGTAGCTACTGCTGCTGGTGAGTCATCCGATTAGCCTTCATTATAGTCCCGCTGAAAAACAAACAAAACCACTTGAGGTCACATAAACAAAGAGTCCTCCTACAACTGTGAGTGTGTGGCTCTCGTCTCTTAACAGTTACTGGGAGAAAAGAGCAACAGCCTTCCTCGAATCCCAGCAAACACAAGAATGGGAAATGCCAAGACATTAACCCTTGCGTTCTGTTTACTTATTAGCACCTGCGAAGCTTCTAGCCTTGGTCAAATATACCCAGGACATCATTGGGATTTTTAAGCAAAACAGAAATGAAGTTTATGCAAAAATACTCAATATAGATCATCTTTATCTCAATTCCAAACAATATAATACTAATATACAGTATATATGGCTAATGGTTTCCATGTACGTCTGCTATCATATTTAACAATGAAAGTGTCATTCATTTTTTTTGTAATGCAGATTTATTACAATTCCACTGTAATGAAGGTATGGGGGACATACATCTTGTGGAAACATTCAAATGAAACACTGTTTTCATGCAGTAGATTATTGATATGTATTGTTTTGAACTGACATTCTCTATAATTTTTCATCTTTATCTTATATTTAAAGAAACCATATAGGCAAAAAGACATGAAGCAAATACAGATGATGAACAACAAATATAAATGCAAAATGAACCAAATTTTCACTGGTTATGAAATACATCTCTCAAAAGTGTCATTCCTCTTTCACTACAAGTTTAAAATTGTTCAATTTGACCCAAACCAAACACAAGGATTAAGCAGAGACTTAAAGTTGGTTCAGATCAAAAAGTCTTGAACTGAAATGACGGTTTACAGAAGGAATTTTGATCAGTTTAAACTTAAATTATTAGAATGCTTGCCGTGGTCTCAGAGATCAACATGTCATATCTCAAGTTCAGCGTTAAAGAGCAGACAGACACGTTCAACCTGCTCATAACTTCTTGTTAGGGAAATGGTCACTAACATTTAATATGGTGTGGACTTTATAGTCTTTGCTCAGTAGGCCCAATATTTATTTTCATGGTAACTTGTCATTCTTGTCTTGTCTGCTGTCACAGTTTTTATCTTAACTGGGCTTTATGCATTTGGACCTATGTGAGATCAGTGCAATTGTCCTCTACTGTTTTTTACTGTCTGTAATGCATAATGGCAGCTGAGTTATATTGGATTGTGCATTGAGATTCATCTCCCAGTGTGTCCCCTGTGCGTTTAAATCCATCATGTGGCAACATCACACACTGGGAGGTGACTTCTCTTTCATTAGACTGTAGGCTCTAATAATATCACATAAAGTGCTCTCAATGCAGTCTATGGGTGGATGGGGGCAGAGTGTGGAGCAATCCACTTGAAGGACCCCCCGACGTATTAATCAATAATTCAATCAGCGGCTGATCCGGGAAGAAAGCGACCTACCGGAGCACTTCACTTCGCACTCCGTGTAACACATGCTCCCGCCAGATCTAAAGGTCCATGGAATATTCCGTGGCGTGAAGCCGAAAGCGTCTGCAGAAGATTGCGCTCATTAGTTCAACAGCAGAGCGCACTGTGGGCCATTTGCGGGCGTGCGCACTCGTACGGTCTAGTGGTCATTAACTGCAGTCTTTTTTTTTTGCTTTGTGATTATGGCCTGGCTTCATGGGTTAGGGTTCTAATGACACAGGCAATTTGTTTTTTTTCTCCATCCACTCGGACTGCTTTGCCTTTGGGAACAAAAGGGCAGTGAAGACTAAGCAGCAGTCTACTGTGCAGCGGTACTGACGTGCTTCTGAAAACGACACAACAAGAAGTTAGTATGGCACGAAAGTCACGTTCAGCACGTATAACACAGCACAGCTCAGCATTTTAAGGGGACCTGAAGCTCCAGGGATGCAGAATAAAAGTAATCTAAGGGAGATGGGCGGGGCTAATCCTGCTCATTCAGCATAGGCTGATGTGTCTCAGTCGGAGAGCTCCTCTCTCAGAGGAGACAGCTGCAGCAGGGTACTAAATGAACGGTGCATCTCAGGCAACGGCAAGTACATTTACATTTACGCATTTAGCGGACGCTTTTTTCCAGTGAGACTTGCATAGGTGCAGACATGCAGGTTTTGCGCAATGGACAGATGATGATGTGATGTCGTCAGTGTCACAACCAATAGTAGTGGTCAATACATAATCTCAATCAATCAAGTTCAATGTATAGTAGCACAAGAGGGGGCGGCACGGTGGTGCAGTGGTTAGCACTGTCGCCTCACAGCGAGAAGGTACCGAGTCCAAATCCAGGCCGAGGGCCTTTCTGTGTGGAGTTGGCATGTTCTCCTGGTGTCTGCATGGGCTTCCTCCCACAGTCCAAAAACATGCAGGTTAGGCTAATTGGATATTCAAAATTGGCCATAGGTATGAGTGTATGAGTCACCGAATGGCGATTTATACAGGCTGTATTCCTGCCTCTCACCCAATGCATGCTGGGATAGGCTCCAGTCCTCCCGCGACCCTCACCAGAAATAAGCGGGTTAGATAATTAGATAATGGATGAGGGAAATGGAGAATACAGTCACTGGATTTAGTCATGCATATAAAGATAGCTGAGATATATAAAGATACCTGGGAGATGTCCAACAGAGAAGTCACAGTGAAAAATAAATAATACTTATTTTCATCTATATGACCTCAAATTAGTTTCTATTTATCACTTTAGAAATTACTCAGAGTATGCTATGCACTTTAATTGGTCTTTTTATATTCGGGATGGTGAGATTTTAAATGAGTAGGTATTCAAAAAAACAAAAACAGTTTTTTTTAGATATGGACTATCACTTTCCCATCTTTGTATGATGTTTTGTTGGAAATAGCAAGTTATATGTTACTCCTTGATGGCAATAATGATGATGACGATGATGATGGTGATGACAAAATGGAATATATTGTATTTCTACAGTGTTTTATTCCCACCTCTTCAGAGATGAAAAAAACATGGTGTAGAGGGGAAATTCACCTAATGCACCATAACTGTAAAACACCCACTTAAGAGATGCACTGCAGACACCATAACACTCATTACACATCAGCTGAGGTGGAGAGCCAGTGTGTTACAGATTGTAAATAGCATCGTACGAAACTGATGTTCTGCTCCTGTTCCCCCTGTGTTAATTGACCTCCTTCCCTCCGTAAATCCCTCTAATCACGTAAAATGGCCCTGCTACAAAAACATGCACAAAAATAATCACAATACCCCGATTTGTATTTATTTATTAATTTATTCATTACACGTCCAATAATTGACATAATATTGTCCCATTTCCAACTGCTGGTGCCTCGAGGCATGTGTACGCTAAAAGCCCAACCTCGCCCCCTAGAATGCGTCTCCCCTGCACTGCTTTAGTACTGTTGACAAGACTGCCAACCAATCACCGAGATGCGTCCATTTAAACCACGCCCATATCGTTATCCAGCAAACCAATCGGATCGACAGGGATAGATATAGCCAACTTGGAATCCTCAACTGGCTCCAATGTGACAGTTCCAAGCACTGTATACTAATGTCCTCTCTGCGGTGAAAGTGACCAGGCTTTGGCAGATGCAGGCGGACGAAATGGAGGTACCTATTAATAATATTAATAACAGCAACAGACAGAAGTCTCTTCCGAAAGTCAAAGAGCTGTTCAAGAATCAGCGAAAGGATTCGGAGGTAAATCCGAAGAACCCGTGTCCAGTTGGTAATCACGCCGGCAGCAGTGTGTGGTTGAGGGAGGTTTGGTGTCGGAGCTTTAAAAGCCCGTACCAAGCACCCCTTTCGAAAGCATGCTTAATCGGAGTTTGATATTCGGTGACAGCGCGAGCTACTGCTAAAAATATATTTATGAGAGCACCCAGCGCAACGGGGCTCTGTCTGCGACATTTTTCGGGGGTTGATTCGCGGTTGTAGCCTCATGCTGGATGCCGAGCCGTTGACTTTTAAAAAACGATTTCGTATTTGAACCGCTATAAATACTTAAATATATTACCAACATGAACCATTGTCGTCGTCCTCGTTATTTCTGTTTGTATTGACACATGCGTGCGAAATGATCTGGGAGAGAAAACGCCTATGCTGTGATAGTGTGGTTTGGTCATCGTTCATGCCACAATTTTTTACAACGGTAGGCTATAGCCTAATTGTTTTTTGACTGTCAGTTTATGACTGTCTCGTATATCTGGACACTCAGACTTAGAAGTTGATAATATTTCATGAATGTTACAAGCGAATTCTAAGGCTATCGCAGTTAAAGCATTTAATAAAGCTGTTATGGATACACAGTGACTCAAAAAAAATCACCAAATGCAGGGAAAAAAATGTTGTTTAAGAATGAGATATTATTTACGGTGAGATTCAAGGGCATGGGCTACTGTTGGAAATGTCCATGCTTTCAATGCGATTCCACTGCTGTCTTCAAACACGTCAACTGATATTTAATTTATAGCCGACACTGGAAATGGCAGGAAATGCATTTTTCATTCACCCATTGGACGTGCAACATAGATACGTTCTTTTCAGGAAAAAATGCTTGGCAGTCGATTATATTCTCTATAAAATGGTGTGATTCTTCATGAATTTTTGTTTAGCATAATTTTTTTTATTTTTTTTAATGCAAATCCTTACTATCCTCAGATTCGGAAAATGAAGTTTCACTTCTGTGGAAATGTTTAAAAAAAAAGACATGCTGCCTTTGATACTGGTCACTTTGGAGATCCACTTCACTGAGTTGTTAACATGTGCACTTTCTTTCAAGCATTTTAAAAGCATTTCTCATTTTAGACGTTTAACAGGCAATATTATCCAGATACGCGTAGGCTACGCAGTTTTCGTTCAGGATATTCGCTGCAGTAATTTGGTTTCAGTATGCCGAGCGCAGGGGCATCGGAGTGGGGGGAATAGTGGAACTGGCTCCCCAGGGCCCAAAGGCAGGGGGGGGGGGCTCAAAAGACCTGGGCTGTGTTCGGAATCGCTCCCTATTCACTATATAGTGCACTATTTAGGGTATCGGCCATTTTGTAGGGTGTCCAAAATTCTAAATGTCAATTTGACACCCTAAATAGTCCACTCAATATCCCCCACAATGCACCACAAAATGTAGGGTACAAACGATGTACACTACATGACCGGAGTTTCATCTTGTAGCCTATATTAAATCAGTTTAATCGGCTTTATAACCTAAATATAAATAAACGCGGTAGATTAAATATATTACAAAGTGTTAGCTATTTTTTTAATTTAACAATTATTACTGTTTAATGGAAAATGCAACTTAATTAGCTAGCTATCTACCTACAACGAGACAACAAAACCCTTGTTCAAAATTAAAAAAGAAAACTTTTTTTACCGTTTCTTGCATGCTTTCTCACCAAGCCGGTGACCGCTGTCACGCAAGCGTTGCGCGTTGCTAAGTAACCTATTCAGACTATGTAGTGTCCGAAATCACCTCCTTCTTTTCCACCAGTGAATCCCTATCTAGTGCCCTATGTAGATTCCCTAAGTAGTGTATAGGGAGGGAGTGAATAGGGAGCGATTCCGAACACAGCCCTGGACTCAAAAAAAAACCTGGGAAGGGGATCCCACAGAGACTGCATTTGCAAGACCCAGAATCTTGTGCTACACCCCTGCTTGAGAGCACAGTCCCAGTACCCTAACCATCACGCTCTACCGCCACCCGCGAGTAACTGACGGTTTCATAGCACGCTCTGCCTGGCACCATATTCTATGAAACCATTACATATTTCAGACAGCCAGTATAATCCATATTGCCAACATAATCCAACGTGTGTTTACTCCGGATTCCCGGGAGAAGCCTCATGTACTGCATGTTTAAATTTAAAATAGGCCTGCTGCATTGGCCGTTATGGACAAAATATTTACAGTATAGGGGAAACTGCCCTATTGATGTGGCTCCGTGACGTGTGGCGCACGGCAGTTTCATACCGACTGCGCATCTGTTTGGCGCTGGCGGTTGCATTGTTGTTAGCGGTAATCTGGCAGTGGATTTGGCCAGAGGGGTCTGTCGATGCCCAGGGGTAGCGGAGCTGGAAAGCCCTCACATGCCTGCCTCCATAGATTAAAGCTTCGAAGAGCTCCGGAGTGCAACGGCGGTTTTTCCCCCCCACCATCAGCCTCCAGTGATACTGACTTTGAGGTTTAATTGATGTGATCTCAATTGAAACTCGTATTCATTAAAATAAACGAATTAAACGAGTTGTTGCTGAAACAGATCGTGCCATGCCATCTGCGCAGCGAATCTGTTCATATGACACATTTGTGTGTTTGTTTTTTTTTGATGGGTTGTTTGTAAGTAAACAGAAGAGCGTTGTTTGGCCTGGTTACGTTTTTTTCCCCTCTGGGGATGTACAATGTAGCTAAATAATTTATGATGATGGAAGCTATGCTGACCCAGTGTTCCTTCCAACAAAAACATTTTGTTGAATTAAATTCTTGAGGTTGATATGTTAGCCTATATGTGGCCGCTAAAAATATAATTGTTCATGATGGCCAAATAGTTGTAGAAGCTGGCACATTGTTTCTCACCCCCTACAAATACTCATTGCTTGGCACAATAATTATTTTATTTATTATTTAAAAATGTAGTTTTTGTTTTAATACTAGCTACTTCTACTTCCTTTATCATTCCCTCTAACAGTGATTTTTAGCTTCATATTTCAATCAATAAATAAATAAAGACAAATCCTGTGAGCTGAAAATATGATTTGTCCTATGTAACAGGAGCCCTGTTTTCATTTCACAGGTATTGGCCTACTGCATGTCCAATTCCTGTGTTCTGTGTCGTTGCAGACAAAGGGCCTGATTTACTAACACCTTTAAGACACACAAAATCAGTTTAGCACATGCAAAACCAATAACATGACCAATGATTGCTCATGGTATTTGTTGTGCCCCAATCATTGGTTGTGTTATTAGTTTTCGCTGTGCTAAAAAGATTTGGTCTTAGTAAATCAGGCCACAAGTGACTCATTCGATTATTAGGTACCCTATTGTTTTTGTTTGGATTCTTTTTTTTTTTGTTCTCCCCTTTCCCCTAAAATTCCCGTGAGCTGGTTTGGCCTAGAACAGGGGTCTTCAACCTTATCCCGCCAGGGCCGGTGTGGGTGCGGGCTTTCGTTCCAACCAAGCAGTTACACACCTGATTCTACTAATCAGGCAGTAGAATCAGGTATGTAACTGCTTGGTTGGAACACAAGCCCACACCCACACCGGCCCTTGCGGGATAAGGTTGAAGACCCCTGGCCTAGAATCACCAAACTTGGCAGGCTTGTTGGGAATGTCAAACTCTTGGATCCTCTACATTATGACGCAGATTGAACACCTGGTGGCGCTGTAGTGCACGTGACAAAATTTTTACATTGACATGCCCACTGCCGACGGCCCGTTCCAGCTAGAGTCACAAAATTTGGTATACAGGTCCCTTTCCTTATGCCGAACAAATTTTCCTCAAAGACCCATAAAGTCCGCTATATTGGATTTTCCGCTAATTAGCATTTTTTGTAAAACACTTAAAATGCTACTCCTCCTACAAAATTTAAGCAATCTTCACGAAACATGGCGTGTGAACTCAGCTCTAGGGCCTTCCTTAATGCATTACTTTTCTAAGGCTTATGTCAAGAAATGGCCATGTTCAATTTTCCGCTAATTAGCATTGTTTGTAAAACACTTAAAATGCTACTCCTCCTACAGGATTTGACCAATTTGCATGAATCCTGTTTGAGGGACTCAGCCCACATCCCTTCATACATGCAGTACGATTCTAAGGCCTATGTCAAAAAATGGCCGAATGAGAAGCCAATTAATTTTGCATTGGGCGTGGCTTATCACAAAAATGCTAGTAATTCTAAAACTGTTTGACATAAAGTTCTGAAACTTGGTTGGTTGATTGAGAGTTAGATCAAGACTTGAGTCCTGCAGTTTTAACCCAATCAATCCACGTGGTGGCGCTATAGAAATACATATGTTGGGATGGCAGGTATGCTATTGTACTACTGTGTAGTAGGTTGGTGGTTCGATCCCCACCTGTTCCTAACATTTATTTTGAGGCACACAATGTGCACTTCATGACAAAAATGTTCTTTTAACATAAAACAAGTTATTTTTATTACTGAGAAAGGCTGAGAAATTTCACAATATTAACTGTTAACTGGTTGAATTTTGAAGTCAGTAAGCCAACACAATCTGTTACCGCAACACAAAAGTCTTATTTGGCCTGCAGTTTTCTGTTAACCTGCTTTGGCCTAGTGGTTACAATCTTGGCTTTCCATGAAAAGGTTAATGTTTGGCAAAACTATTGTGCAAATGCTATGCTTCTTTTAATGTTGTTTTCACATGAAGAAACATTTTTATTGCAAAGGTTAAGAAATGTAACAGTATTAACTGTTCACTGTTTCACTTGTACTTAAAAGACATAAAAGGCCGCAGACATGGCCCAGTAGCTTACGATACTACCGACTAACAAAATATTTACCGCAGGTCACATTTACGTAGTTGGCTATGGGAACAAGTATCCATTTGTTAGATACAGAAAATAAGGTTTTCACGCAAAATATGATCTGGTACAGAGCGCGTTGTTGCAGTAATGTAAAAAATCAATTCATAACTGTGCCATTGGCTACATGTTTTGAACTAATATTTCTTTTCAAACGTCGTCACTAGTCTCAATCTCACACAAAAGCCGACAAAGACATCCGTCTATGTGTAGGCCTACCTATGTTGTCCTGTTGCGGTTTAGCGGGCAAGATTTCTTGATTCATTTGCAACAAAGAGGATGTGCACTGTTCGGGTTACGGTTTTCACACATAACACAATATCACCATAAAAATTAAGTAGGCTACTAGGAAAATTAAAAATTTACGATAATACGCAAGCCCTTACGGGATCGGGTTTAGATACCATCAACAATGGCAAAAGCCCCGATTAGAAACAAACATTTGCTTTTTGGGTCAACCCCGTCTAGAGCTGTCTACCATTTTGCAGTCTTTGTGTCTGACAAATGCTGCTCATGCCGCTCGGTCCCCGGGAATCGCTGCTTGCAGCTATATTTATATATATATATATACTGTATATACTTCTAAGCGAGGAGTCCAAGAGTTGTTGTAGATGGAGAGTTGGAAGTCACTGGACTGGGAAGGGAATTCTGGGAATCTCCCTCAACAAGCGTTGTATATCTGAAGGCATGCTCTCTCTGCATTTGTCTGCTGCTGCTATTGTTGATAACTAAGAGACAGAAAGCAAGCTGCAGCATGCATCAGTCTGAAGCCAAATTACACAATGGAAATTTTTTTTTAAAAAGACCAGGAGAAAATGCAGCAGCCCTCAGTATTTTGCTTTGCTGGAAAGTGGATTTGTTGTGGCTGCTCTTCTGATTGAGTTCCTTTATAGGTCATCATATTCTCAAAGGGAATTTTTACGGTCTGCTGTTCTCGGTGGTCTGCACGCTGGTATGAATCTTCCCCCGGCAACGTTGCCCTATGCTTACGATGTTTTATGGCTTTGCTACTTCTGCTGCTATGAACAACTCTAATACTCAAGGCCAGCTTTGAGACTTGCTCGATGCTAGTCTCAAAAAGCACTCAAGTGCCATAGGCAGAGATCACAGAAAGTTCGGCTGTGGTTTGTCAAACGTGACTAATTTTGCTGTAAAGCAGGTGGAATAGAGATCTCTTGTTCTATCTTAAGTTACAGCTCAGGCTTTAAAAGTGCAGTCAAACACTGGAATTGACCCCAGATTAGTTCTAATCTTAATGCTATGGTTACTTTTTTTAAAATCTACAGTAGGTTTCCCACAGTACAGTGTGAGGATATCTGGACGTGGTACATTACTTCAGAAATTAGACTGCATAATTAAAGTGAAGTTCTTCATATAGTCAGACTTTGCGTTTTATAAGAAAGGTTTTTTTAATAATCGGCTGTCATGTTTGAGGGAAACCTCAGGGCAAGTTCTCCGGTGACTCAGTCCTCTTTTACAGTGTTATGTTTTGGTTTATTAGATCATGTATTTTACGAAAATCCATGTGATGATTCATTCTCAGCCAAGGGTAACATGCAACAAACCAGCTTAACCAGTAGGTTTGGGCAGTTATTTGACAAGTCTATTAGTCCCTTAGTTTGTTTAAAAAGGCATATTAAAAAAATATCCCTTAGCAAAGTTTCTGAACATGAGCTCCGTGATAATCCCACAGACATAGCTGGCTGCATTTGAGATATGTTACCTAAGAACACATGGAAGTGAAGAAAGGGTTTGTTGAGGACAAAGTACAGTCTCATCATACTCACCAAACAGGCAACCTGCCACGCACCAGTGTCTATGAATAACATATTAAGCTTCAGCTCTTCAAAATGGGAGATGCAATATACGTACCCAATTTCTTTTTCTTGATCTAAAATCTGCACAAAATGTTTTTGTTTGTTCTGTGTTCTGTTTGACCTTTCATAAGATACAGTGTGGTACAGATATCTGGGATTGTCCATCCATCCAGCCATCCATTATCTAATCCGCTTATTCCTGGTCAGGGTCGCGGGGGGGCTGGAGCCTATCCCAGCATGCATTGGGCGCGAGGCAGGAATACACCCAGGACAGGTCGCCAATCTATCGCAGGGCACACACACCATTCACTCACACACCTATGGGCAATTTAGTCTCCAATTAGCCTAACCTGCATGTCTTTGGACTGTGGGGGAAACCGGAGTGCCTGGAGGACACAGGGAGGACATCCCTCGGCCGGGATTCAAACTCGGTACCTTCTAGCTGTGAGGCGACAGTGGGCTAAATGGCCAGGGTTTGCGTTTGTTCTATTTATTGATGGTTCGCTCCTTCTCATCTCATCCATCTGTAATCTCTCTGGCTGTCTGACCCTCTGTGACCATCTGTAAACCCTGTTCTTGCCTGTAACCCCTTTGGGACTCTGTAACTGTTTTCGTGCGCTTGCAACTCTCTATTGACATCTCTAACCCTCTCTGGTCATCTGTACCCCTCTCTGGTGGTCTGTAACGCTCTTTGGTCGTCTGTAACCCTCTCTGGTCGTCTGTAACGCTCTCTGGTGGTAACCCTTTCTTGTGGTCTGTACCCCTCTCTAGTTGTCTGTATGCCACTATGGTCATCTGTAACCCTCTCTGGTGGTCTGTAACGCTCTCTGGTAGTCTGTAACCCTCTCTGCTGGTCTGTACCCCTCTCTGATTGTCTGTACCCCACTATGGTAGTCTGTAACGCTCTCTGGTGGTAACCCTCTCTAGTGGTCTGTACCCCTCTCTGGTTGTCTGTACCCCACTATGGTAGTCTGTAACACACTCTGGTGGTATGTAACCCTCTCTGGTCGTCTGTAACGCTCTCTGGTGGTCTGTACCCCACTATGGTAGTCTGTAACACTCTCCGGTGGTCTGTAACTCTCTCTGCTGGTCTGTACCCCTCCCGGGGTATATGTTACCTGATCTGGGCAGCTGTAACCCAATCTTGGCCTTATATTTTCAGGGCTCCATGGAGTCGCCCACCCTGGAGTTTGAGTATGGCGACACAGACAGCCTTACGGCTGAACTTTCAGGTGAGTTCAACAGGGCCTACCTCCATCAACTCAAGTTAAGTACCTTGCTCACGGGTACAACGGCAGCGCCTCAGCAGGGAGTCAAACTCGCAACAAGCCCAGTTCCCAAATCATTGTACCATACTCCCACCCACTTCCTGTTAATGTCTTTAAATCCCTTATTCATTTATATTTTCTCCCGATTTGGAATGGCCACTCAGATTCTTAAGCTCTGAGACAGGGCTCTTCACTACAGCACGTCGCGTAAATGCTGCGGATCGCAGGCAATCACGCTGCCGGCCGGCCGCCGCGTTTTTTCACTCCGCGGCGCGACAGCTGGGCTGTGCGGTCATTAAGACGGAGGAGGACACTTCCCACTCAGCCGGCGTCCGTGCACTCAGACCGGCCTATCACTGGGGCTCACACAGGTCACGTGACACGTCCATTGTACACTGACTGGATTAGTATCGTTATGGCAGGAGACTCTTTATTTTAGTAATAGTTTGATCGTGGGAAGGGATGGGGCAGATCTCAGGCCATTGAGTTTGAGGTCCGGCCAGCGTCCTCGCCGGACGCCTCCCTGATGTCACGCCTCCTTCTCTCCTTTGCGCACAGAGCTCTACAGTTACACGGAGGAGCCGGAGTTTGGCCTCAACAGGGATTGCTTTGAAGAGGACTTCCGGAGCCAAGGTAGGCTGGGGCCAAATGGGGTTCCCTTTCCAGGGGAACAGACCTGACTTGTCCGCCTGAGTGCTGTGAGCAGTTTAATGAGTGCTGGAACCTCAATCAATTTTGTGACGCTCCGTATGACACTGGTGTTGGCATTGATAGCATTTACTCTCCCAGTTAGACTGTTGTGGCTGTCGCAGTGTTACCCAATCAGCTTGAGCCACAAGAACAGAATTTTGTATTGTAGGGTATTTTACAACTTTGTTTTTTTTTTGTCCAGTTTTGGAATCACTAGTTGTGCCATTCACTGTGCAGGTATGGGTGGAGTAGCAGACAAAAGAGAGGGAGAGAGAGAGGGAGAGACAGACAGAAACAGAGACAAAGAGAGAGCAAGACCGAGAGAGAGACAGCAGTTTAAAAGATCTAGCCTACTCACGGTTATATGTAAGAGAGAAGGAGAGAGAGAGAGACAGAGAGAGGGGGAGAGGGAGAGCAGTATGAGTTATAAGCACTGTAAGTCTGGAGTAAAGGTGATGATTACCTTAGCGTGCTGCCAGGTGTTATGTTTCCCCCTGTCTGAAAGTACACAGTCAGCAGTGCTGTGTGTGTGTGTGCGTGCGTGCGTGCGTGCGTGCGTGCGTGCGTGCGTGCCCAGTACCCAGCATTTAATTGAGGGTCTGGCTGAAGGCAGGAGAGCAGGGCTTTTTGCTCATTATTTCTGACCAGTGCAATTGATGCTGCTGTATGTATCTCTGGAGGTATATTAGCCCCTTCAGATTTGCGGCGTTCGTGTACCAATGTATCCGGCAGTGAATGTGTTCTTGTGTTTAAAAGAGTTATGATCATTTCATCAAGGCCATGATGCAATATAGTAATACGTTCATTGCAACCCAGGGAGCAGGTACAAGAAACAGGTCAATAGAATATCATGCCCTGTGTCACCCACATTTTGAGATAAGCCCCCGCGGAGCATAAGTTAGAATACGGTGTAGATCACCCTGCGTAAAAGCCATGCAGGAGAGGCACTTAAGCGCGTGACTTAAGTTGGCCATCTCTGAATTTGCTCCTAAGTATCCACCAATCACAAACGACATTGTTCCATTTGTTGTCACAAATGTAGCTTGTGATTGGTGGAGCTCCCCTCTGATGATTATGACACGAACAACCTATCCATATTTTATCACCTCTGGTTCAGATCCATTGGGTGCTGCTTCTTTCTGCCCAGTACGATTACACCAGCACCGTTTCAGAGCTGTTGACCCCCTCAAATAATTAACTGGATCCAGAATTATCAATCCGGTTTTTAATCCATTGTGACCTCTTTCACAATCTGCTACACTCCGTGGCTGGTGACGATTGTGGTAGGTTTACGGGAAAGCCAAGTTATTCTCTTGTGTTTGTTTTTGTGATAGTGGCCAACTGGCCAAGTAGCGTATGCTAATAAGTTGCTCGTTGCCGTCCCCTCTTTCCCAAACAACAGCACGTCTTTTTTCCCTCTCTCTGGCATGCAGACCCTTCTTGGCAGGATTACCCATGTACAGGCCAGGTTTGCTTTACCTCTGGTTGTTCGCCCAGTGTTTGTTTGTCTGTACCCTCAGACAGTGTGTTTGTGCGCGATAACAGTCGACAAGTCAATACCAGTGTACTGGAATTCAGCTAAACCCGCACTGCAGATCCACACACACTTTGTAATATGGTCACATTTGTACATGATGAGGGGGTGCTGAATCCTGATTTCAGGGTGCCCAACTCCCTTCAAATGGCCAAAAGTAATGCAGTTCTCCTGCGTGTGACGCTTTTAGTTGCCACAAATGCACACCGTCTCATTTCAGCTTTCATTTGAGTTGTGTCTGTGACCTTTGACCTCACAGCTGAGCTGTCAGTTCATAGAATAGTTACTAATTGACCCAAACACTGTCTTGTAAACATCTGCAACGTATGAATAGAATTCACTACACAATGAACTGCATTCCCTGTCCACTTAGATACGCTGGTAATCACTGTAAAAGATAATTGAAATCTGTTTGCCTACAAGGTCAAATAAAAGGAAACTATACACACATACATTCACACACACACAAACACACGCATGCACACACACAGCAGGCAACAAAAATCAAGACTACAATATTACCGCACACATGTCAAACAGACAGAGCTTATGACTGTGCTTGTGACTGTGCAGAGAGATGCATTCACTCTGGTCCTCCCCCGAGAACTGCTCCGTATCCTCTGGGCATGTGTGTGCGTGTGTGTGTGTGTGTGTGTGTGTGTGTGTGTGTGTGGGTGTGTGGGGGTGTGAAGCCCCTGCTGTCACAGCCTAAGCTTGGCTATGTGCGCCTGACACTCCTGGAGTGGTTCAGAGAGGACAAAATTTTTTTTGGCACTGCAGTCAAAATGGCGGCCCTGCCTCTGGTGGTTAAAACAAATCGAAAAAAGGAATTTATTGCCCCCCCCCCCCCCCCACACACACACACAATGCTGGACACCCTTGACCGTTGCACCACGTCCTTGTCGACTTAGCAGTATTCGTACTTAGGAATCGTTGATATGAAGAAACCTCCCCACCCCCCAGCCTTCGACAGATTTCCTGACCAGCCTCTCTTTGATGTCCTATTGACAGGACTATAATGAAGATCTTTTCCATTCCTCAGAGTCTTGAGGAAGGGATCAGCGCACTGCGGAGGATTAAAGTCCGGTTACTTTAAAAAATCCCTTTCATGAAGCGTTCACATTTCGGCTTCAGCTGAGTGAATTCATCTGCTGGCACTGGAGTTCCTTCCTGACACAGCTCAGATTAACCTTAACATGCTACAGGCACCAGAGCACAGATTAACCTTAAAGGGATAGTTTGGAATTTTGGACATAATGTCTCAATTACGACTTACCCATGATGTAGTTGATTGATGGAAACCATTTTCAGCTAATTCCATGCTGTCCCTTCTTTTGGACATACACACGTTGCTAATGCTAGCGCAACTCTATGGTAACCTGTAGCATCCACTACCAAACGCACTTAAACACTCCACAGTGCACCCAAAGCAAATAAAATACGACAAATAAAATTCCGAACTATCCCTTTAAGTGCTTCCATGATAATCCTGATAAGCTCATAAGTGGCAGCTGAAGATTGATCTCGTATCGATATATGAAACATCTCACAGCGGTCTAATCTATGAGTGACCGGGGTCAGAGCCGGATTAAGGTTGCATGGGGCCCCTGGCTGTAATTCAAACAGGGGCCCTTCCATGATTGCACTCATCCGGTTTGCGGCCAATTTATATCCGACTCGTTTATGCTGGAAACAAAATTCCAGTTGCTATTAGTGAGGGACACAGACACGTTGTTTGTCAGAAAATATGGCCTCTCTATCTCTACTGACTTTCGAGTAAACCGGATGAATGTAAAAAGTGTTTCTTGTCGATTTTCAGGCATTCAGGCAAACTTTTGCACACTGTAGCATCAAATAAGATCTCAGTACAAGGTCTAGTCATCCCACACACACCGCATTGCTGACAGTCGGCATCCCTCCCTCCTCATCTGGTCTATCTAGGTATGAAATTTATTTTACACACAAACAATTGTTTTTTCTGTTAACTAATTATGGGGGCCCCTGGCTTCAGCCCAGTCAGCCCCCCCTTAATCTGCCACTGACCGGGGTTAGCGAATGTAGCCTACAGCTAATTAGCTAAATGAGCCAGGGCAATTGGTGGAAACAAAAACTTCATACACTCCCCCCCAGAACTGGGAGAGAATTGTCCGCACTTGATGTACATTATTCCATTATACAAGCATCCATCCCTCCATTATCTAACCCGCTTATTCCTGGTCAGGGTCGCAGGGGGGCTGGAGCCTATCCCAGCATGCATTGGGCGAGAGGCAGGAATACACCTGAGACAGTTCGCTAGTCCATCACAGGGGACACACACCATTCACTCACACACTCATCTATGGGCAATTTCGAGTCTCCCATTAGCCTAACCTGCATGTCTTTGGACTGTGGGAGGAAACCGGAGTGCCTGGAGGAAACCCACGTGGACACGGGGTCCATTATACACAGGCAGTCTATTCACTTTTTTCCCGTTCAGCTCCCGTTCAGCTCTCCTGGCTCTGCTAGGACTGCAGTGCTATGAGTCAACCTGGCCTCAAGGAGAAGGGAGTGAAGACATAATTTCTCCCTATTAGAAATAGCTGGTAAACGGCGTGGGAGATTGGTGTCGCGCTAATGGAACTGATTACGGTCCTGATCTAGGGCTTTCGTCATTAACGGGCGCGCCAGTTTTAGTGAGGATCACCCATCCCTGTCAGCCGCTGGGCTCTGGGCTTAATTACATCTAATGTGTCAGCGCTACCTTTTGTGCACATCCTGACGAATCCTTTCAACAACGACAAAGAAACTGGGGTGCATTCAGCAGTTTTTCGTACAGAAATCTATTTTTTTTTTTAGCTTAAAAGCCTAGTTTTAATTATCATTAAAATGATTTAGATGCAAATTCCACAAAAGCAAGCCTGTCCTCTTAGCTGTAAGTAAAAAGTGAAAAATGAAATCTGCTGTTGATGGGAAACCCTTATTCAAACTGCTTAATTATGCAAAATGATAGAATTAAAGATACATTCTCTCTCTTATCAGTACGTTACCAGTTGCCACTGATGAAGTATCTCACTGTGTGGTGGAAATTACTCTATGTGTCTTGTGCACAGTACCGGCCCGAGAATGGACAGGTTTTGTAATCACACTCCACGCAGTACGACATAATATATTGTTCCTTTGATGATATATTTATTTATTCATTGTTTATTTGATTCAGATAGATGCATGTTGACAGCGACATTGTGCAAAAGAATAATCCATTGCATTGTACCGTAGAGTTTGTAGCTTGTACTGATTTCCATGAAGACTCTTCCTGTTTTATAGTTGTTGCTTTTGTGATTGTAGTGTTCTGTATTGTTTCTGTGTGATTTTTATTTTTATCCTGCAACCTTTTGGACAGGGCTCCCCTAAAAATGTGATGTCTGAAGTACACGTGTGTCTGATGTTCTGGTGCAAGTGAAGGCTTCAAATCCAAAGT
The DNA here is from genome assembly GCA_029718625.1 of Synaphobranchus kaupii. Classification (NCBI taxonomy): domain Eukaryota; kingdom Metazoa; phylum Chordata; class Actinopteri; order Anguilliformes; family Synaphobranchidae; genus Synaphobranchus; species Synaphobranchus kaupii. The sequence goes on from CM056376.1 coordinate 131,836,725, forward strand.
GCTGACCCAGCGAGAAAAAGGTGGAAATCTAGGTTGAGAGATGTTAAACGGACTAGGTTAACCCCAATATAGCTCCGGTTTCACCCAGATATAGCATGGCTACGACCTAGGGCCTGATTTACTAAGACCTTTAGCGGGTGCAAAAACTTTCAGCACACGCAAAATTAATAACACAACCAATGATTGGTGCAAAACAAATACCATGACCAATCATTTGCTAAAAGGTTTTGCACACGCTAAAGGTCTTAGTAAATCGGGCCCCTAGTCGGCTAGAAAGCTTTCACTTTTCAGCCAAATTAACTTGGATTTACCCCTGAAAACCTAGAGGGCGGTTCACCGACTTTTCACCAGGAAAAATGGTCACTGGGGAGTGAAAAGCAGCTCTGTGCGGCACACTCGCCCGACCACTGCGGCGCACCGCAGGGGAGAGAGAGAGAGAGGCCGGCCGTCTGTCTTTTCTGTTTACTCACCCCATCAATCTTTTCCCAGACGCACAGCTCGGCACTTTCCCTTAAAACTGATGTCTTTGACGGACCGTATTAGAGCAACGGCTCCGGTGTGCCTGTCACTCCGAGAGAACCAGGCGCAGGAAAATGTCGATGTGCGACAAGCCTGTCGGCTCGCGCCGGGATTTTCGACGTGCCCCCAGCAGCGAGAGAGCACCCCCGTTTGTCAGTCCTGCTTCTGCCAAGACTAATCAGTGACAGATCGGTTCTGCTTCCTCTCATGGCTGACGAGAATAATTATTTCTGTTTATGCTGTGATTAGGAAGAAGCTTTTCGTTTTATCCAAAGTCTATCCGTTATGAAACATTTTCGGATTTTACCAAAACCTTTTAACAGTAGCAAATACAAAACCAATAACAGTATTTTTTGTGCACCAATCATTGGTTGTGTTATTAAATTTGCACACGCTAAAAGGTTTTGCATGCATGTGCTAAAGGTCTTAATAAATCAGGCCCATAATTCCAAAAATGAAATGTCCAATGTCTAATTGAAATTCGTTTTTATTGTCACTAGGAGACATTTATTTCCTAGGAGACTGTTTGCTTTTCACTTTACAGAAAGAGATTTGAATTCACAATGAATAAAGAGGCAGGATATATGCACTTTGAGTAAACAATCTGTGTAAAGAAAATGTAATTAATAGAGTATCCCCCTGTTAAATTAGGTATTTGGGCGCTACTGGCTAATTAGATTTGGTCTAATGTTCCAGTTCCCTGGCCTGTAAAGGAGAAATGTGTTCTCATGTGTTCACAGAAGCAGCATGAAAGGGTAGCCTAGTACAGCTGTTTAATTTCATGTCTGTTTATTTACCGTAAGGAATATTTTGAAAAGAAAAATAAAAAAAGAAAGAAAATATGCTGACGATTAAAGAACGGTTAAAGAGTTGAAATGTGTGTCCTCAGGATCTCGGCGAAGCTGAAAATTCCCTGTAGCAGGTTATTCTGGCTGCGGTTGGTGTGTTTTAATGAGGAAAGCTGAGCCCTGCTAATCCTCTTCACGTGCAGAAAGCAGGGCTCATCTCGGCCCCGTGAGGCACTCGCATGACCCAGACCTCTTTCTCTCTTGCCTTCTCTTCCACTGTTTCCCACACTCTCTCTTCCCCTCTCTCCCTTTCTCTCCCTCCCTAACCCTCCATACCTCTCCTTCTCTCTACCTCTCTCTCCCTTTATCCCTTTCTCTCATTCCCTCTGTCTCCATCTCCTTCTCTTTCCCTCGCTCCTTCCCTCTCTATCCCCCATCTTTCTTTCTCCAACTCTGTTCTCCCTTCTCTTCCACTGTTTCCCACACTCTCTCTTCCCCTCTCCATTTCTATCCCTCTATTCCTCTCTCTCCCTCCCTCTATCTCGCTCCATCTTTCTACCTCTCTATCCATCTCTCCCTTTCTATCTTTCTGTCCTCTGTCTTGGGAGAACTTGTTGCTCTTCTCTCTCCTGTTCTGTCCCTCTCTCCCTCCTCCACTCCTCTCTCTCCTGTTCTGTCCCTCTCTCTCTCCTCCTCTCCTCTCTCTCTTGTTCTGTCCCTCTCTCTCTCCTGCTCTCTCTCTCCTCCCCCCCAGTGAAGGAGAATAAATGGATAGATCTGGGTCTATCAGAGCAGAGGGCATATGTGATGAGGCTGCTGGACATGTTGGAGGTGACCAACCGGGACAAGAGGCTGAAGGTGGCCCGTGCTGTCCTCTACCTGGCACAAGGTAACTAATGAACACGCTCTGTACCTGGTGCAAGGTAACTAATGAACACGCCCTGTACCTGGCACAAGGTACCTAATGAACACGCTGTGAACCTGGCACAAGGTAGCTAATGAACACGTGCTGTACCTGGCACAAGGGAGCTAATGAACACGCCCTGTACCTGGTGCAAGGTAGCTGATGAACACGCTTTGTACCTAGTGCAAGGTAGCTAATGAACACGCTTTGTACCTGGTGCAAGGTTGCTAATGAACACGCTTTGTACCTGATGCAAGGTTGCTAATGAACACACCCTGTACCTGGCACAAGGTAGCTAATGAACACACCCTGTACCTGGCACAAGGTAACTAATGAACACGCCCTGTACCTGACACAAGGTAGCTAATGAACACTCCCTGTACCTGGCACAAGGTAGCTAATGAACACACCCTGTACCTGGCACAAGGTAGCTAATGAACACACCCTGTACCTGGCACAAGGTAGCTAATGAACACACCCTGTACCTGGCACAAGGTAACTAATGAACACACCCTGTACCTGGCACAAGGTAACTAATGAACACGCCCTGTACCTGGCACAAGGTAGCTAATGGACACTCCCTGTACCTGGCACAAGGTAGCTAATGAACACGCTCTGTACCTGGCACAAGGTAGCTAATGAACACTCTCTGTACCTGGCACAAGGTAGAGAAAGGGCATGTGCAGCTCTGAACATATCCCTGACACTGCACCACAGTATTCACACAAACCCTTTAACTGATCCTCCATGTTTTATAAAGTCTGCATATCTGCATGTCCTTGGCCTTAGCCAGCGTAATTGGTTTGAACGTAAACCGGCAAACACACTGGCCCTCCCAGAGTAAGAACTAAAGCCTGTGCACCCCATGGGCCTCTAGTGTGCCCCACTACTGAGACCCGTTTGTGTTTCCCAGGGGTGTTTGATGAGTGTGACACTGAGGTTGACGTCCTGCACTGGTCCCGGCACAACGTCTTTCTGCTGTACGACATGGGCACCTTCACCGCCCTCCTTGAGCTGCTGAGCATGGAGATCGAGTGAGTCCCCCAAAAAAACCGCACGCCGTTACCATGGAGACCCGTCTGACGGTGATCCCCTTCCTCCAGCCCTCACACTGGCACGCCCACAAACAGCTTATTTATTGGTTTCTTTTTATTACTTCACTTGAATGCAGTAACAAGTAATGACAGTCATAACAATAACAATTGTCAGTAATAACAGTTGATTTTGTGGACCACACATACATTACATACATCAGCTAGAGTGGTAGAGAAGACTTAATTAGACATATTAAATACTAAAAGCTTTTCAATATAATATTATAATGAGGCACTTAGTTATCTACTGCTTGCCGGTGCAGATTGTAAAAGGTAAACCCCATTTCCCCAAGTCTTGAGGAAGTCAAGATTACAGTCGTAGCTGCAGCAGTAGTATATTTGTGTCATTATTATGTATCTTCGGTAAGCTCCCTGTGTCTTACTGTATTATTGATTAGTGTGAAGGGCCCTGTCTCAAGCTGTTCATGCACTTAATATCTGATTACACGTGTGTATGTAGTGGCTGTCTCAACAGCTTTGCGCTCAATATCCGCTATGTAGTGTTACAGTCTGACCTGTTCTGGTGCGTGTTGTGTATTAGCGTCTCCGCGCTCATTGAGATGACAAAGGCAGGAAAACTCCAGAAAACACCGCAGAAACACAAAGGGCATATTACTGAACCTCCCCGAGGGAAACTGGAAAACAGCCTAATTCTGCTGTGTTTTTTTTTTTTTTTAAATCATTAGTGCCTGTTGCTGACATGGCCGCCTGTCCTCTCTCTGCGTGATGTTTGTTTCCTCTTGGGGGGCAAGTCCGCCGGTGCGGCCGCGAAACCGAAGGCTCATTAATTAACAAGATTTTAACGCATTGGTGTTTAAGGGGAGAACGTGTCCAGGCCTGTTGCCCCACCCCACCCCCCTCCCCCCATGCTGTGAGGATGTGGCTCGTTTCTGTGACATGCGGTTTGTTCCCTGACCCCCCCCCCCCCCCCCACACACACACACACACACACACACACACACACACACACACACACACACTCCCACCCTGACACTACTGGGAAGAGGAACAGCTGTGTGTAAAAGCTGGACACCAGTTCACCCTGTGAGAGTAACTCTCACACCATGAGTCTGCAGTGCTAAATATAAACCCTAACCCCCACCCCCCCACGGACCCACACGCACACACAAGCATACACACATACGCATACGCACACGTGTACGCACAAATACAAACACACTCACACATAAGTGCTCACGCATACAAACACATATACGCACGCACACACACGTGCGCACACATACACACTAGGGGTGTCACGATTCTCCAAATCCGCGATTCGATTTGACTTTCGATTTTAAGGTCACGATTCGATTCGATTTTCGATTTTTTTTTTCAGCACAATTTCTTTTCCAGCACTATAGTCTAACTAATGGCTATGCCATTGTTAGACTATCGAGTCTTGATTTGTAAAGAAAAATACTTGTTTCTCAATAAGTAACTTTTACTTGAATAGTAACAATTATAAATAATAACAAAAATATGAGAATATTTAAACACACCTAAACAGTTAAGAGCTTTATCAAAACTAGACTCTAGAATAAACAGTTGAACATTTACCACGCTATTAACAATTTACACATTGGTTTTATGCCCTGACAACGGTCATTTACATTTTCAAATTCTTCTTTAAAAAGATGAGCGTGTTCACATTCTTTGAACAGTTGAGAGCTTTAACAAACTAATATCTGAAATAATAAACAGTTGAACATGTACCACGCTATTAACTATTTACACGTTTTTTTTCATGCCCTGACTGTCATTTGGGTTGTCATTTGAGTTGCCTGTGTCAATGTTTTTTCCCAGTCAAATCTATTTCTTTGTGATGCCTGCGAATGTGTCCTGCCATATTTGACGTGTTGCCTGAGGTGGCGTATGGTACTCGCGTGTAGCATAGCCGACAAACTGTCGTTATTTTGTCAATGACGCGTTCGTTGTTTATATAACTCACGGGGAAGGCAAACTGTTGCCACACCGGTGACTCCATCTCCGACTCCGGCAGTGGCCATGGTGTGTCGAAAAGTAATGCAGGCTACCGGTAAGCTAACGTTAACTAGCAGCTGTGTCTTCTTTGAAATATCAGTGTTTCCCCTACCATTATCTTGGCCGGGCGCTCACCTGCCGCCCGGCTTGTACAAGAGGGAAAATAAATAATTTTAATGAAAAAAATATATATTTATATTATTCTTTTTTTTTTTTACATATAATCTTTTTTTTATGTAGCTGCAATATTTCCCTTACCGCAGAATGCGGGAATGATCAAAATAGCATCTGGAAAAACCCAAAACAGCTTCGGTTTCCCGTTAGGCCTAATTAAAATTTTCAATGGCAGCGCTGATATTATGAGGGTGTAATTATAGTTTCCGCCTCTACGCAAAATGGCGCACTTTCACCGCCCGGCCTGAAAAAAAAACTAGTGGAAACACTGAATATCGTTGTTTTTTTTCTTCGGACGCACGCCTGCGTGGACGAACAAAATGCAGTGGAAGGCCTCAAGTTTCGTTTTGTCGGAAACGCTTACATTAGAGATGGCCAAGTAGGCTACTTTTTTTTTTACATTTTACCCATCACATGAAAGGCTAAGAAGAGCGCGCGGGGGGCGGGGGTGGAGAGAAAAAAAAAACTTGGAGAATCGCGAACCAGCTTGTGATTTTGAAGTTCGAAATCGAACGCTCATTTCCATCGATTTTCGATTTCGAATCGGTATCGTGACACCCCTAATACACTCACATACGGGCAAACACATGCCTGCGTGCTCACACACATGTGCATACACTTGTGCATACGCACACACACACACACACACACACACACACACACACACACAAGCCCCCTCTGACAGAAGGCATAATACCTAAATGCACTTGGCTCACTTTCACGCTCTCTGCACTCATAAAAATGCATTGAGCGTCATTAACATTTCAGCCTTTTTTTAGGTGTGGAAACCAACCCTATAAATATGAATGTTATTTTTTTTCAAGGCACTCCTTTGCGCTTCTGGTGAAGGAGTTGTGGAATGTTCTGGAGAGCCTGCCCCCCCCTCCTCTCGTGTTTAATGAGGACAGCGTTGCTGGGCGATAATTCCATCGCTGACTAGAGTGGAACCCTTGCATTCCCTTGTGACGTTTTTTTTTGTGTACACTCCTCTGAAAGGGGGCGGGGCCTCGCGATGACCCCACCGGCTGCAGATGTGTGCGATGTTCAGAGACCTCAAATTCCCAGTGCGCCACTTTACCCCACCCCCCTGCAGCACCTCTTCTCCTTTCCCCTGGGATACGCCCCGTGAAGCACTGCTCTCTGTGTGGGGTTTCACCTGTGAAGCACTGCTCTCTGTGTGGGGTTTCACCTGTGAAGCACTGCTCTCTGTGTGGGTTTTCACCTGTGAAGCACTGCTCTCTGTGTGGGTTTTCACCTGTGAAGCACTGCTCTCTGTGTGGGTTTTCGCCCGTGAAGCACTGCTCTCTGTGTGGGGTTTAGAGGCGTGTGGAGGTGGGTGGGGAACAGAGCATGTGCTCCTACTTCACATGTTCTTGGCGGGCAGCACCGCGCTGTCCTTGTCGATTCCTCCATTACGGCTCTAATGCGGGCCTGCATCCCCCTGTCCCCCCCATCTCCATTACGGCTCTAATGCGGGCCTGCATCCCCCTGTCCCCCCCCCCCATCTCCATTACGGCTCTAATGCGGGCCTGCATCCCCCTGTCCCCCCCATTGATTTCACAGCTTATGCTGCCTTTTTCTTTCTCTCTCGTCCACCTGACCACTTCTCTTCACTCGAGAGGAGTTACATTAAACACGGCTGCCTATGTCCTCGGGGGGGACAGAAAGCCAAATTAAGGTGCTCTTTAGGTTAATTAAAGTTTTTTTTTTCCTGTGTGTGTGTGTGTGTGTGTGTGTGTGTGTGTGTGTGTGTGTGTGTGTGTGTGTGTGTGTGTGTGTGTGTGTGTGTGTGTGTGTGTGTGTGTGTGTGTGTGTGTGTGTGTGTGTGTGTGTGTGCGGCGTCCTTGCAGTAATAACCAGGCCTGCAGCAGCGCGGTAAGAAAACCCGCCATCTCTCTGGCCGACAGCACTGAGCTCAGGTAAGAACCATTCCGAGCGCTGAATTTTGCGTGTCGGGAGCTGTTGTCACATATCTGAGGAAAAACCGCAGCACCTGTTTTATTTTTGAGGTGGAAAAGGTTTAGCTTTCAACAAATGGGAAACTAAAGCACATTTTTCACACCTAGTTCTTTCCACACTTAAGTGATATGGCGGTAAGCTGGAATTACATGGAATCCTAATGGCACATCAAATGTAATTATCCCTATGGTACCGACCAATCACCTCTCTCAGCCCTGTTGCAAGCTCCCAGCATGCATTTCACACAACTCTGACACCTGAGCAGGAGGGGTGGGGGGGGGGGTGTGGGGGGTTCATATAGTGATAACCCACCCCCACCCCCCGTCACGGGTCAGGAGAGAATTACCTGGAAAAAAAGAACGTTCTCACATGGTTTTTTTGTCTCTTGCCCAGATATCAAGTTGAATCTTTTTTTTTTTTGGACGTTTTTCCATGCAGCTAAACAGTTTGCTATCAAAGTAGCTACCTCACCCCTGTAAACCCTGTAAAAAAAAATGGCTAAAGCTAAACCTTTAAGTACCAAGTGCAAACAGAGCCTGCATTCGAATGAAGCCGCTAATACAGGCTGACGTCAGTTGCCTTCGCTAATCGCTCATGAACGATTGCTAGGCCTGTACAGCGTGCCAGGAGTCGTTAGGGTCACGGGGTCACTGACCGACTGATGGACATCAACACGAGGGACGTACGGTGCAGTCAGGCTTTAGTCTACAGTCTGTCATACGGACATCGGAGGCGTGTGTGGGGCAGTCGCGCACGGGCGTGTGCTTTGCTATGTGCTTCTCCAGGGTCCTCCTCAGTATCATGTACCTGATGGTGGAGACAATCCGGGTGGAGACAGAGGACGACCGGCCGGAATGGAGGACTGCCAGGGAGACTTTCAAGACCGATCTGGGTGAGAGGGCAGAGAGGCCGGGGTGGGGGGTGGGTGGGGGGGCGGGTGTGGAGTCAGAGCGGAGAGGGATGTGCTGCTCTAAGCAGCCCCAGTGAATGTGACATTGTCAGAAGAGAGGTATAGCAAATTGGATAAAATATTTTATATAAAAATCTGCAAACTACGACAGACTGAACTTTTGCTATCAACTTCTGATTGAAACCTAAAAATGGGCTAAAAGTAAAAATTGTTTCAGAATTTTTCCTGCTGAGCATTAAAATGTACTATGTTTATACTTCATTAGTATTTAGGTGTCCTGCAGGATGGTAGATATAAAGTGTTTCTCTCCTGCTCTGCTACAGGCTCCCCTCTGTACAATGGAGAGCCCTTTTCCCTGATGCTCTTCACCATGGTGAACAAGTTCTGCAGCATGAATGCACCCCACTTCCCCATGAAAAAAGTGCTTCTGCTTCTCTGGAAAACCATCCTGGTACGTGTCACTGCCTGTTCCCACTGCAAGCCTGTTCCCTCTGTCAGCCTGTTCCCACTGCCAGCCTGTTCCCACTGCTAGCCTGTTCCCACTGCCAGCCTGTTCCCTCTGTCGGCCTCTTCCCACTGCCAGCCTGTTCCCACTGCCAGTCTGTTCCCTCTGTCAGCCTGTTCCCTCTGCCATCCTGTTCCCTCTGCCAGCCTGTTCCCTCTGTCATCCTGTTCCCTCTGCCAGCCTGTTCCCACTGCCAGCCTGTTCTCTCTGTCATCCCGTTCCCTCTGTCATCCTGTTCTCTCTGTCAGCCTGTTCCCATTGCCAGCCTTTTTCCACTACCAGTCTGTTCCCTGGGACAGCCTGTTCCCTCTGTCAACCTGTTCCTTCTGCCATCCTGTTCCCTCTGCCAGCCTGTTCCCACTGTCGGTGTGTACCCTGAGACACCCTGTTCCCTTTGTCAGCCTGTTCCCATTGCCAGCCTTTTTCCACTACCAGTCTGTTCCCTGGGACAGCCTGTTCCCTCTTTCAGCCTGTTCCTTCTGCCATCCTGTTCCCTCTGCCAGCCTGTTCCCACTGTCGGTGTATACCCTGAGACACCCTGTTCCCTTCGTCAGCCTGTTCCCGCTGCCAGCCTGTTCCCTCTGCCAACCTGTTCTCTCTGCCATTCTGTTTCCTCTGTCAGCCTGTTCCCTCTGCCAGTCTGTTCCCACTGTCATCCTGTTCCCACTCTCATCCTGTTCCCACTGTCATCCTGTTCCCACTGCCAGTCTGTTCCCTGGGGCAGCCTGTTCCCTCTGTCAGCCTGTTCCCACTGTCAGTCTGTTCCCTCTGCCAGCCTGTTCCTTCTGCCATCCTGTTCCCTCTGCCAGCCTGTTCCCACTGTCATCCTGTTCCCTCTGCCAGTCTGTTCCCTGAGACAGCCTGTTTCCTCTGCCAGCCTGTTCCCACTGCCAGTCTGTTCCCTGAGATAGCCTGTTCCCTCTGTCAGCCTGTTCCCACTGTCAGTCTGTTCCCTGAGACAGCCTGTTCCCTCTGCCAGCCTGTTCCCACTGTCGGTCTGTTCCCTGAGACAGCCTGTTCCGTCTGCCAGCCTGTTCCCACTGTCGGTCTGTACCCTGAGACAGCATGTTCCCTCTGCCAGCCTGTTCCCACTGCCAGTCTGTTCCGTCTGCCAGCCTGTTCTTTCTGCCATCCTGTTCCCTCTGCCATCCTGTTCCCACTGTCAGTCTGTTCCCTGAGACAGCCTGTTCCCACTGCCAATCTGTTCCCTGAGATAGCCTGTTCCCTCTGCCATCCTGTTCCCACTGTCACCCAGTTCCCACTGTCATCCTGTTCCCTCTGCCAGTCTGTTCCCTGAGACAGCCTGTTCCCTCTGCCAGCCTGTTCCTTCTGCCAACCTGTTCCCTCTGCCAGCCTGTTCCCACTGCCAGCCTGCTACACTGCAAAAAATGTCAAGTGTTTTAGTCTTGTAATGATGATTAAAATCACATTTCTTTCCTCAAAATTGGAAAAAATTTTCTTTTTACTTGACAGTTTCTTTTTACTTGACAAGTGAAATTATCGTAGCCCATTGGCAAGTCTTGAAATGAGTAAAAATATCTCACCCCACTAGCAAAAAAACAGAAGTAAGATTCTAACGTTTAAATATGAGATTAAAATGCTTAAGATTTGTATCCTGTTCCCACTGCCAGTATGTCCCCTCTGCTTTCCTGTTCCCTCTACTCATGCCTTGTCTTCTTTCCTTACATGTCTGAGGTTGGTGCTCACTAACAGGGATATTAGCTCCTGGATATGAGGAAGAGAAGAGTGTTAGGAAAAGATTTGTGCCAGCCAATGTGGATGAACAGTCCGCTGCTGCGTTTGTTATCTGTCCAGTCTTTTATGACAAGTCTTTTTTCTCAGGGCACTTAGAATTTGGTTCTCACCAGTCTGTGTGTACGTGTGTGTGCCTGTGTGTGTGTGTCTGTGTATGTGTGTGTGCCTGTCTGTGTGTGTGTGGCCATCTGTGTGTGTTTCCAGTTCACTCTGGGGGGCTTTGAGGACCTGCAGGAGATGAAGGTTCGAGGGCGGGAGCGGCTCAGCCTCCCCCCCCTGCCGGAGGACAGCATTAAGGTGGTGCGCAGCATGAGGGCCGCCTCGCCCCCCGCCTCGGCCATGGAGCTCATAGAGCAGCAACAGCAGCAGAAGAGAGGCCGCCGAAGTCGCAGGGTAACAGCCCCCCTCAAATCTCAGGGGCTCCCCTCACATACTGCCCTCCTTACACCTCTCAGGGAAGCGGTCTCAGACTCTCATTCTGGAGATCCGTGGCGACTGCACGTTTCTGATCAAATGAGCATTCGCAATCCGCACGCACGCTCCCCTACCCGGGAGGGATTCTATTCTTAGTGGCAACCCGGTGGGGTTTGTTTTACCCATCAAGTTCTCTGTTGATTTGCTCGTGCAGACCCACTGGCTATTCATTTTAATTGCACATGCTCTTCGTTTAGAGCAGCAACCTGAAACTCCAGTCCTGCACGGTCACACTGTCTCCAGGTTTTAGCCTTATCCTTTCAATCAGCAGGCACACGAGGAGCGTGGGCAGTTCAGCCAATCGGTAAATAAAGCATTAAATTACGATAAAATCCACCGAAAAACCAAGAGATACTGCAGCTCTACAGGACTGGAGTTTGGGATCCCTGTTTTAGGTGACATTCTAGACACATTAACACACAGACACACACACACACACACACACACACAAGGTCACGCCCCTCTGGGGAAACCACACCCCGGTGGTGCCCTGTGAGAGTGGCTCAGGGCCAGTCTGTACAGTAGGCCCCTCCTCCCTGCCAGTCCTCCACTCACTCTGCAGTCTAGGGCTTTGCCTACAACATGGTTCTTCTTCGTTGGTGTTCATGCCCCCTCCCTCTCCCTTGTATCCCTACAGACGGCCTATGTTGATAGCTTGGAAGGAGACAGCCCCTTTCCCAGGAAGCAGGTCATTATTACCCATAACCCCCCCCCCCCCCCACCTATATTTTCTCTTTTCCTTTGCGTTCTCTTTGTCTTGAGCTGGTCTTGCGCCCCAAATGCCAGAGTGCCCCCACGCCGGTTTGTACCGTCCGGAGAGAGGGGGGGGGTACTGGCCGAGAGAGGGCTGGCTGATTGTGTCATGTAGGCTGCTTCTCTCGCGGTGCTGAATCCGGCACAACCAGCCGTCACCGAAGCTTTTCTCTCCATGTCCTTCAGGTTTGGCAAAAGAGTGCACTAGCCACCTGCTTCCACTGGCAGAATGACTGCTCCATGGATGCACTGAGATGGATGCACTGAGCCATGTTTTCACCACTGCTCTCTCTTATATTATTTAGATTTTTTTTTTTGCCACTCTTCAAAACCACACCATGTTATATAACGCTGAATTAACGCAACCCCCCCCCCCCCCCCCCCCATGCCTGATGCCTGCATTATGTTTTGAGTCACCCCGTGTTTTCGTTCTTATCTCATTTCCTGCTGATGATTTTGACTGGAATCCCCAGTATTGGTTTGATTATCTGACTTGTGACTGGAATGCATAACACCTTTATGGAGTGTGTCTGGTGCCTGTGAGTTCAAATTATATTGGCTCAAACTGCCTTGAAGATTTTTAAGGTTTTTTCTCTGGTTCCATGTATCTCGGAGTCTCAAATCTTATGGTAAGTCAGATTGATTAATTGATTTTTTGCTATCCTTCATATCTAAGAATTGCTAGTACTGTAAGTATTACTGAAAGCTCTTTAAAATAGGCTTTGCAACAGCAGCGATATCAAGCCTCTCTGGTTCTTGAGAGCTGATTAGTTGGTGTTCTAGGATGACAGCGAATGGGGTTATAGGACGTAGAGGAAGGGAGGGTTTTGGCTTGTAGCCTCAACAGAATTTTACAGAAATCTCTGCAGCAGCTAAAATAAATTAGAATCACCCTGTCTTTGATAACTTCCCGAAAGCATAGCTCATGGGGAAAACAGGCACTTGGCTTTGCAACTTAACACTGGTGGAACACAATTCCCATCTTTTTTGTGATGTATGACCTTCCAGAACCTTCTAGAAATGTTTCCGCTGCACCTGAGGTTGATCTGGTTCTTTGTGATGCCTGGTTTTAGTTAGCGTGTGTGTTTATGCCCCTTAACTGCCTGTTATGTCATTTATAGATTTATTACACTTTATTAGCCTTTTTCTTTTTGTCATCACTGGTGTCCAAAGGGTTGTGGATTTGGGAGAAAACATTTTATTATTCAAAATTATTACTGTCCCCCAGAAATGAGCAAACAATGACTGACTGAACACCAAAAATCTTGCTAACGATGACTGACTGAACCTCCAAAATATGCTTAAATGTTATCATTTTTGAATAGCATTATTCTTTTCTGAACAATAAAAAGTGAAGACATTGTGCCTCCTTGGTAGCGCGTCCAGCCTAAACCCAAGCCCTTAATGTAGTAATGGGCCCCACGTGTCTACGGCATCTACTCCTGACCAGTTACGGTTCCAGCTGTAGGCAGGACGATGGGACGGTGCACAGTTGGCGGTAAGTTCGGGCAAGGAGAGTGCGTCATGCGCAGTGCGGTGGTGCCGGCTCCTCCGGCGGACTTTACCGCTGCAGTCTGCCTGAGCCATCTGCGCCATCTACGATCCAACGGCTGCGCAGCTCAGCTGGCGGATTCAGTGAATGCATTATATTTTGCATTGGTGTGACGGCCTAATTATTATTATTATTATTATTATTTGAAGGGGGACAAAGCTATGAAAATTTCTCAATCATTTGTGTTTGCCTAGTAAAAAGCGAATAATCGTTGAAGAAAGGTACATGAAAAAGTTACCGTAAAATGACTTCCAATTTCATTCATGCCCCCCCCACCGTGCCAGTCTTAGTTGACGGGCACACAGAAGCTCTAAGGGCCAGTGAGGGGAGTGTCGCGTTACGCCATTCGATGTTTCACCTTCGCCTTCGCCACCGTTTCCTGTCTTCCAGCCGCTGGTGAAACAGGACAGCCTGGACACGTACAACGAGCGCGACCCGTTCAAGAACGACGACGCACGGGACGAGGAGGAGGACAGCGACGACGTGGACAGCGGGATCGAGGGAGAGGTGGGACCCCCTGGACAGGGATGTGATAATCCAGCCCCCGCCCCCTCTGCCTCCCCTGCGACCCCCAACCGAGAGGCTGTCGTTCCCCAAGGGCCTGCCCTGGGCCCCCAAAGTCAGGTAGGATTCCCTGGGATCCACTGTGTGAAGTAAGGGAAGCTAGCATCCCCATAGTGACCATTAACTGCAAACCACTGAGTGGTCATAGCACGCAGGGTTAACCGTAGCAAAGCATAGCATTACACTTAGCATATTATGCGCATTCTTATTTTACTAGACAGACCAGGACTCCACAGGTCTGTTAATTCACAGGAAACAATTTAGGGGTTTGCTTTTCAGAAAGAATGAGTTGGAGGTGATATTGCGTGAATAGTGTTAGCTGTTTAGTTCTGTTTCACAACATTAGTGAGTGAAACTTGAGATAAGCATCGACTCTTTTAACAAGAGATTTCTTTCACATCTACATTTAGGTTTTTTTATTTATTAATTTGTGAATATAAATGTTTTCTTTATTTATAGTATGTTTAATTGGTTTATGCACTTTTGAATAAATTTATAATTGCGCCACCCAAATAAACTAAATTTTGGTGTGAAAATAAGCTCAATCACGCAATTTAACTGCCAGTTAAAGGGTCAATCATGCAATTCAAATATATACATGGGCATCCAGATCTCCAACAGGCCAAGGTGAAAGGGTTAAAAAGAGTTTGGACTTGGGAAGTGTGTGGATTAACCTTCAGCCTCTTGGAGCCACAGGGAAGATCTCAGCAGAGATGTAATGAATGAGATTAAAACTCTGTATCTGCTGCCAAAATAAACACTGGGGTTAGGCAGTGATGATGCTGACTGCAGCACAGAGTGTCAGTTTTACTCTTCGTTCCTGCTCTGTAAGGAAAATGGAAGGTTTGGCTTCTCCTAGTCAATCCGCACCAATTAACAAAATTAACTAAAACCAGTGGGGGACTGGGGACAGCTGTTTCATTCTTACAATTACTGGATAGGCTCTCTACTTTAATAAAACTAAATATGTTGTTTTAACTCAATTCAAACGAGTAAAAAAAAAAAGTTTAACAAATCTTTTCAAGTATTCACTGGTCTAAAACTGTTAAGTTTAAGCCTTGCTCAAATGGTTCAAGGCAGTCTGTTTCCTCAAACTGTGAGTGCACTGAACTTTTAGGTCTTATAGTGTTGTGTTGTGTTGTGTTGTGTTGTGTTGTGTTGTGTTGTGTTGTGTTGTGTCGGTTATTCAGCTTTGTGGGGGAACAGACTGTAAGAATACTCATGAATAGTGCTCCTCCCTGTCACCTAGTGGTAACTGAGGGTCACTACAGCTGCAACATGTTTTGCCTAAAATTCTCTGGCCAATGTCCAGTGTATTTATGTTTGTATGTGTTAATACTCTTGTTGAAAAGATAGACAAACTGTTCCCGAAAACTGCTGGTTGTGGTTGGGTTTATAAAAAGAAGGATAGATAAATAAATGCCCTGTCATTCTCAGTTTACCTTCTCCATTTTCTATCCCCTTCATCTGCTCCCTCTCCACTGGTGTAATGCACATCCTTGTTCTATTTTTGCACATGCTGTAAGATCTAAATTAAGATGTACACAGTGCAGCCATGTGGACGCTTCTGCAGAAGCCGTTTAATCGCGAGAGCGTCTGTCTCGTGTTCCAGAGACCATTCGCTGTAACAACGACAACAACAACATTTAAAAAAAAAGCTCCAGGGACATATGGTGACAGAGGTAGAGCGACGTTTCGGCTGCTTCTCAACGAGTGATCAGCCCCACACTCTCAGATAGCTATGGGAATTGGTTTGTTTCCATTTGATCAATTAACCTTTGTGTTGACACACTAGAAAGGCTTTTTTTTGTGTTGCCTGCCCCACCCTGCTGTGTCCAGCCCCTCCCAAGAGCCGTCGCTAGTCTTATTCTCACCCCCCCCCCCCCCCCCCCCACCACCACTTCTCCCGTGTTATGATTTGTTATGGCAATATAGCTTTCCTGGACGTGGTTCCCCCCGCCCCCTTCACAACATGTCCGCCATGCCCAGCTGGGTGGAAGTGCTGTATCTCTCCTGTGTTAGCAGCACCTGCTGGGTGGATAATGCGTCCCCCTGCAGTCCGGAAGAGTGGAGCGCAGGGAGATGAGAGCTGCGAGAGTGGAGTCTCTCTGTGCAGATTAGCCTCTCTCTCTCTCTCCTTCATTCTCTCTCTTTCTCTCTCTCACCTGTAATTTTAAGTCTGCATTTTTCACCAGGCAGACACAACCCATTCACTTTATCCTTGAACTGGAGTACAAAGGTCATTGAGTGAGTCAGAATGTAGGTGTGTGTGTGTGTGTGTGTGTGTGTGTGTGTGTGTGTGTGTGTGTGTGTGTGTGTGTGTGTGTGTGTGTGTGTGTGTGTGTGTGTGTGTGTGTGTGTGTGTGTGTGTGTGTGTGTGTGTGTGTGTGTGTGTATGTATGTGTGTGTGTGCTTCATAGTGTTTGAAGGATAAATCCCTGGAATGTGAAACGCACATGCATGTCCGATGAGGCTTGCCGCAGCACCTGAAAATCTATTTTTTCCAAAAAAAATGAATAAAAAACAGATATTTCTGGGTGAATTCTCCACAGAGCTCAAATAGATTTCCCCCGATAGGGTTATCAGCCAGCAGCAGATACAGTAGCGATGCAAGATCTTTATCTGTGCGCGCACAACCCCGCTGTGCTGTGAACGAAGGCCACACCCTTGACAGGGCCCTGACATGCTCTATTTTCACACAGAGAGAAAGACATCGAGCACTTTCTGGAGACCAGCAGGAACAAGTTCATCGGATTCACCCTGGGAAAGTGAGTATCAGCTCTTTGTGACGACCGTCTCAGTCACAGCCTATCAATGTGGCATTAATCCTCTCCTTTGGCACAAGTCTTAACTGCACCCTGCTTGTTGTTTTGAATGGATCAGCGCCCTCTGACTCTTTAGTGTGTAGAGCGTAATATAAAATGAAACTTGATCGCTTGCTTGATTCATTGATCAATTTGATTGATCTACCTTGTAGTGTGTCCCTTTTTCATAGACCTGACGCTCAGGACTGTAGAAACTGGGTTATTACGGGAATAAATAATCTGTTATACAGAGTGAGGATGCTGGTAGACTGAAAAATGATCTGCGTTATAGCCAGTAGTGTGGCCAACTGTAGCAGCTGCTACCCTATACAACAACACGTCTTTAAGGGGCTTATTTGTCCCCAACACAAATTGATCTAATTTATTTCAGTGGTACGAAGTTTTTTTGGGGAGGGGATCTCTCTTGAGAAAGATTAAGAGTTCTGGGACACTTGATAATACACCAGCAAGCACGTTTATGACAGTCAAATTGTTAATTTAAGTTTGACTAAGGGTTGAATTATGTAAATACATGAAAGGGATTCTGCAGGGCTGAGAACATAAAACCACATTACAACAAAATGGCCGTAATGGCCGAAGATAGTGCTTCCAAAATGGCCGTCTTGTGTCTTTCTGCATTGGTCTCCGTGTGATTTCCTGTGATTTTTTTTTGCAGTGACACAGAAACCTTGGTTGGTCTTCCAAGGCCTATTCATGAGAGCGTGAAGACCCTTAAACAGGTGAGACCAGAAGCCCTGATTCATAGAGAGCCTCCTCAGTGAACCAAACAGCCCCTACTGTCAGAGAGAAACCATCCACTGAATTTCCTTCTGTCAGAAAGAAACCATCCAGTAAAGCTCCTTCTCTCAGAGAGAGAAACCACACAGTGAATTTCATTCTCCTGGTGATGCTCCTTCTCAGAGAGAGAAACCACCCAGTGAAAATCCTTCCATTGGAGAAAGACTGCAGTAAAGCTCCTTTAAAGAGGGAGACTCTCTGGTGATGTTCTTTCTCTCAAAGAGAAACTGTCCAGTGAATTGTATTCCCTCAAGGAGAGACCCTGTCAGTGAGGCTCTGCCCCTGACTACTGTAGGCTGGGGCTACAAGGACAGGCAACGGATCAATTCACCTTGAAATAGACACATTGGGAATCCGTTTCACTGCAAAAGGGCGACAGGGACACAGCCACACTGACAAATTCCCTCTTCTTCTGTCTGTTGGCTTTGATTAATATCTGTCGGCATCAGTGTGTATTGTGTAAATTCACCCGTTGGGTTTCCTGCAGTTTTCTTCACGATTGTATTAAATGTGTTGGTTGTACACATGGTGTAACAGCGTCTCAGTGGATATCTGTCTGCTCTTTCCAGCACAAATACATCTCCTTGGCAGAGGTGCAGATCAAGAAAGAGGACGTGTTACAGCAGTGCCCCATGACCATGGTAAGTTACTGCTTTTTACCTCTCTGTCCAGTGAAGGTCAGGGATACTCTACTGAAGCTCCTTCATTTAGAGAGACCCTCTACTGAAGCTCCTTCTTTTAGAGACACCCTCTACTGAAGCTCCTTCTCTTAGAGAGACCCTCTACTGAAGCTCCTTCTCTTAGAGACACCCTCTACTGAAGCTCCTTCTCTTAGAGAGACCATCTACTGAAGCTCTTTCTCTTAGAGAGACTCTATAATGAAGCTCTTTCTCTTAGAGAGACTCTATAATGAAGCTCTTTCTCTTAGAGAGACTCTATAATGAAGCTCTTTCTCTTAGAGAGACTCTATAATGAAGCTCTTTCTCTTAGAGAGACTCTATAATGAAGCTCTTTCTCTTAGAGAGACTCTATAATGAAGCTCCTTCTCTTAGAGAGACCCTCTACTGAAGCTCCTTCTCTTAGAGAGACCCTCTACTGAAGCTCCTTCTCTTAGAGACGCCCTCTACTGAAGCTCCTTCTCTTAGAGACACCCTCTACTGAAGCTCTTTCTCTTAGAGAGACCCTCTACTGAAGCTCCTTCTCTTAGAGAGACCATCTACTGAAGCTCCTTCTCTTAGAGAGACCCTCTACTGAAGCTCTTTCTCTTAGAGACACCCTCTACTGAAGCTCTTTCTCTTAGAGAGACCCTCTACTGAAGCTCTTTCTCTTAGAGAGACCCTCTACTGAAGCTCCTTCTCTTAGAGAGACTCTATAATGAAGCTCTTTCTCTTAGAGACACCCTCTACTGAAGCTCTTTCTCTTAGAGAGACCCTCTACTGAAGCTCTTTCTCTTAGAGAGACCCTCTACTGAAGCTCCTTCTCTTAGAGAGACCATCTACTGAAGCTCCTTCTCTTAGAGAGACCCTCTACTGAAGCTCTTTCTCTTAGAGAGACCCTCTACTGAAGCTCCTTCTCTTAGAGATACCCTCTACTGAAGCTCCTTCTCTTAGAGAGACCCTCTACTGAAGCTCTTTCTCTTAGAGAGACTCTATAATGAAGCTCTTTCTCTTAGAGAGACTCTATAATGAAGCTCTTTCTCTTAGAGAGACTCTATAATGAAGCTCCTTCTCTTAGAGAGAGTCTCTAATGAAGCTCCTTCTCTTAGAGAGAGTCTCTAATGAAGCTCTTTCTCTTAGAGAGAGTCTATAATGAAGCTCTTTCTCTTAGAGAGACTCTATAATGAAGCTCTTTCTCTTAGAGAGACTCTATAATGAAGCTCTTTCTCTTAGAGAGACTCTATAATGAAGCTCTTTCTCTTAGAGAGAGTCTATAATGAAGCTCTTTCTCTTAGAGAGAGTCTATAATGAAGCTCTTTCTCTTAGAGAGAGTCTATAATGAAGCTCTTTCTCTTAGAGAGACTCTATAATGAAGCTCTTTCTCTTAGAGAGAGTCTATAATGAAGCTCTTTCTCTTAGAGAGACTCTATAATGAAGCTCTTTCTCTTAGAGAGACTCTATAATGAAGCTCTTTCTCTTAGAGAGAGTCTATAATGAAGCTCTTTCTCTTAGAGAGACTCTATAATGAAGCTCTTTCTCTTAGAGAGACTCTATAATGAAGCTCTTTCTCTTAGAGAGACTCTATAATGAAGCTCTTTCTCTTAGAGAGACTCTATAATGAAGCTCTTTCTCTTAGAGAGACTCTATAATGAAGCTCTTTCTCTTAGAGAGACTATAATGAAGCTCTTTCTCTTAGATAGTCCTTTAAAGCTCTTTCCCCAGCGACGCTCGTATCTGTTGCCTACTGTCTGAGCTTGTGCTTGATGCTGATTGGTCAGGGGGAAGAGGACGTGGAGGACACGCCCACTGAGATCATGTACCTGGGGATGCTGCCCAACCTGTCCCAGTATGTGGTGAGTGTCCCTTTTCCGAATCACACACATATCAACTGTTCATCTGCGCTGTTCACTGGATTCACACAGTACCAAATTCGTACCAAATGTTCTGCCAGATACCCAGAGATGAACGATGAGAGAGAGAGAGAGAGAGAGAGAGGACTAGAAGGAGGCCTATGATACTTCTTTATTTTAGCCACTGAGGGCATCAAAAGGGCCACTAAAATATATAATCACACAATCAGAGCGTGAGATATTTTACAGACAAAGAACAGCCTCAATACTCTGGAGCAGAAAGCAACACAACACACAAAAACAAATAACAAAGCCAAGAGGACAAGCAGCTTGTGACAAAAATAAACAAACGTGGGAAAACATCTTATTTTCTTCTTAATCTCTTTCTCTATTTTACCTAAAGCTAATGAGACGATTAAGATTATCTCTGAATTACTGGCAGAGGCATGTTGATGTGTATATTTCTTTATTGATGTTTTCTTTGCAGATAGCCCTGCTGAAGCTGCTCCTGGCTGCCGCTCCTACCTCCAAAGCCAAGACAGACTCCATTAACATCCTGGCGGACGTGCTGCCGGAGGAGATGCCGTAAGTCAACTGGTCACCTACGGGGTTAAGGCAGCGGGTGGGGAGATGCCGTAAGTCATCTGGCCACCGACAGGGTTAGGGCAGTTCGGGGGGGGGTCCGCTGTGGGGGGAAACCAGGCGGTAAACTCCTGACATCCTTCCCTCTCATCCTTCTGTGGTGCTACACAGCATGATAGAAATCAAGATGTAAATTGACCCAGATCGGGGAGCTCTTTCCCCTTCTGTACACAGGAAAACAAGTGACATTTTCAGCTTAGAATCACAGGGATCAGACTGAGCCATTTTGTCAATAATTAGTAATATGGGACTGTTTTTGTTTGTGATTCATCAGATTGAAAACCAAAAATGATTTGAAATTTAAATAGGGATCCATTTCAAAACAATGCTCTCATATAGGTTTTGAAAGTTCTAAAGCCCGATATCTCAAAACCATATTGCATCTCTGCAGATGGACTCCTGTAGTTCTAAGCTCTTCATTTCTCATTGGCATTACATAAGAATACATAGAAATGAATGTAGGAAAATAAAATATTTTCCCACCGTTTGTTTATTTTAGTCAAGAGCTGCTTGTTCTCTCTCTTTCCCTCACTCACTCACTCCCTCTCTGTCCAGCTCCCCCCACCACCACATGTATGTGTATTTTGTGCTTATTTCGTGTCTGGGAGAGACAGAGACAGTTGAATTTCTGAATGTACTTTTGTATGCGTTTGACCTGTACCTAAGGAAGAGGAGTTTAATTCACGGTGCTTTTAAATAAAAAAAATCTCTCTCCCTCTCTCTCTCCTCCCTCTCTCCTCTCTCTTTCTTCTCCCTCCCTCTCTCTCTCTCTCTCGGCAGAATCACGGTACTGCAGAGCATGAAGCTGGGGATCGATGTGAACAGACACAAGGAGATTATCGTCAAGGCCATCTCCGCCCTGCTGCTGCTACTGCTCAAGCACTTTAAACTCAACCACATCTACCAGGTCAGAGTCAGCCCTCTACCACTGACCGTACGGTCCACATACAGCCACATCTACCAGGTCAGAGTCAGCCCTCTACCACTGACCGTACGATCCACATACAGCCACATCTACCAGGTCAGAGTCAGCCCTCTACCACTGACCGTACGGTCCACATACAGCCACATCTACCAGGTCAGAGAGTCAGCCCTCTCCTAACGACCGCACGGTCCACATAAACATTACATTACATTATAGTCATTTGGCAGACGCTCTTATCCAGAGCGACATACATAGTGCATTTTCAAACTAGGAACAAGTGTGTTAAAATGACCCTAAAAGGTAAATACGAATTCAAGTACCAGGCGTAGTCAGTATGATTTTGGATTTTTTTTTTGGGGGGGGGTAACCAAACAATATTGATGATAAAGCCACGTCTACCAGGTCAGAGTCAGCCCTCTCCCCCTGACCGTATGGTCCACATATAACCACATCTACCAGGTCAGAGTCAGTCTCTCCCCCTGACCGTATGGTCCACAGACAGCCACATCTACCAGGTCAGAGTCAGCCCTCTCCCCCTGACCGTATGGTCCACATATAACCACATCTACCAGGTCAGAGTCAGCCTCTCCCCCTGACCGTATGGTCCACATATAACCACATCTACCAGGTCAGAGTCAGTCTCTCCCCCTGACCGTATGGTCCACAGACAGCCACATCTACCAGGTCAGAGTCAGCCCTCTCCCCCTGACCGTATGGTCCACATATAACCACATCTACCAGGTCAGAGTCAGCCCTCTCCCCCTGACCGTATGGTCCACATATAACCACATCTACCAGGTCAGAGTCAGCCCTCTCCCCCTGACTGTATGGTCCACATATAACCACATCTACCAGGTCAGAGTCAGTCTCTCCCCCTGACCGTACGGTCCACAGACAGCCACATCTACCAGGTCAGAGTCAGCCCTCTGCCCCTGACCGTATGGTCCACATATAACCACATCTACCAGGTCAGAGTCAGTCTCTCCCACTGACCGTACGGTCCACAGACAGCCACATCTACCAGGTCAGAGTCAGCCCTCTACCACTGACCGTACGGTCCACAGACAGCCACATCTACCAGGTCAGAGTCAGCCCTCTCCCACTGACTGCACAGTCCAAAAAGAAAGAAAAAGAGAGAGTGCGACCTTTAAACACCCTTTATTTACATTGTATTAAACCAAGGGCATGGTGGAATAGAAAGTTATTTACATTTTCTACTGTGAGTCAGCCAACACCAGAAAAACCCCACGAAACAACGGCAGCAAGGACAATACTATATAGAATTAAATGAGGTGAGGAAAAAAACAACCAAGTTTTCTCAGACTGTTAGTACCTGTTCTCCTTCATACAGTACCCTGTTCATTTTCCATTTACTGCAGAACACCATAATCTAATTATCATAATTTAGATTATCAGATAGAGAGTGAGAGAGGGCCATTCACCCAGAGCCCAGAGAAGAGGACTGCAGACAGGACCATATGCAAACCAAAAAGAGCTCTTTCCAAAGCAGGGATTTTGTTTCCCTCTGAAGGAGCTTATTTTACCCTGTTATCCCTGTGCTGACACCGGTCTGAAATGGCGGAGCTGCCATCAACAGAGGGTCTCGCTCAGCAGTGCGGTGATTTGGTTATTAATAGCAACTGCCAATTTCCTCCACTGGCTGTTTAGGGCATCCTCTGAAATTACGTTAAAGTCTGCAAAATAAATATAGCTGCTGGCTTTTAAAAGACCAGAGAGTGTACTTTAGCGTCTCTGCGGCCTTTCACGTCAAGAGTCACGTCCTGAATGTCATTTATTTTCAAAAGCCGTAAAGCTGCACACAGAATGGCGCCACCTCCTGGTGAAGGTATGAATGAACAACCCCCTTCTTGTCAAATTAATGTAAAGGGTGGAGCTGTTTTAAAAAATAATAATAATAATAATTAAATAAATAAATAAACATTGAAAAATATTCTGCCTCTCAAAGTTTGAGCTATGAAAGGGTTAATTTACACTGTTGATCCGCTGGCGTTCCCGGCGTTCCCGGCGTGCCTGGCAATGCGGCCCGGAACACCACCGGGATCCTCGGAACGGCCAAATCCTCCTATAGGGGCCGTGACTCTCTGTCTCTTGCCAGCTCTCCGGCCCGCCCACTCAGCCGGGCTGCAGCAGGGAGAGGGCGGAATTTACCGAAAAACAGTCATGGACGAAATTGCCTAATATCTGCTCTATTTTGTCTGTAGCGCTGCTCTTAATTTAAAATGTGAGGCCGGAGAATAGAATAAGCACAAAGGAAGGAAGCTGTTTGTAGGGTGGGGGGGTGGGGGGGGCATCAATTTCCATGGTTTTTCTTGTGTGTTGCCATTCTATAAATAATAGACTGGCTTTGACAGGGGAGTAAATCACAGACTTATCAGATGAGGGTTTCTCATGGGATTTTAAAGGCGCAGGGCCGCAGCGCCGCAGCTCCTTGGTCTCGCTGAGGTAACCATGCATGTACCCCCCTCCCCCCCCCGACTTTCTCTCCGCAGTTTGAATACGTCTCTCAGCATCTGGTGTTTGCCAACTGCATACCACTCATCCTCAAGTTCTTCAACCAGAATATCATGTCCTACATCAGTGCCAAAAACAGGTAGGGGCTGCTTCCATTTTGAGGGGGTGGAGCTTACTGAGACTGCGATATGACCTGCTTATTTTTGATCGTTGATCGCAACCTTTTATTTTATATTATCTGCAGAATTTTATAATATCGTGTCCGTATGAAAAACAGATTATTAATAACAGGAATAATAAGATTAATAATGAAATATCTGTTGCTTTATGGACAGTTTATCAATAATCCTTGCATGGATGAAAAAGACTACAACTTTGGATTTTTCTTCTTCTTGTTATTAAGAAATGGAGAGCTGATGATGGTGTAAACCGTAACGTCTTCTTTTTCTGTTTCACTTATACTTTTGCCACTTTTTTCACACAAGCACAAACAATAAATAAACTTTGCATCGGTACACCTTTCTTCGGATTTTACATCAGTGTGCCGGTTCCTTACATTTTTACCTCTATTGATTTTTGCAGCCTATGCACATGGATTATACTTGTTACTTTTGCTATTAAGAAATTAAATACTGATCAAAGTAGCTGAGTAATGATCTTGTCTTATGGTGGATAATCAACTGTTTGACCTCATCCCGAGTGTGTTTCCCTCTCTTGTGCTTTGACTGCAGTATTTGTGTCCTTCTCTTGTGCTTTGACTGCAGTATTTGTGTCCTTCTCTTGTGCTTTGACTGCAGTATTTGTGTCCTTCTCTTGTGCTTTGACTGCAGTATTTGTGTCCTTCTCTTGTGCTTTGACTGCAGTATTTGTGTCCTTCTCTTGTGCTTTGACTGCAGTATTTGTGTCCCTCTAGTGCTTTGATTGCAGTATTTGTGTCTTTCTCTTGTGCTTTGACTGCAGTATTTGTGTCCCTCTCTTGTGCTTTGACTGCAGTATGTGTGTCCCTCTCTTGTGCTTTGACTGCAGTATTTGTGTCCCTCTCTTGTGATTTGACTGCAGTATTTGTGTCCCTCTCTAGTGCTTTGACTGCAGTATGTGTGTCCCTCTCTTGTGCTTTGACTGCAGTATGTGTGTCCCTCTCTTGTGCTTTGACTGCAGTATGTGTGTCCCTCTCTTGTGCTTTGACTGCAGTATGTGTGTCCCTCTCTTGTGCTTTGACTGCAGTATGTGTGTCCCTCTCTTGTGCTTTGACTGCAGTATTTGTGTCCCTCTCTTGTGCTTTGACTGCAGTATTTGTGTTCTGGATTTCCCTCACTGTGTCGTCCACGAGATGCCTGAACTGACCGCTGAGAGCCTGGTGAGTTCACAAACGCTAAAGATTCAAAGCATGTTTACCAACCCGATTATGAAAATAATAGTACGGTTTGTAAAGTCTGTGTGGTGTGTGTGTGCGTGCGTGCGTGTGCATATGCTGTATGTACTGTACATGGGTACATGACATGTATGTGTGTGTCTGTGCACATATGTGTTTGTATTTTTGTATGTGTGTGTATGTGTGTGCATGTGCTGTATGTAGTGTACATGGGTACATGATATGTATGTATGTGCGCATGTGCATTTTTTACGTGTGTGCGTGTGTGTGTGTGTGTGTGTGGGTGTATGTGTCAGAAAATAAAAGTCCTGCCATATGTTTTTTCCACCCATGAACTCAGCCAGCTGATTTCACTAATTAGTTCTACCTCCTGGCTGAAGAATTGTGCTAATTAGCAAATCCAGGCGATTGCAACAAAATACTGTGTGTGTGTGTGTGTGTGTGTGTGTGTGTGTGTGTGTGTGTGTGTGTGTGTGTGTGTGTGTGTGTGTGTGTGTGTGTGTGTGTGTGTGTGTGTGTGTGTGTGTGTGTGTTGTTGCGTGCGTGCATGTTGTTCCTGTGCTGCCGTCCATAGCTTCCACTAGATGCTGTTTACTTACTGTGGTGGCTGATGGATGCTGTAGTCATAGTAGTACACAACAGTGTTCTCAGTATTCTTGCGAGGATAGGGATGGTTCTATATCAATGCGGCAGTGTAGTATAATGGTTAAGGAACTGGACTTGTAATCAAAAGGTTGCAGGTTCGATTCACAACTGCCGTTGTACCCTTGAGCAAGGTACTTAACCTGAATTGCTTCAGTATATATCCAGCTGTATGAATGGATAAATGTAATAAGGAGTTGTGTAAGTCACTCTGGATAAGAGCGTCTGCGTATCACAGACCAGCGTAAGACCCTGCGTGTTTGCTCTGATCTGTCCCGGCAGGAAGCAGGGGACAGTAACCAGTTCTGCTGGCGGAACCTCTTCTCCTGCATCAACCTGCTGAGGATCCTCAACAAACTGACCAAGTGGAAGCACTCCAGGACCATGGTGAGCAATGGACACAGTAAACACCCCCAAACCCCGCAGGAGTTAATTTAGCATAGCCACATAGCACTGTTTCCAGTGCTACAGTCACACAGGGCACAGAATTCAGAGGCCAATCTGTGGGATCCTGTTGAATGTTTCTTACCCTGGTTGTACAGAAGTGAAGGTGTGGCAGTAGTGATGGAGGGGTAGAAGTGAAGGTGTGGCAGTAGTGATGGAGGGGTAGAAGTGAAGGTGTGGCAGTAGTGATGGAGGGGTAGAAGTGAAGGTGTGGCAGTAGTGATGGAGGGGTAGAAGTGAAGGTGTGGCAGTAGTGATGGAGGGGTAGAAGTGAAGGTGTGGCAGTAGTGATGGAGGGGTAGAAGTGAAGGTGTGGCAGTAGTGATGGAGGGGTAGAAGTGTAATGGGCTGTGAGACCTGAATTCCTGCGAAAGAAACCATTGGCGGGAAAGAAGACCGTGATCCCATGTGATTCATGCATGTTGTTCCTGTGCTGCCGTCCATAGCTTCCACTGGATACTGTTTACTTACTGTGGTGGCTGATGGATGCTGTAGTCATAGTAGTACACAACAGTGTTCTCAGTATTCTTGTAAGGATAGGGGTCGTTCTATATCAATGCGGCAGTGTAGTATAATGGTTAAGGAACTGGACTTGTAATCAAAAGGTTGCAAGTTCGATTCACAACTGCCGTTGTACCCTTGAGCAAGGTACTTAACCTGAATTGCTTCAGTATATATCCAGCTGTATAAATGGATAAATGTAATAAGAAGTTGTGTAAGTCGCTCTGGATAAGAGCGTCTGCTAAATGCCTGTATTGTAATGTAATACGAGCTCCAACAGAACTGGGATGTTTTGTTTCTCCTCAGATGCTTGTGGTCTTCAAATCTGCTCCCATCCTGAAGAGGGCGCTGAAGGTGAAGCAGGCCATGATGCAGCTGTACGTCCTCAAGCTCCTGAAGATCCAGACCAAGTACCTGGGCCGGCAGTGGAGGAAGAGCAACATGAAGACCATGTCCGCCATCTACCAGAAGGTGCGGCATCGTCTCAACGACGACTGGGCCTACGGCAACGGTAAGCCTCGGGTAGCATCAGGGTCAGCCATGTTTTTATCCATGTTATTTTGCTTATTATTCTCATTACAAGTTATATAAAAGTACGTATTCTGCCCTTTTTCAACTTTGCCTGTTAGTTTCCATTCGATAAGGGCTGGCTGGGCAATCGTGTGAGCTAACTATCAATATATCACAGACAGGCGCCTATCCTCAACTCCTACCGGCCTTGAGAGAAAAAGAGATTGTGCAGCTGAAACTAACTTTTCTACCTAATGAGCTGGTTGACATTAATGCTGGCACAAACACGATTTTACAGTCCCTCTGAGAAGGTATAAAGGATTGCTTTAAATAATGCTTTTTTAGTACGGTGTTGACTCTGTCAGCAGGCGTGCTCTTTCTGCAGAAATAAAGACCCTTATAATTGGATCTAGTGTGAGTATTTTTCTGACTGGATTGCCTCTTTATTATAAGGCAAGGGTACATTTTTCCTTCTCGACCCAACAGCCAGAAGAAATGGGATCTCAGTCTAAATGCAGGGATATGCTACAAATTGAAAGTGTAAACAAATGACCACATATTTCTGATACACAGAAATCCAATTTGTTTCGAATTATGGCAGAAATGATTGTGAACAGGGCCAACTCTAAAAAACGTCCTCTCCACCTCCAGATATCGACGCACGGCCCTGGGATTTCCAGGCTGAAGAGTGCGCCCTACGAGAGAGCATCGAGAAGTTCAACAGCCGCCGCTACGACAAGAACCAGAATGGCGACTTCGCCCCCGTGGACAACTGCCTGCAAAGCGTGCTGGGACAGCGCGTGGAGCTCCCGGAGGACTTCCACTTCAGCTACGAGATGTGGCTGGAGAGGGAGGTCTTCTCCCAGCCCATCCAGTGGGAGGAGCTACTGCAGGCCCAATGAGGAAGAGGTTGGGAGGTGGGGCTTATCTCTCTACAGTAGGTACTTTTCACGTGGGCGGGGCAACCAGCTGCTGCGCACCTGAAACTAAGACCAGCGGTCTACACAAACACCACACAACATGTGCCTACTACTCATGTCCTCTCTTGTATATAACCAATATTTATGCTTTTTTTTTTGGTTGTAAAAAATTAGTTTCGTTTTTTTGGTACCATCTCTCTCAATGCAGATCACTATAAGGGAAAATATAAAAATGAATCAAAAGTAGTGTATTAATGTCTACGATTTTACAGTATCTTCTATGGTTAGATTATAAAACAGCTCAGGCTTCCATTTGTTGTCCAACTGCCACATATAAAATATGATTCTTACATCAATTTCCCAGAACCAACCAGTGCACTTGATTAGTTCAAAAACAGTAACAGTTCTTATGTTTTTATATTGTTGTATTTCACTTGTTACTGTAATAAGCTAAAATACTTGTTGCAGGTAATTAATGAATTCATAGTTAATTCGTTCATTCAGTCATCAATAATTTATAGTTTTGCAAAGAATGGTGGACAAAAGGCCAGAGGTTTACAGTTGAAGTATGTTGGTGGGCAGATTAATTATCATTATTTTCCTTTTATTAACAGCTACATCCTGGTGCCTAAGGCTGCTGTATGGGCTCTTCATTAAAGAGTGAGACCCTGTATTCTATAACCAGCATGAATCATACTACTGGAACAACTAATTTCTGAAATATTTTTGTAAATAGCTGTAAATTTAAGTAATCCGTAGTGCTTATTCTTTGTTTTATTGTACTTATTTGAACTCAGTATTCTCACTGTGCTTTGCATCAATGATGACGCAAAATGCCTATTGGCAATCTTAGTGCTATTTGCCATGGAAAAATTACTCAATCATTCAGTGGATTAGAAATTGCATATTAGCATAGGCTAATTAGCATATTCTCTATTGCTGTAATTAGGTGCCATTATTCTGTTTGCACTTGTAAAATAACACAATGGCACTTTTGGGTAACGGCCACTAGGCCTATTACTTAAACGTTTACAGTGTCACATTTAACATCAGCGTTAAGGAAATAAGCATTAAGAATGAGGCTTTTCATTTCAGACAATTCCCAAATGTGAACTACTTAAGTTTGACTATGGCACTAATGACAGTATTTGGCTTGCACGTGCAATAACTGTTTCCATGCGTTAACAGCACTCGCATTCTTACCCAAAATATTTAAATGAATCAATCATACCTGCAGCCCAATGATGGCTGGGACTTGGTGAGGAATTTGCCCCTAAAAATTGGAGGGTACCCTCTTTCCAAAGACTGAACTCAGTTATTACCTACCGTCACAGGGAAAATTAAGGGCCGTGTAACAGGGTTATGTAAAAAAAAAAAAGATACACCCAATCAGTGCACATCAGAGGTCTTTGTGTCACATGGTCTCTTTCCCAAGGACTGCAATTCAGTGTCTCAAGCCCACTGCTCAGACTACATCACAGCCAAGCAAGTACACAATATGTGAGCTTTGGTCTCTATAGACACAGGTGCCCTTGGTGAATACCATTGCCCTCCCCGCCTGAATGCAGCTTATTCAGGCCCACTTTGGTGCTGCTAAGTCCTTTTCTTTTTTTATCTCTGCTTGTTGGAGACATGAATGCAGTTCCACATAAAGCAGGTCAAAACCCAAGGCTGTGTAATTAAACCCAGTGAGCAGAGAATGTTCTCCCAGAGTTTTCTCTATTCAATCCACTTTTTTTCTCTTTTTTTTGAGCTTAGATCAGACATGTCCCTGTACATTCACTTCCCACTGAATAGTGATTATATAATATTAATATTGCCGTTTTTGACAGATGTTTCTTTTTTATATATTATTGCCAAAATCTTTATCTGGACTGCTTAACTGTGTGTGGGCGCTGATTAAAAGGGCTCACCTCAAAGGTGTTTTACAGAGCCAAGGGAGAGCGTTCTATATGATGTGTGATTGTCTTGCTGTTTGTCTTGATACGTTTGCTGTTTGATTTGTGTTCAAACATTCATTGATTCTTTTCCTACAAATCTCTACAAATTAATTGTAAGATGCCCTTCCGTAAGGTACTTTAAATAACAATTTTATGTTGAACTACTGGTAATATTTCAGAGAAAGGTGGTTGGTACCAGGGGTAGAAAATCCAGGTTCAGAAAGTAAAAGTCCTCCCCAGTATTTTGTTCCAATCACCTGGATTTTCTAATTAGCACAATTCTTCAGCCAGGAGGTAGAACTAATTGGTGAAATCAGCTGGCTGAGTTCATGGGTGGGAGAAACACGTGGCAGGACTT
The DNA here is from genome assembly GCA_029718625.1 of Synaphobranchus kaupii. Taxonomy (NCBI): domain Eukaryota; kingdom Metazoa; phylum Chordata; class Actinopteri; order Anguilliformes; family Synaphobranchidae; genus Synaphobranchus; species Synaphobranchus kaupii. The sequence continues at coordinate 131,867,493 of CM056376.1, forward strand.
TTACTTTCTGAATCCTGGACATTCCACCTCTGGTTGACACCTCTAAGGCTATTCAACTATGAAGACTGTCCATTCTAGTTTGGAAGCTAATGTACATGTTTTTTATATGTAGATTATTTCTGCACATGGTGCTTTGGGATAATGGGAAAAAACTGTTGTACCAAATATATTTTTTAAGATTTTACTTTTCCTTAAAATCGTCAAATTGTCCAACACAGGCCTGACAGACTGTTGAAATGTTTGTTTTCTTTCTCCAAAAGGTACCAAATGATTAATGTGGCTGTTGACTTCATGCTGAATTCATTTTCAGACAGTGCTGAAAGGATAGATTTGTATGTGCAAATGCCATTATTATTGATTATTGAGGTCATTGATATTATACTGCCTTAGGATAGCTGGCTGAGTGTTGAAGTGGCAAGATTATAAGAGAGTGGTCATGCTAGGCCAATCAAAACTGCCAGATACAGTAGATGGGTCTTTTAGCCAATCGGAACTGCTGTATAGTCTTACATCTCTTAGACTTCATTCTTTCCACTTGTAAGAGGCAGGTAGCCACAATGCCATGTTCATTTTTAGACTAAAAGGTTCACAAAGGATCACTTTTTTCAGCACCAGCCACTCTTGTCAAGGCAAACCTCCTCAAGTAAGGTTACTAATGAGTTGGATATTCAAGGCTTTAAGTCACTCCTGAATACACTATGCATATTGTGACAAAATGTTGATATTTGACTGGCATACATAATTTACATTATGAAAAACGGTCCTGCGCTTCACCAACATTTATAAGAAAAGCACGTACTTTCACAGGTCAGTAAAAGTGGGGACACAGCCAAAGGCACATAGCGATTGGATAATCCAAAACGTTTGTATACACTTGGTTCAAAACAGGCATCTTTATATTACAGGAAAACAGAACAAATTGCTCTTCTGTTACTTCACATTTGATTTAAAATTGGTGTTTTTCCACTTTGCCATGATTTAGTATCAGAAAACTGCTACGTAATAAAATTATGAAAGGAATAAATAAAATCTACAGCAATACTAACAGTCCATTATGTGAAGCTGTCGCACACCTTGTCACTGATGTACAGTATATGTGAAAGCGGAATTGTGAGCTAGTAAGTGCTAGATCTAATCTGAATGTGTGCACTTATCTGAAATACAAAGCACAAGACTGCGCTGGGTATTATACCAGGGATTATTGACTCACTCCTTTTAGGAAACTGGCAATATTTTGAAAGTATATTTATATGCAATAAAGTTATGATTAAATGTGTTCTGGACCATAGTGCTGCAAACAGGCAAGAGGAGAGCATTCGGTATGGTGGTATGACTGTTTCAAAGTCCACGTGTCACAGCAAGTATATTTTATCAGCTGGGCACCATAGTATCTCTTATGAGCATGTACTTCATTAACGAGAGCACAAATGCAACCCATCTCCTTCCTTTCTCCCTCACTCTCTCCTTCCTTTCTCCCTCACTCTCTCCCTCCTTTCTCCCTCACTCTCTCCCTCCTTCCTTCATTGTTGAATGTCTTCAAAAATGTGATCTATCCTGTTGGCAATGACCCATCCCTCATCAGAAAGCAAGTTAGCCAGCATAGGCGAGACTTGGGTATGTCTGGTGCTATACTCTGATCCTCGTTGGTTTTAATAATGCTTTGCAGTCTATGGGAATCTTTGTTTCCAGTGCCAAAATTCTCAAAATAGTATATATATTTTTTCTGTTGTTCTTTTTATCCCTCCAGCTTTAGATTACCGTATTCAGGGCTTGTTTAGAAGCAACAACAGGGTGTTTTTACGCTGTATTAAACCTGTAAGTGTATGGGTCATGTGATGTTTTATGTATGTTGTAGACACACTTAATATTAGCTCTAAATTTCTGCTTTGTGGAAATATTGCTGGGTTGTGTTTCTGCTGTAATAATCCAACATGCAACTTGGAATTATTGTGTCTATGTAGAATAGTTATCCGTTTGTTGTTCAGGGTAATGTGCAATCACAAATTTAGTTGGAAAAATACTATTGAACAATGAAATAAATGCTGACGGTTTGTCCTTTCAAAGAACTTTAAATAAAGAGTTAAATGTTTTAGATAACCACAGACTTTTGTAACTGCTGTTGTTTGACCTTGTGACTGCCTTTAACTTCCTTGTTTTACCTCATGCAGACTACTTGTGATTAAGAATGCTTAAGATAAGTACATATTTTAAGACGCTAACAACAACCGTGGGTATTCCAATGACAAGACATAATTCTCAAAGTTATGTGGTCATTTCACACAAAGGGCTCTATTTTCAAACCGGCGCAAACCAGCGCAAGGGGACGGTATAGTCAAACGCCTATAGTCCACGCCTATGATTGATATCGTGTGGTCCCCCACCCCCCCCAAAAAAAATAAATTAAATTAAAATAAAATATAATCATACTGACTGCGCCCGGTGTTTGAATTCGTATTTACCTTTTAGGGTTGTTTTTAACGCACTTGTTTCAGGTTGGAAAATGCACTAATGTACGTCGCTCTGGATAAGAGCGTCTGCCAAATGTCTAAAATGTAAATGTAAATGTAAATGCAAGCTTGTTGACAGCATCAACGTCTTAAAACTGGCGCTATGGCGTTTCTCAGCAATACCGCTAGGATCAACAAATTCTCAACATAACATCCTTTCGCTGCGCTGCAGTGGGATGGGTGGCGCTGTCTGGGGCGTGTTCTAAAATACTTTTGGCGTAGTGACAATTTGAACCAACGAAAACCCATTGCGTTATGATCAGCTGGAACCACCTCTTAGCGGCAACGCAATAGACTCTGGCAATTTGGCAACTTATTAGTCATGGGGCTCTATTTTAATGAAACCAAACGCAATGGTGAACGCAAGAGTAATCGCTTGGCGGTATCGCTCTGAGGGCGTGTCGGCGAGAAATTTGGTAATTTCATGACGGCAATCTTGGCGCACCTTATGGCGGTATTGCTAAAAGGCTGGGTTTAAACGTCCAAGGTGTGTCTCTATGGTAGCCAATCAAATTGTTGTTCTCATGCTTTAAAACGCAATCGCGTTGGAACGCAATCGCTCCATGCAATTTCATAATGAGCAACCCAAACGCACTGGACCGTCAACGACAAGATTTTCCGCACAGGAATCAGACATACTTGCAACAGAAGTACAGGCTAGGACTGTAGTAATTTATGGATCACAATCCACACCACCTCGTCTCCCAGAAGTTCGGAGGCACGGGAGGAGGTGGCGAATGCATTAATTAGCCTACATTAGGTGATGTAGGCATAATTATGATTCAAATGGTAGGCTTATGATTCAACTGTGTCAATGTGTAATTTATATATTATAGGCTATTGGCCTACATGATCGCAAGTTTCTTGTAAGCTGTCCTGTTTTATTCTAGTAGTTTTAAATTAAAATTAATTAATTAATAATAATAATTATAGGCTATTTGTTCATTAAATGGAAGTGTAATGTTGGCATCACCTATAGACACTACATAGAACTACATGACGAATAAGTTGGCAAATTGCCAGAGTCTATTGGTTCCCGCTAAGAGGTGGTTCCAGCTGATCATAACGCAATGGGTTTTCGTTGGTTCAAATTGTCACTGAGCCGAAAGTATTTTTGAACACGCCCCAGACAGCGCCACCCATCCACTGCAGCGCAAGCGAAAGGATGTTATGTTGAGAATTTGTTGATCCTAGCGGTATTGCTGAGAAACGCCATAGCGCCAGTTTTAAGACGTTGATGCTGTCAACAAGCTTGCGTTTGACTATACCGTCCCCTTGCGCTGGTTTGAAAATAGAGCCCATGTAGTTCTATGTAGTGTCTATAGGTGATGCCAACATTACACTTCCATTTAATGAACAAATAGCCTATAATTATTATTATTAATTAATTTTAATTTAAACTACTAGAATAAAACAGGACAGCTTACAAGAAACTTGCGATCATGTAGGCCAATAGCCTATAATATATAAATTACACATTGGCACAGTTGAATCATAAGCCTACCACTACACAATACACAGAAAGGATATACTTTCAGCGGGTGTCCTTCCTCAACTATACGGACAATGAATGCAGTAAAAAGTCAAAACGCGCATTTTTTCTCAAGTGTGGGTTCCCCCGGGATGCTTGGTGCTATCGACTGCACGCACATACAAATCCGCGCACCACACGAGCATGCAATAGTTTTCGTCAATCGCAAAGGAACACATTCCATCAATGTCCAGGTGACATGCGACAAAATTAGCTTGCCCCACCTGCACCAGTGGTCGCGGTCCCCATCACAGCCAGAGCAAAGAGAAATCAACTGGCTGAGCGGTTTAATAGGGCTAGATAAATGGTAAGTATCGGATCAGCTTTTAAAATGAACATTTCAATGCATGTTCCCACGTAGAATCATACACACATCCAAGTTGACGGTCCAGTGCGTTTGGGTTGCTCATTATGAAATTGCATGGAGCGATTGTGTTCCAACTGGCTTTTTTTTTAAAGCATGAGAACAATAATTTGATTGGCTACCATAGAGACACACCTTGGACATTTAAACCCAGCCTTTTAGCAATACCGCCATAAAGTGCGCCAAGATTGCCGTCATGAAATTACCAAATTTCTCGCCGACACGCCCTCAGAGCGATACCGCCAAGCGCTTACTCTTGCGTTCACCATTGCGTTTGGTTTATTAAAATAGAGCCCAAAGTGTCAAATCCAAGAGGAAGTCTATGCTGATTAGATCAAGGGATGTTCTCTGTTCCAGCTGCCGTAAAGTATATTACATAATACTTCCATGCAGACTACCATTCAGTCACCTCAACAATCTCATGCACAGCACTATGTCCCCTATACATCTCAAAATTGATATTCTTTTCTCATGCCACAAGAGCAATGTTAAATTTGTAGATGGAGCCATACAACCGTTTCCAGCCAGAGCTGTCCAACAGTCTCCAAAGACATTAGTTATTAATGTAAGGTGATTTGATTATGTGATATCAAATTGTATCACCCTCATGGAGTAGAGAGGAACGCTTTAATTAAACGGGCCTGTCCAACAGTGTCTAAGGGCATTTCTGTTCTATAAAAGAGTCCGTGACGCAGTCAAAATGTAGAATGTAGTGTGACTTGCCCTTGGAATAATAATATGCATGATGATTTTAAATGTTACGGGATCATTATAAATTGATACAATGTGATAATACAGCGCGGCTTAAGCGACTTCAGCTACTGCCAAGAGTAGCCTAGTAGCCTACTACATTACGGGTGCTCGTGTGGCGACACACGAGACCGCAACTAAAACCCCAGACGGAGAATGCACACTGCACAGCCTCTCAAGCGAATCACAAGGCAAGCTTGGCTTGAAAGTCGTCTCTAAGACAACCTTAGATCAACAAAAAGGACCTCACCCTGCGAAAAAGAGAGTGTGGGAAGACAATTAAGGAGGTTCGTATTATTGCATATTGTATTATTTAAAAAACCTTTTGTAGTTTTCGAAACGTTCTGATGTAGCCTATGCTATTCAGAGGGTACCGCAGTCTTCGCAAATATATATATATAATTTTTTTTTACCGTGGAGGAGCTGGAACAATTGTGCCTGAAGTTTTCATCACTAAATTATTTTGTACATTTGTCCTTGTAAAATGAATTATTAATGATGCACAACGTAACTGGTTGGTCGGATTACAATCTCAGCAGGCTACATGTTTGATTACTAGCAATCACATTGGACAATTTAGTCCACAAATCTAGGTCTCTGTTAACAGCGTTCCGTTGAATGCACAACAGCTGGTTATTCTTTCTGTGATTTACCATTAAGTTATTTATACCCTAGGCTATGTGTCTTCCATTTACAGACTATGACGCAGAACGAAGTCGTCATTGAGCTGCAAAACTAAAGCAATGGTGAAGTATATGTAGAAAATATTTTATTGTGCAATAAAATGTGTTATTTATCTCGTCCCAACAATGCAAAAAGAGATATCACAGATATGCATACATATGCAGGGCATGGAATTAACTTTTTCACCCACTGGCCAGAGTGGCTTGTGGATTCGAAAAAAAAATCACTTGCCATTTTCAACATTTTAACCAGCCACATTACCTTTTACAATATAACACAACCTGGTTGGCTGCTAGAAAACCAGCCACAATCAAAATTTTACCAGCATTTGGCTCGTGGCAGTTGTTAATTTCACAACCTGCATATATTTTTTGTGATGTTTTTTTTTTTTATTGCTCATTAAAAATGATTGTACAATGTGAGGTTATACAGTGCAGTCCAAAAGTATTTGTACAGTGACACATTTGTTGTATTCTTCGCTCTGTACTCCAGCACATTGGATCTGAAATGGAACATGGGGTTAAAGTGTAGACTTTTAGCTATAATTTTATGGTGTTTACATCCATATTGAGTGAAACGTGTAGCAGTTGTAGCCCCTTTTTATGCATAGTAGCCTACCCCCCATTTTAGGGGGACCAAAAGTGATAAACATAAACTTAAATAAAGCCATCGTATTTAATATTGGTTGCATGTCCTTTGCATGCCATGATTTCCTGATGTCTGTAACCCAACAACATTAGAAGACTCAAAAAAAGGCCTCAAACCATCACTCTGCTGCCATCTATGCAACACCAGACAACGCATTCTTGGAAACTTACACCCACCATACCTACAGTCATTCTTTGGAGACCAGATGCATTTTGTTCTAGTAGTGAAGGCATCAGTGGCAACCCCCCCCCCCCCCCCCCCCCCAAAGGATATGCAACCAAATATTAAACATGATTATGTTTTTGTTCATTTGTCAAATACATTTGGGCCCCTAAAATGGGTGGACTATGTATAAAAAGTTCTAGAATTGCTACACGGTTCACCTGATATGGATGTAAACACCCTCAAATTAAAGCTGAAAGTCTCCACTTGAACCTCATAATCCCTGTTCCATTTCAAATCCAGTGTGCTGGAGTACCGAGCCAAAACAACAAAAATGTGTACCTGTCCAAATACTTTTGGACTGCATTGTAGCCTACATATTAGGCTATCATAGACTAAAGGCTAATAGTTCATTGGGTTGTTCCCGTGCCCTGTGCAGCCCTATCTAATTGTCAGATCTCCTTTTCAAAGCCAAAGGAAACTCGAAAATCGAGGTCACACAGTGGTGGAAGAGCGAAAAAGGGCAAAAGAAAGAAGTCCCCCAAAAAGAGGTCAACAAGTACCAAATCTGCCAAAAGAGAGGTGGATATTCTCAGCCCAGCGGCTATGGAGAATGTGTACTACATTTCCCACAATGCAGTGGATTGTCTGGAATTCAGAGGCTTCGGATGGCCCGAGGCGACAAAGAAGAAAGGAAAGAAGGGCAAGAAAAGAAAAAGAAAAAATGAGTGTAATAATCAGTCGTGCCAATATTTTTAATAAAACAAACACATTGATCTGATGGTCGTAATTTTATATTTAGTCTCATAATGACATGGTTGGCTATTGGAATTTAAATGTGTTCAATGTGCGGACACTACAATAAGATGATGTTAATGGTGGTGTTTACTTAAATGATAAACCGTGAATTACGAGGTAGTCTATATTATTAGTCTTTTTTATCTACTGAGTTACATTAGGA
>CM056376.1:131875599-131936006 GCA_029718625.1 Synaphobranchus kaupii
GGTCTTTCCATTCTATTTGAAGCCAAGTCGAGTTTCCTCAAGGTGAGATTTTACTGCAAGCTCCCAACTAGCCCGTGACCCTTGGCACGAGCAGTCAGGTCCATATCCCCTGCACTGGCACTCGTGGGCTTGGTGAACTACTAATGAGGACAGCGCCATTACAGTAGAACACTCCCCTTGCAGACAGACGTTCTGATTGGCTGGGAGACTGAAGCTCTGTGATGAAGTCATCGCTTTAGCTACGTTTGGGAGGGAGTGTAGCATAATGGCAACTGGGCTTCTAACTCCAAGGTTGAGAGTCCCGCTGTACCCTTGTGCTAGCTACTCGGCCTGAATTGCTTCTTTAAACATCCAGCTATATTAACGGACTGTATGTAATAGAATGTAAGTTGTAAATAACTCTGGATAAGAGTCTCTACTAATATTGCGGAAAATGTTGAAATATAAATGTCTGGGTGATGGATTACAAAAAAAAAAAAAAAAAAAAAAAAAACTTTTTTGATGCAAATGGGCCGGTTTTGATCAGTGGAAGAGCTCAGTAACAGGTCAGTGACTTTTTGAGAAGGCACGCCTGTAAGTCACGAAGGGAGAGGCGAGAGACCCCTGTACGTATGTAGCGTGTGGGAATGTAAGAACATGACCATCGGGTCGGTAAAGAGTGACACCGGTGCAGTCTGGTGTTGTGTGTTGGCCACCGGTGGACCCCCCCCCAGCTGCCGGTTTCAACTACTGACCCCCTGCACCAGCTCCTGCCCCCCCCCCCTCCGCCTCATACCCCCCCTGCACCAGCTAGTTTCTGCCCCAAGGCATCGTTTCCTCCCCCCCTCGCGCCCCCTTCAGCTCCCTGGGGGGTCTTGTCTTGGGGGCACTCCTACAGAGCTTTGATCCTCTCCATTATCAGCCCACTCTAATCACCCAGCCAGCTGTCAGTATGGCCGTCATGCACCCCCGCTACACACACACACACACACACACACCTATATACACACACACACACACGCACCTATATACACACACACACACACACACACACACACCTATATACACACACACACACACACCTATATACACACACACACACACGCACCTGTATACACACACTCACACACACACACACACACACACATATATATATACGCACACACGCACACATACCCACACACACACACACACACCTATATACACACACACACACGCACCTATATACACACGCACACACACACACACACCTATATACACACACACACACACACACACACACCTATATACACACACACACACATATATATACACACACTCACACACACACCTATATACACACACACACCTATATACACACACTCACACACGCACCTATATATACACACACACACACACGCACCTATATACACACGCACATATATACACACACTCACACACACACCTATATTCACACACTCACACACACACACACACACACGCACCTATATACACACCACTCACACCTATATACACACACACACACACACACACACACACACATATATATATATATACGCACACATACCCCACACACACGCACCTATATACACACACTCACACACACCTATATACACACACTCACACACACACCTATATACACACACTCACACACACACCTATATACACACACACACACACCTATATACACACGCTCACACACACACACCTATATACACACACTCACACACACACCTATATACACACACTCACACACACACACACGCACCTATATACACACACTCACACACACACCTATATACACACACTCACACAGACACACACACATATATATATGCACACACGCACACATACCCACACACACACCACACACACACAACACCCACATACTCACACACACGAACAGACTCACACACACACACACACACACACACACGCACCTATATACACACACACACACACACACACACATATATATATACGCACACACGCACACATACCCACACACACACACACATACTCACACACACGAACAGACACACACACACCTATATACACACACACACATATATATACACGCACACATACCCGCACACACACCCGCACACACACACACACACACACACACACACACACACACACACACGCACACACACGCACGATACCCCACTCACACACACGAACAGACTCACACACACACACGAGTCGTGTCGGCCACAGTGAGCAGCAGTGAGGACTATTTAAACATTAGATCTGATTAGCGGGGCATTAACACTATTTAAACCAGTCGCCAATGGAAACCCCCCCCCCCCCCCCCCCCCCCTCCCTGCACGTAGATCGTCTTCCCTATAAAACGTTTTCATAGCTGAACACATCACGGCTCTCTCTGTTGAAGGCCCTCCTTATTTTTTTTATTTTTTTTTACAGGAATGTCACAACGTTAGTATATACATAAAACTACCCACGCATATCCAGTTATTTTATATGTACAGGTTTTTTTATTGACTCCAACTTGGTCACGTTGGAGTTCTGTAAGCCCACTTTCCCAGCTGAGAGGCAGCAAGGCAGCAAAACGCCAACCGCCCCGGATTATCCAGCGAATAGGCCGCCTCTTTGGGAAGCCATTAGCACATTAGCGCTTGTGGCACAAATATGAGTAACATTAACCAGGGGAGTGCAGGAGGATTCTTCAGAGGCTTGGAGAGTGGGGCGCTAGGCCAGGCGAGCCTAATGGAGTGACCCCGTAATGAGCCTGTGGGGTACCGGGGCTGTGGGGGGCATTTACGGTGGTCTCCAAGGGTTCCAGACCCCTGCAGCACACCTTACCCAATCGCATCCCTTCATCAATCACGTCATGACCCAATCACGGCCCGCGCTTGAGAAGAGGCTGGGTGCTGATTGGGGCCCTTGTCTGCTATGTGGGCGAGGTCGCCTCGCTGTCACGGTAACAGAATGACGGGTGTCTCACAGGAGGAGGCGGGGGACTCTTCACTCAGCAGTGAGCCTTCCTCTCCTCTTGAGCCCTGCAATCACGCTGACCTAATTAGCCAAATCAACACTGATTCACTGCGGGCGGAGATCTCCTTAAGCAGGCTTCTCCAATACAAATGCAAACACACGACAGACCCGAGCCGATCTCGGGAGCCGGCTGAACCCAACCTCCTATACGTTTTAAAAGTTCCAAAGAATTGAGTGAAACAAAACAAAAAGTTTCAGGTGTGCCTCTTTACCCTATAAATTACCACAGCTGTTCCTGAATTTATACATGCACTAATTTGTGCTTTTCCAATGTGATTTTGTATTTGCTAATTTCACACCCACCCGCCTTTACTGAAGCAATGACTCCTCTCTATTGACCAGCAGCAGATCTGTGGAAATTTACTAGATGCTGATGTGAAGTTTAAGGCCTGCAGGACACACATGATCCTGGGACTACAGTGTCCTGGTAGGCCCAAAAGACTACTCGTTGCCTGGAAGAGCAGAGGGAGGGGAACAGGGTGAAGCAGGACCAATCAAAAAGGAAGATTGTGCTATTTGCATCTGAAGCAAATACTTTGCATTTCGGGATTGTACTTTAAGCATATGGCATTCTGTGGAGTGAGCAGTTGTTATTTTTACATCAGAGAAGTGGCGTGTTTTATCTAGCCTTTATTTAAACAGAACATCTCATTGAGATTATTATGCTCTCCATTGCAAGAGAGACGTGGTTATTTCTACAATTGAGGCGGCAGTAATTCTGATCTGGAAGTGACTGTGTGTGTGTGTGTGTGTGTGTGTGTGTGTGTGTGTGTGTGTGTGTGTGTGTGTGTGTGTGTGTGTGTGTGTGTGTGTGTGTGTGTGTGTGTGTGTGTGTGTGTGTGTGTGTGTGTGTGTGTGTGTGTGTGTGTGTGTGTGTGTGAGAGAGAGAGAGAGTGAGTGAGTGAGAGAGACTGCTGCCCATGTAACTGCAGTAGTCCTCCACAGACAGGAGGCAGCTGGGCGGGGCACTCAACTGCACAGCTGCCCTGGTAATGAGGCTCATGTGTCCATCTTTCTCTCTCTTTCTCTCTCCACCAGGCCTGGTTCAAATCCCAGTCAGCATGTACCAGACCGTGGTGACCAGCCTCGCCCAGGGCAACCGGCCTGTGCAGGTCGCCATGGCGCCCGTCACCACCCGCATAGACAACACTGTCACTCTGGACGGACAGGCCGTGGAGGTCGTGACCTTGGAACAGTGATGCTGGGAGGTCACGCCCCCCCCCCCCCCTCCCCCTTCCTCTCATTGGCCGTTTCTGGAAGAGCAGGCGTGGCTTCCTTACCCCCATACCTAAGAGCATCAGTTGGCATGAGGGGAAGGGGGGGGTGTTCATTTGTACAGTGTAAAATTAATTATTATCCTTGCAGGGGTAAAATAAAAATCTAGATTTATTAATGCATTTTGTTTACAATGTAAATAGGATTAGATTCTGGGGGGGGGCGGGGTTTTTTTTTTGTTTGTTTTGTTTTGCTTTGATCTTTTTTATTTTTTGTTTATTTGTTTTTTTTACTTCCGATTCCAGCTCTGTGAATTTTGGGAATCAAGCGATGAAGTCTGGGATATATGAAGTATTTATTTCTTTAGGCTTATAACCTGTTTTACAAGGTTTTAAAAAAAAAACTAAAAAAACACACACACAAATGACCCAAAAAAAAGACGGAATGTAAGGCATTCCATTGAGCGGCCGCAGAGATGCTGCGAGTGTTCAGGTGACGTGATGCACGTGATTTTTTGTTCCGCTTTTCTTGGTTTTTTTCTCTTTTCGTGTCTTTAACAGGTTTATTTTTGGGGGTTTCATTTCCAATGAGTCTGTGCCATATTCACTCATTTCTCTGTTCTTAGAGTCCATTTAAGATTCCTCAGGTACCTCCTGGATTTCCTACTCATTTCTTATTGTGCAAAGAACTCTTTTGAAGATATACCTTACGAGTAGTTTAACTGATCTTTGTCCTGATATGTCAGACAAGTTTCTATGGTACAGCGAGAGAGACCAGTACGATAAAAGTACATTTTATTCACAGCTAAAAATGCACAAAAAAAGCCGTGGGATCTGTATATATTTCTTTCCATTTCTTGTAGGGTTTTTTTTAAATTTTGTTTTATTTCGTGATATTGTTTGTTTATTTTAAAACCACTCCCTTCCTGAATGGACCCAGCAAGGTGTTCCGCCCATCACGTTGTCACCGCGGTGACAGTTGTTAGGAGCGGGGTTTATAGCCTACAGCCTACGGGTAGGTTATGTTGTTGAGGTTCAGATGAAAGGCCTTCTCATAGAGGAATCCGCCATATCTAGACATGCTCATCAGGTCAGGTCACACTTCACTGAAAGAAAGCGGTCTATAGAGCTTTAACTTTGGAAAGGACAGATGTTTGTTCATCTGGTCCCCATACAACTGCATCATTGTTCGGTGCTGACTCAGTATAGTTTAAACGCTGTCTTTTGAAAGGACCCTGACAGGTTTCTCATTCAGGGGTAAATGCCACAAGGACCACCATTTCTTCCCCCTCCAACATGTCCTTTTAAAGCAAATCTACAGTGAAAAAGAATTTTATTTCTCACTTAGGCAAAAGTGCTGGCTTGCATTTACCATTTTATAAATGTTAAAAAGTTTTGTTGACATAACTTTTTTTTTTTTTGTGAAATGTATCTGCATTGTAAGAAATGTCTTGCATCTAGGATATTTTTTCTAATTGTGATAAAGATGCAAATTAGTGGACAGATCACAGATTTCCTGTCCTCACAGGTAACATGCTGACCACTCCAAACAGTGATATGAAACGGGCAAAAAAAAGCATGCATACCTGTAATTTCAAAGTGACAAGTTCTTCAATAAAATGGCTACCGTTCACAGCAGAGTTCTGGAAGTGGATCTTTTCTGTACACGTTTTTTCTATCCTGTGGTTTGTCTTGAGGCACATTAATTTACCTTGCTTTTAACTGGCTGGAACATTGTTGGTAAGTTTACATATTTATTGATTACAACCTGCTAAGAAGCAGTAGCAGTTACTGGTTTTTATCTTGGAAATTATAGACATAGGTAACAGTCACAAAAGGTTAAAACTTTTGTTATTTTGATATGAAAAGTATGAAAGTATGGATGTTTTACAGGCCTTTGTTACATGAACAGTGTTATTTTGGAGACAGTGATGTGTGAGCACATGTGCTCAAATCCTGCTTTTGAGAACTATGCCTGTATCTCAGTGTCTTAATATTAGAGGCAGATGTTGTTTATGCCCATGTGTGTTAGACTTGCGTGCAACAATCCTGTCTCTGCTCTCAGTTTCCAATAATAGTGAACAGTAATAGTGTTTATTGTGATAGTGAATGACTAATTCAAAGTTTTAATTTCAGCATTCCCTCTATAAATGCAGTATATGAATGGAATATATTTATTTTTATTAGCTATTCACAGCATAGCTGGGAATACCTATTGTTTCTGGTCAGATTCTTCATTTTATTATTCTTGATTGGTAATGGCTATAGCTCCGGCCCTGATTGGTAAGAATTTTTCTAATTTTGCACGTACATAATAAACCCCGGTAAGCAGGTGTCCAAAAGGTTTGGTACCACTTCGGCCACAGGGGGCGCTACAACATGCAGTCAGACTTAAACAGTCAGCCCCACCACCCCGTTTGCCCTAGAGCAGGGGTGTCAAACTCCAGTCCTGGAGGGCTGCAGTGTCTACAGGTATTTGTGGTTTCCTTTCAATCAGCACCCAGTTAAAGCATTGAGAACAAGGTGTGTGGACTTCTTAGCCAATTAGTGACTTAAATGAATCACTTGTGCTTAAACGCACCAAAAACCAGCAGACACTGCGGCCCTCCAGGACCGGATCTTGACACCCCTGCCCTAGAGGCTCCAAACTTGGTTTTTATGTGCCATTTTGCATACTGAAACAAATTTGCCTCAAGGATCTATAAGTTCTGTCTGGGTAGATTTCCCGCCATCTTGGAATTTTTGTCAGATCTTTGAAAATCTTCTCCTGAACCATAAATCCAAATGATATGAAATTTGGTATTCATGTTCTATGGACATGCCCAAACATAAATAACACTTTGTGTTATGATTTGGTAAAAAATGGCTGTGTTATTAGCCAATCAGATTCTGACATTATTTCATCTATCATAAGTCCACTTCACAGTGGCCTAGGACCTTGAAACTTGGTAGGCCCATCGAGGACAACTCCCCTAGGGACTGTACCAAGTCTGGTATTGACAGCTCAAAGAACTACGACAGTATGAATTTAAATGTATGCTATGCTAACCGCTAATCCTAGATATCACACATGAACAGCATCTACTCATAAACCATGACTACGATTCACTCCAAATTGCTTGTGGACACTTCTCACATGAGTCCCAAGTGATTTTGAGAAGATGAGAGCAGTCGCACGCTGTGAATACCTATCGAGGCTGCAAGCAATAATGTATTGCTTTTACAAAAATGTGATAGGACAAGCATTTTCATGCTCATTTTCATGTTTCATTTAATTTCCTGTTTTTGTCATCTAAAATTTGCATAAAGTAACCTGTTGGGTCCATTTTTTCAGTTTCAGTGATGGAGCAAGGTCATGTTTTCATAGGGGATTTGCAAATATAATCCTTAGGAGCCATGTGTGTTTAGAGTCTGTTTTCTAAGGAATTTCATGGTGTAATTAAGCAATGCGGCACGAGAGGCCGTACTGTATCGTGAATACAGTCACGCTACAGGGGTGTTGGGCACGACACAAAGAGGATTCATGATAGAGCATGGCCTAGAGTGCCGTATTGCTTTTATAAAGCGGATACAACATATACAATTTGTGCATGGAGTGATACTTTTTACAAAGAGGCTGTTTGATTATCTGTGATTTACAATCACTGTAGAACGCGGTCTCAGCCAATCAGCATCCAGGATCGAAACAACCCGTTTTATAATGCCCTTTTATACACAATCTATACACATTTGAAACTTAAAGGTAAACTTAAAGCACACAGGATTCCTTAAAGGTGACATCACTGATAATCATCATTCTTATTAATGCCCACCTTATCAATATAGAAACAATGGTGCATGATTATTCAACAACATAAAAATACATGTTTTACAGGGCACATACGTAAAACATCAAGCAAGAACAATGAAACGGTAAAAATGAGACTCAATATCTTTTTTTATTTTTTTTATTATATAAAATTAGAAATGTTTAAGCGTCCATAACGTGCCATAATCGTAACGTAAACAGATGAATTTCAACTTTTGGGAAGCACAGTAAGAGTGGTATTCAGGGTCCGGTGCCTGCATTTCATAAAGCCCCTCGGGGTAGGAGTGCTGGTCTAGAATCATCTTTCCCCGGTCCGTATCCTATAACCTCCATTTTGAGCCGAAGGGGTAATACTGATCCTAGATCAGTGCTGCTTGCGAGTTGCTGTATGAATATGGGCCCTGTCTGTCGTCATGGCTACTCACGTCTGCTAACCCAAGCAGAGACTCTGCAGGCTGGCAGATTGCCTCTTATTCTGGTGGGGTTATTCTGGCCTCAGCTCCCCCGCCACCCCCACTCGCAGCTTACCGTGACGGACAGGGAACTTGTTGCATCATAAGCTTGCACCCCTCCTATTTGTTAAACCCAGGATTTAAGGCCCGTACCCTTCTGCTATACAGAAACACACACACACACAATATATAATCCATCACGCATTCCACCAGCCGTTTCCCTTCCTGCAACGAGTTTACGGGCCTCAAGCGTACACAGGAAGAGATGATTATTTGTAGTGTTTTTTTCCGCTGGCGAAGGTGCTGTGGAGGGTTTTGGGCGGGCAAGGTGAGCAGTTGACGGAGGTCGGAGCGGTCACTGGGGGAGGGAGGTGGGGTTCACGTGACACTTTGCAGTGAGAGAGGGAGAGCGAGCGCGAGCCGGCGCCATGCGTCCGTCACTCGGTCGCTCGGGATTAGGCGGCCATTATTAGAGCCCACATCGCCTCGTCTTCTACCTCACCGAGCCCCAAGCCAACCCCTCCCCCTTTGCTTTGCCTGTGGGGAGAGAAAGAGCACCGTCCATCCGTCCTCCATTTTGGCTCGACCGCAGATGTTTCACCATCTCCTGCCTGCCGACTAAACTGCAACAGAAGTCTATATGTGCGCCTATAATCCCAGAGGCTTGTGAGGCTCTACAGCCTTGCTCAGGTGGTCTACCTCAGACCATGTTAGCAACCTAGTCAACAGGTTACATTTATTTTTGTGATAAAAAAAAGCAAGGGTAAAATATAAATCATTGTATGAACAAAAGGACTTAATTGTGTACAATGTAATATACTGTATTGTTAATTCAACATCTTCATACCTGATATACCTTCATACCTCATGTCTCATCTGATCGACAGAATATTATTGCATGTGTGGAATTAAAGAGTGGATGTGTAGATATCCATCCATCCCGCTTATTTCTGATCAGGGTTGTGGAGGGCTGGAGCCTATCCCAGCATGCATTGGGCGAGAGACAGGAATACACCCAGGACAGGTCGCCAATCTTTCGCAAGGCACACACACCATTCATTCACACACTCATACCTACACTGTTAGAAAAATGTTGTTAAAATTACAGTAAGTTGCTGGCAACAATTAGCCAGCAAGGTGCTGCAATTCATTTAACAGCAAAGTTACTGTAGTTCATTTACAATACCTTTTCCCCATGCTGTATAATGAAATACAGTACTGTACTTCGACAGCGTTACTGTAATCCATATTACAGCAAAGTGCTGTACTGTCTGACAGCATTACTGTAATCAATATTACAGCAACTGTTGACTCTACTGTAGTTTATACTGCATGATTACTGTAACCCATATTACAGCAACTCGAGTCTGTATTGAAATCACAGGATTACTGCATTTAAGGTTAGCCATCTAAACTACAGAAGATGAAATACAGAATGTACCAGTGTCAAGAAAAAGTACACTTTACACCTTGAATGTATTAAAAGCAATTTTATTTAACAATTCCACACAGTGTATATGGAATATATTCATGTATACAAATTAACCAAGAAAAATAGAAATGTCTACTCACTACGGCTATGCCGTGACATGAGAAAATAACATTGTCAACTCCGTAAGATGTCAACTCATTTCATTCAACGGTGGTAAATTGTCTATTATTTTAATCATGTTATTGAAATTAGCAATTCATTTTCAATTAAGTTATTTAAATACTCCTAAAAGCATTAATACATTGTTTTTTCTAGCTGAAACATCTGCTTTATTTAGCAAAACTAGAGTACTGTGTGAACGTAGAAAAAGTGCCATTTATGAAAAATAAATAACTGGGAAATGTTAGTTTAATAGCCAATACCTTTGATCTATCAATATATTTTCCCAGCATAACTGAACAGAAAAAAACTAAAACAAACAGAAAATAACATTGTCAACTACAATACAATTGCTTGCTATCTAGATAAGGCTTGGCACTCTCAGCCACCATCACCTTCAACACCTTGTTCAAAACGGAATTAATTCAAATAATTCGCCCCTATAACGTCACGTTATTGGATAAACCCAAATAAGCAACCCTTTCTACTGGCTACAACAGCATTTTACAGCAGCATTTTATGCCCAGTTAAAGAAAAGGTTACAATTATAAAACAGTAAGTCTGAAGAACTTATCCACCCAATGGCAGTACAGATACTCAATAGACTAAACATTGACATGCACTTTGCTTGAACCCTGTAGCCTACAAGTCATGAAATCACGCACCCTGCACATGGAACTTCTAAACTAGCTAAAGGCGCAGGCACTTTAGCAGCAAACCAACATAGCACTAGCTAACGTTAAACGTTGCACGTAAATAAGGTACAAAATTCCTACCATAACATAATTAAATATCCACAGGGACAATAAGGGATATCCAGAGGGTAATATTAAAATATAGCTACGTTAAGCATACTACGGTTTAATTTATCCCAACAGGAGGGAGTAAGGCTAACGTTAGCCTACATGAATCGCAACCCGATAGAATAACGTTAACGTTACATTTTAATCCAACCCAATACGAAACTCTAGAAACTACATAGCCGCTTTCCCACTTTAATATTAATATAATCCAAACAATTTGCTAACTACGTTGATATTAACTGACAATAGCTTGCTATCTAACCTAATTTAGAATAACGTAGCTAACGGTGAAGTTAGCGAACATAGCTTGCTAACGTTACACGGGTTCAATCCGCCACCGTCACCTTGTTCAAAACAGAATGAATTCAAATAAGGTCATATAAACTCAATAAATGAATTCGTTTACCCAGGGTATTCTTCTCAAAAACTAAAACTCCTAACGTACAAAAATCGATGATTCATTTCACCTTGAACTGGCTGTGCGGCAAGCAAAGATTTCAAAAAACAATCAGTTAACGTTAGGATTAGCTGATTGGTCCATTTTCGCGCTGAAGGAATATAACTGTATTTTGGATTACAGTAAATGATATTGCAGGATGATTGCTGTAATATTTTGTTAGCCATGAAGAATTCACACAAAACCTATTGCAAATCTACAGCAACATGTTGTATACAGCACGAACAGCAACGTACTGTTCATAATAAAGTAATATTACTGTTAAAACAAGTACAATTTCTAACAGTGTATGGGTTTACAATTAGCCTAACCTGCATGTCTTTGGACGGTGGGAGGAAGCCGGAGTACCCGGAGGAAACCCACACAGACACGGGGAGAACATGCAAACTCCACACAGAAAGGCCCTCGGCTGGGATTCGAACTCGGTACCTTCAGAGAACACTCCGATGACGTCACAGTCACAATGCCCATCTGTACTGACCTCTCAATGGTGAAACGGACTTCCCACGGTGGTCGAGACAACTGAATCATTCATCTTCAGATGCAGGCTGATGAAGGCCCACCTCTCAAATCTGCATTTTGGCTCCAATTCAATCTCCACCCGCTAACACTCATAGACACTACTCTGCCTTCGTACTAGTTCAGGTTAGGGCATTTTGTTTCTTCAATGTTTTTTTATGGATGTGATCTATATATTCAGGATTAGTGTTTTGGTTCTTGCTTAGCCTACCTAATTTTCATTAGTGCTTTAACGATGTTACTTACATAGTCACTGGTCTGGGAATTTTGTTCTGGTCTGCCATTATTTACGGGAATTGTAATCTGACGTCTAAAGGGCTCAAATAATTATTTGAATCAGGTCTGAATGGAATATTACCAATGTCTAAACCAGATGATTGTTTAACTGAAACAAAATTCAAAAAACTTTTTGTGACATGTGGAAATATAGATTAAATGTTTCCCCCCATTTTGTTGAAAATCCCCTTGGACCCCAGTTTAAGAACCCCTGCTATAGAGGAATGGGTCTGGGATATACAGGTATGATGCTCAAGTCTAACAGATGTGGTTGCACTTCTGTCCTGCTCACAGGAAATGGCATACGGAAGCCCTCCAACGCGCTCAAGCTTGTGTGCGTCACGAGCTGACGCAGTTTCAGTTTATGTAACAGGATTTTTTAATCTTTTTATTTATTTACTTTACCCTCTTTCACTTTCGTTAGTCTGCAGAGTCAGTCTGTGTGTTAGCATTAGCCTCTCAGCCTCTAATATACATTAAATGTTGCTTGCTGCCAATACTGCTGTGCTCTCATTGACATTCTCTGTATGACACATCTTTTCATACCCAGTAGAGTCTTTAGAACAGCAATGCAGAAGACCAAAAACATTTTATTGTTCACCCTGAAGTGTTCCGAATGGCACCCATACCTTTAGCCCACTGGTTTCAGTCATTTCATCAGCTAGCCATAATGCTATGTGCATTTCTCTCCTCATCATTCTTAAAAAAAAACTATCATTTAATAGAACAGTACTGTATACACAAACAGAACAACCAGACGCATGGTCGACTTCCGACGGGCAGTAGTTCCTGTCAAAATTCCTGCTGAATTTGTTGCGCTCCACCAAGGTTGTTTGAATCCATGCCAAATGGGGTGGTTCACAGCACGGTCCGCGTTCATGCAAGATTAATTTAGCAAAACAACAATCTGGAGCAATCATCACTGGAGTACTCTAGAGGGACACTTAACATGATTGTTTTCTGAATAAATCACTTCAATGGACAGACCAGTTTTGCAGTGTTCTTTATTTTAAAAAGAAAAAGGCTAAAAACAAGTGTGCATGCTTTAAGAATAACATCTCATTGAAAATCCATTTGCAGACATGAGGAGTGCAAGAAACGTTGAAATGCAACCTTATTTCAAGAAATATGACTTTGATTGGCCGCATTCAGACCTAATAATTGTAAAGCGCATTCACGTGGGTTCAAATTGAAGGTTTATATATTGCAGGTGCGTAAGACACAGATAGGCCATTTTAAACCAACATAAGCAACTTTTCTTAGTCTGAGTTATTTTTTTATAAATCAAGCATAAGGAAAATTGGGAAATTAATTTAAGTTTCAATCCAAGAATATATATTGTGTATATATATATATATATAATAATTTTTTATATATATATGAATGCGGCCCCTGGACTGGATCTGAATCCAGCACAGATCCTGTGTAGTGTGAAGACTCACAGGGGTGAATTATGAGAGGCGAGGGGTGCAATATTATTGAGCCTGAGGGGAGTACAGAGATGGCTTGCCGCCCTTCTTTAGGGGTGCAGTGGGGGTGGGGGTGGGTGTTCTTCCTTGTTATCCCGGGTCCTGTGGACACTTTAATCTCTGATAATCGTTTTAAAAATACTAGACACACAATGGCCTCTGCCACACGCTCAGTAGCTTGGCTCTCTTCCTGCTTGCTCAAGCAAAATAGACTAATCCTGATCCCTACTCTACTCTCCTCCCCTAGTCCTGCCGAGGCGGGGGTCCCTTGCTTCAGAACTTCTGGTGGGAAAAAGGAACGCTACACCCAGAGGAAGAAGACATGGACTGCTGTCGCATCGATCCTGACAGGAGAGAAATCAAAGCACAAAACCAATGCAATAAAAGTTTCACACAGATTGACATCATTATACATTTTAAAAACACAATTTACCTCATCTTATTGCTATTAGTAGTGTGTTATTTTGTATGTATCTATCTACATATAGCTATACAGTACAATTTAAATATGGAATAATTAAAATTTTTATTATATTATAATTATATTTTATATAATTATAATATATTAGGCTAATTGGAGATTCTAAATTGCTCATAGGTATGAGTGTGTGAGTGAATGGTGTGTGTGCCCTGTGATGAATTGGCGGCCTGTCCAGGGTGTATTCCTGCCTCTCGCCCAATGCATGCCGGGATAGGCTCCAGCACCCCCCGCGACCCTGACCAGGCATAAGCGGGTTAGATAATGGATGGATGGATAATTATAATATAAGTGCCTACACTTGCAGGTCATGTCTCCTATCTGTTATGGCCCCCAAGTGATGGAATGAGGTTCCCACTGAGGAAAAGCCTGCCGATCTTCCAATGCAAACTGAAGACAAACCCATTTACATAGCTTTGCTTAGTTTTGTTCTTTTATGCTTTCATACATTGGATTTCCTTTTAGATAATGTCATCGGTATAGTTGTGTAATTGTAGGGTATCTGTCTAGTGGTACTTTCCTTTGAAGCAAAATACATTGCTGTTTGTTAGGTTAACATTACAATTACTGATTGATAAATGGGCCCATCTTATTTTCACAATTTAGTATTCTTGTATCTTTGATGCTCTCCACTACGATACGTCACTCTGAATAAGAGTGTCTAAGAGTGCCTGCTAAGTGATTGTAATGTATTGAAGTAGATTGTTCATCATACTGTAGGCTAAATGTCCTCAAAAACATTCATTTATCTCATCATGGTTACTAAGTAAACATTATTTCCCATCCATCAGAATTCAAAAATGACGTGTTGATTTTTCTGTTTTTCCAGGGAAACATGATAAATGTCTTTAAACACATTTCCATTCATTTATTTCACTGTGCTGAATAAACATATTTTCAAATGCATCTGAATTTAAAAATTACATACTTTGGATTTTTCTGTCACTTTTTTGACACAAGAGTCTTATGTATTTTGGAGTTTTTCAATTGAAACATTTTTTCATCATAAATGTCTCCAAACACATTTTTATTAATTTATTTCACCCTGGTTGCCGAGAAACGATGTCTCATCCATCTAAATGGGGAAATGGTATACTTTTTTCTGCCCGAAACAGATTTCTCATTGTAAATGTCTCCAAACATTTTTATTAATTTCACTATGGTAGTAGAATAAACATTTCCCTTTTAGGACATAAAACTATCATCTTATTTATTTGGATTTTCATCACAAATGTCTTCACACGTATTTTCATTAATTAATTTCTCTACAATTCCTAAATTAAGATAACCACATCTATCTGAATGGAAAATGCATAAATTTAAGTTTTTTTGTATTTTTTCTGTAGTTCAACTTAAATACATGACTTTTTCTATCAACATGGATTAGTGATAAAATAAATAAACAATTTAGTGAAGTATAAATGAAAATGTGTTTGAAACCATTAATTATAAAAATGGTATTACATTATTAAACTGAAGACTATAGTCTTATAGGGCCTGAGTAATGAGGGTTGGCTGTAATCTGGTTCCCTTAATGTCCTCTCTAGACTTTATAACACATTAGAGGTAGAGATGTGGCCCATACACCAGCTCTCTGAAAACCCCAGCCGCATTCACACAGCTCTGTCTGCAGGGAGCAGGGCTATTCAGTACACTGTAACTGGACCCAGACAGCCCATCTGGAGGCATGGGGGGGGGGGGGGGGGGGGGAGGGAGCAGGAAGAGAGAAGACAGATAGAGGGAGAGGTAGTGGGGAAGGGGAGATTGAGGGAGAAATAGAGAACTATCCACCCACATAACCCACTGCAGATAAAAAATTGATTCAGCATCAAAAACACATCAACATATGCCAGAAAAATGTATAGTAATTCCAATTATCAAGACATGTAACTGGTTTTGGTGACTTGCAGCCCAAACAAATCCCATTTCCTCTTTAATGTCTACTAGGTTTTTAAAAAGGTGGATAAATTGATCTTGTGTGCCCCAAAAGCAATAAAATCTATTTAAAAAATAAGAAATGTTAATTTAAAAAATATACTTTCTTACATAACAAATGTCATTAATTTAAATTTAAAAAAATTAAAAACAAAAAGATTAAAAAACTAACCCTGATCTTGAGTCTAAACCAAAAATAAACAAAAATAACAAAAGATAAAACAAAAAACAATTGCAGAAAAAATAAAAAGCTTGAAAAAACAATACAAATATTAATTTAAAAGATTAAAAACTAAAATAAATTAATACAAAAAAATCTTTTAAATTTTTGCTAAAAAATTTTTAATCTTTTTTTTTTTTTAAATATTTATTTATTTTCATTTAAATTTTTTTTGTTTTTCTTTTTTTTTTTTTTTCAATTGGCTAGGTTTTAAAATGGCGGATGATTTGATCTCGTTCGCCCTAAAAACAATAAGAAAACATAACCTTGCGCTTAACCTTGCCATGATTTCAGTCAATCCTTAACGTCTTTCTCTCACTCAGTTCTGGAGTCTACCCGAGCCACGTCGACATGTTGGGCTGATAGAATTTTGCCACAGACAAAATGAGTGACAATACAAATCACATTACCCCCTGTGATGAAGTACCATGCCATGGATTTGTGTAAAAGCAGATGAAGGCCCCCCCCCCCCCCCCCTTAAGCCCCCACAGTTTCCCCTCCACGCAGGCCATTACAGAAATCAAACGCCTCCTTCAGACCAATAACGGACGCTCTAAAACTCCCGCCCCATTTCCAGGCACCGGCGGGAAGAGAAGACGCTTCCGATGAAGAGAGAGAAGGGGAAGACGACGACGCCACGTTTGGCTAATGACATCATGGACGTCGATAAAGCTTCCCCTTTCCGTGTCCTTTATTTCTCCCACTGTGATATTATCGCAAGCAAAAAGGTTTTTTGTTTGTGGGGATGTGAGGAAAACAAAGACAAATTAAATATTAAGATGGCGCTGTACTATTCAACTACATGAAACTGAGATCTATAATATCTGCTTCACTTTTACTAGGAATAATTTCCAAAAGAATTGTGACTTATTTATTTATACATGTATTTATTTAGAAATAACTGCCAGTAATAGAGATTGCAATCAAGTATTGCAACCTATCATCCAGTACATATGCCTGCCGATATGAATCTGTGATATGTGACTGCAGCAGGCCCGACTGCACACAGAAATACTAAACCTGTGATATGTGACTGCAGCAGACCCAACTGCACACAGAAATACTAAACATGTGATATGCGACTGCAGCAGGCCCTACTTCACACAGAAATACTGAACCTGTGATATGCGACTGCAGCAGGCCCTACCGCACACAGAAATACTAAACCTGTGATATGCGACTGCAGCAGGCCCGACTGCACACAGAAATACTAAACCTGTGATATGCGACTGCAGCAGGCCCTACTTCACACAGAAATACTAAACCTGTGATATGCGACTGCAGCAGGCCCGACTGCACACAGAAATACTAAACCTGTGATATGCGACTGCAGCAGGCCCGACTGCACACAGAAATACTAAACCTGTGATATGCGACTGCAGCAGGCCCTACTTCACACAGAAATACTAAACCTGTGATATGCGACTGCAGCAGGCCCTACCGCACACAGAAATACTAAACCTGTGATATGCGACTGCAGCAGGCCCTACTGCACACAGAAATACTAAACCTGCAGCAGCCTCCTCCTGCAAGCCAAGTGCAAACACACAGAGCTCATGCAAATATTGACCTCACTGCCAACACATTAAAAAAAGCAGAGTAGTTCAGGGATGGGAAGGGCGTGTCATCCCTCACCAATAACGCATTAATGAGCTCCCGAGGACAGAAATGTGGTCTTAGCACAGCCGGCTTCCTACCCCGTGTCCAAGGGATGAACTTGAAAGGGGGGGGGGATTTCAGTGCTTCTGTGTTTTTGAGATGTCAAACCCCCACCCAGCACTAGAAGCTCTGAGGCCGTAGGTATGCACGGGACTTCATGTGACCCCCACTATGCAGCACCCACAACCACTCGCTTAGTGTTTGGTCATGGCCCCTCCCACTCCACGGCTCCTCCCACTCCACGGCTCCTCCCACTACAAGGCTCCTCTTGCACACAATCAAATGAGATGCATAACATACCCAGTCAAATAATTACTTGAAATACTTCAACCCTTTAAAAACGAGCATGATTTCCCTCGGGACAATAAAGTCTAAAGTCTGATTCCTGAAGATTACTTACATTTTTAAAAGAACCAGCTATTTTCACTAATATTCAATAGAACAGAATTCTTCTTTTTTCATTCATAACACCTTTCCTTGAATATTCTCATGGATCTCCAGGAGCTTGTCCATATATGGCGCTATATTTCAAATACAGTACATACTTGACCCAGGTCTGAGTTCTACCACCAAAAACACTGTTTTGGGAGGATGTGAGGAGAGACCATTGGGGGGTGGAGACAGAGAGAGAGGAAGAACATGTCCAAGGAGATGCTCACTCACTGTTGGATTCTGGTGTTGGAGTTGGTTGACGCTCCCTAGCAGTAGTTGGCAAGTCTAGAACCACCGGATCCATCTACCTCACCAGTGTGAGTTCTACCATTGCCAAACACCGCAAGGGAGCTGGACAGCCTGTCCGGGATCCTCCAGGTAAGCCGGCCTAGAGGGAGACACCATCAAAGACAATCTCCGCCCTCCTGACTGATCTCTGAAATTTCTCTAAAGCATGTATAACATGTTTCCTAAATCTGGTTTCGGAACTGCCAGGAAAGTTTTTTTTTTTTTTTCCACACAGCTGAGAGAAAAAAGTAGTAAGTACTAGTATCTTCCGACACAGACTCTTCAGAATGCTTCTGGCCTCCCCAAACCCTGTCCACCTTACCTATCCACCCCTTAATTGCTGAATTTACTCAAGCTACAGTAATAGTAGAGTAGTCTAATGATAGTGCTTACCATTCACCACCAGAATTTACTTCATTATTAATACTAAAGAGAAATTGTTGGTTTGATTGGGTACTGGTTTAAATGTGCCTACTGTGTCACCGCTGTGATACTAATGGACTGCAGTATTCCTGATGGTAACACTGATGTTTTCCACTGCATGTAATATAATGTCTTTTATTTAGAAGATGATACTATGACTGGAACGCAGCTGAAGAACTGGTCTGAGATGGATGGAAAAACATCATAACGGGCAGTGCACTGGATATATACCAAATAGAGGAGCACCAACGTTAGCAGAGCATCTCTCACTGTAAGACCATGCTGGGCAGACCCAAACCCTATTCCTCATAGCTGACTAACTGAGTTAGCCGGCTAACTGTGCACCGTAAAACCTTGAAAGCCCCCCGAATATGCAAGAAATGACCTAGCAAAAACACTGTCCTGGGTTTTACTCAGCGCAGTTAGCCAGCTAACTCAGTTAGCCAGCTATCTCAGTTAGCATGCTATCTCAGTTAGCCTGCTATGAGGGCTAGAGCCCTGATACCCTTGAAGAGAGTTATGGGAAAAGCCTATAGCTTAGAAGATGCATATTATAGACTGTCTCTGCCTGGCATGTCCTTTTGCTGCCAGGATTAAGTGCAATGGTGTGGGATTCGTCCTTCTAACCACAAAGGTTAAGTAGGCCTTGAGCGTAAAGAATTGTCCTCTTGCACTGTCATTCAAACCGGGACACTTCCTTGGATGGCGTCTAAAAATGCACCACTCACACAGTTTCTTTAAAGGGTCACACACCCATCAGATTTTCACTTTCTACATGGGGAGCTCTGGTTACGCCAGACAGAGCTCAAAACAAAAATAGAAAATGACCTATGCGGCAAACAGAGGAGGTTAGAGAGGACAAGAGCACAGATCAGGTCAACCCTCAAACCAGAAGTGCGTTCTCTGGATTGTATAACAACTTAAAAAAGATAATTAATTAGAGGTAATGGGGGCAGAATTAATGCATGGTCACGAGTCAATAAATTCTTTTAAATGACTGGAAACTCTTGAATCTGCAAAGTGGCAACTCCTCCGTTATATTTCCCAGGGTTTCTCAGTTAATTAAGATTTATATAAAACATCCATTACATCTTAAGTATGGAGGACACCTTTATAAAGCACATATAAGCAAATTTTATACCCTGTGGTTAACACAGTGACATGTGATACTATATTGTTATACACTACACTATATTGGCGTCAATGACCTTCAATATGCACTTATTGTACGTCGCTTTGGATAAAAGCGTCTGCCAAATGATTGTAATGTAATGTAATGTGACATTTAAAACAAAATACCTATTTACCAATTACTGTTTGTCTCTCAAGCCACAGAATAGCATATTTATAACCCAAATTCAAAGACATAACAAGATATCTATCAATGTCATGAATGTAATATATGCACATATACATAGACATAAATTATACTGTATCTAAATACACACACACACACACACACACACACACACACACACACACACACACACACACACACACACACACACACACACACACACACACACACACACGCACGCACAAACACACAGACACAAACTCCTAAGAATTGGGCCTCTCAATAATGACCTCACTAGTGAGGAACGGACACTCAACCAGCTCCAGCGTTAAAAAAAGAGCTCCTATTCTACCTTCCATCTGCTACTGCTGTGGGTCAACCCTTCACAGTCCAACCCTGGAAATCCCACAGAGTGACCATGCAAGGTCCACAATCTCCCCTGCCAGGCCAGGAGGGGTCCCTGACCTTTACAATAACCATCTTCTTAACGCCGCCACAGTTTCCCAACGCGCCGCGTAATCCTTATGCACGAGGGAGTGCGGACGAAAGGGTGGTTTTCGGCGTAGCAGCGCAGGGGGAAGGAATTAATCCCAGATGGGTCCGGGTGGGCAAAGCGAGCTGTGAGTCTCTCTTTTCCTATATTGGCACTACACATAATTGCTCAACGGATATATACAGAAGCAAAAATGTGCTAGTGCCAAAATGGGCAAAGAAGAAAGGAGAAAGGCGTACAAATGTCAAGCACAGCAGAGCCCGTTAGCGTCCCCAACCAGAGCTGTTTAGACCAGCAACATGGGCTCCCAACAAGTCCAAGAAATCCAGGGCCACGGGACCTTCGCCTTTATACAGAAGCTGCTTTAGGAAGTAGTCGAATGCACCCCGTGTAAGAGCAGGAGAGAGAAAGAAAGGTTGAGACAGAGATACGCTTCCTTCTACACTGCAATAAATATAGGGAAATTCTGAATTAATTTTTTTGAAAAAACAACAACAATACATCCAAATTTTGCCACACTTCCAGACGAAGAAAAGTTAGCCCCACTAGCTGCTTCATATGTAGCAACCTGTCATCTACACAGGAACATAACTGACAACACCTGCAGTTATTGTATATCATACGTCATACACATGACAGTATGTGTATGTGTGTACGTGTGTGTATTTAATAGGTTCTTGAGTTCATTTTTATTTATTGATTATTATTATTATTATTATTATTATTATTGTTGTTTTTTGTAACATTTGCTTTGGCAACACAGTTAATGTTGTGCCAATAAAGCATCTTGAAATTGAATTGAATTGAAAGACAGAGAGAGAGACAGAGAGAGAGAGAGCGATGGACACTGATGGGGCGTCTCCGTGTGGTTCTTTCTCTACTCTGTGTATGGCCCTATGGTAATTCACTGATGGTGCACTTTCACAGTGAATTCTACCAGTGCCATAGACAGAATAGGAGTCATTATCACCCCCAGGCAGCCAAATTCAGCACAGTCAGGCCCCACAGGAAGTGGGACAAGAAGGGACAGCACTGCTACAATGGAGAAAGAGAGGTGCAGGTAGAGACAGAGAGAGAGAGAACAAACATTTTCATGCTGCCGTGATATTCCATACGACACCGACGACATAGCTCAGGGAGGCATGGACGGACACCGAGCCTTGTGTGAGTGGCGCCAAGTCAACCTTCCCTTCTTAAACAGCCTAGCCGATTCCACTTTAACCGTAGTTCACTTGAGCCAACACCTTTTTAAGTTCCCAGGACGCCAGTACTCACAGCCATTCATTAGCTACGGAGCAAAACCATTTGATGGATTAAAACAGGGGTGGAGTGGGTGTGGGTTTTTGTTTTAGCCCGGCACCAAGACACCTGATTCTACTAATTAACTAATAATGGTCTACAATCAAGACCTCGGTAAGTAGAATCAGGCATCATAGTGCTGGGCTAAAACAAAACCCACACCCACACCGGCCCTTTGTGGATGCTGGATTAAACAGTAGTTGAGGAATGCTGCATGTTCGTTATAAGCAATGGACCACTCATTTACAGAGGTTAGGTTGGGTTTTTCCTTTAAGGTTTGAGCGCTAAATCTAAAAAAAAACACAAATGAATTGAGTGATTTGTTTTTTATTTGAATGAAGACAATGGGCATTCAAATAGCGAACATTAAAAGCTGAAGTTTGTGTGCATCTGTGGACAAAATGGTGGACAACAGAAGCAATTATTGGGCGCTTGTAAAACAGCTGCTCTTCAAATGTGGAAATCAACCTGCCCTCAGACTTTTAGCCATACCCTGGTCCTTCTATGCCCTCCTTGCATAGGAATGAGCCCTTCATGAACTTTAGAACAACCTTTCATTTAGCGTTCCAATCGTACATGGCGACAGAGAGCACCTGGCAAAACCAAATTCCCATCCAAATCCCGGCTTCAAATGAACAGGAATTCCGGGGCAGGCACATTCCAACATCGGTGGTTCTCCTGCTTTACATTCACTGGTCCACCTGAAATGGAATCTGCCCCCCCCCTCCTCTACCCTAAACTGCTGAACTCCTCTCCCTGTGAAGGAGCCCAAAAATCACAGGTGATGCTCTGAAGGTGCAGAGATCCGCAGGAGCCACCTCCCCTCATCCAATCCCCTTCTTACCTCCCTCACTCCGCCCAGGTGCGCATACTCTGCCCAGACGAGACCTTGGATCGACATTTGAATCACCTGTTAATCAAATTATCCTATTAACAGATTTTTTGTTGAAGTTCAGAATCAATAATTGGCAAGGAGATAGTGTCACTACTTGGACACCTACACCAGCTCAGGGGGCAACTGCAGTTAAACTGGGACTATGGATGAAAATAAGTCATGTGGCTAAAAATGTGTTTTGACGCAGCCTCCGATGTGCCGATTCCTGTGCTTGTCCCTTTTAACGGAATGCATAAAAATTTACAAAAATGTGCACGCTCAAAAAAAAAAAAAGGGAGCAGTTTCTCTCCCCGTCCTAGAGACCACACAGTACTGCAGGAGAGCAAGGTGCATCTCTCACTGAGGTCAGCTGGTCGTCTGAAAACGGCCCGCGGTAACCACAGGTGCCCTGGTGAGTTAAACCCCCCCTGCCTCTGGTGGGACAAAGCAAGCTGCGGGTTTCCATGGTGACGGTCAGCTAAAGACACCATAGCCCAGGATTTGATCTTGCGACGCCGAGGACTATAGCCTCACCAGAGCTTGTAGCAAACAATTTATCCAAGCTTCCAAACAAACTCTCACAAACAACTTGATCAAAGAGCAGAGGAATGTTCCAGAAGACTTTTCTCTTTCCTGAGCAGTCCCTACAAAACACAGAATAAATGCCAGCAGGCAACGCTAATCCTTCTAAAGCTGAATAAATAAACACTGACAGAGAGCTAGAAAAGGGCACTGCAGTCCGTATGACAGAACGTGCACGTCTTTCTCCAGGCGCTTCAAGGTGTCCTTTCAAGTGCCCTCTTGAAATTGATGTTTTTTTTTTCTGTTTTTGCTTTTGAAAGTCTCCCTTCATCATATCTCTAATATCCCTAAAGACGCCCCCTCCCCCCTGCATTGCAGTTCTTTCCCTTTCCCTGCCATGACTAAGAGACAATCGTTTATTTATTGACGATGATATAATTGTATCTTTGCTGACAGTGAGCTGTCAGGTGTCAGGAATGGGCCTCCTCTTAGAGGCTTAGGGCTTTGACGGCTTCACTCAGGGCAAACCTATGCAATCCATGGGGTTGATGGGAGGTTGGGACAGGGCGTGGTGCTGCCCAGAATTTCGTCCTCGCGCCTCGTCACTAGCCGATCGAGTTTCAGCACTGCCCGTGCCGCCATTTTAGAGGGTGGCACGGTTTACCGCTGTTCATGCGCCAACCATACAAAGAAGACCATCTCCCCATCACCTCCAAAGGACAAAATAAATTCCCAGAGCGAGAACAGCACACACGTACATACCACACCACATGTACGTGCAAAAACAAACACACAGAATACATAGTCTACTTTCTTCATGTGCTGGTCGGTAAAGATAGTCGTTTTTTTTTTTTTTTTTTTTTTCCTGCCCCACATCTCACATTTGCAGGTTTAATCTCTATGTGCCATCTGCTGTGACTGCGCAGAGAGAAAGAGCAGAAGCAGCAGCAGCAGCAGCAGCAGCAAAGAAGACCTGCAGACCTGCCCTGCCCAGCCCCTCCCTGGCAGTCCAGTGGCAGCCATTAGCTCTCTCACCCCCAGTCCCTGCAGTGGGCCGAGCCCAGATTGATTCCAGCTCTAAAATGATGTTCTAAGTGATTTTTTAGATGCCCAAATGGCTCCCAGGGCAGGACTCATATTGCCATTTCCTGGAGAAATCAATACCACTAAAAAGCCTAGTAGAGGAGCCTCCATCGAGTCACACTGTAGACCGACTCCTCCCCCCCCCCCCCTTCGGTGAAAGAGCAACAACTTCTTTAACAGGCCGATTCCGGTAAACGCAGGGGGGGAAAACTGATAGCCTCTAAAAGAAATAGCGTTCCGAATAAATCTGTAGGTATGTACGATTATATATCCATCCCAACTAAAAGTCAAGTCCAAATAATCCATCACACCTGTTCTGGCTACAGTCAAAATGATTTATGTCAAATTACACTTTGTGCAGTGAGACCATTGTGAGCCTTTATTCGTTTTTTGTTTTTTTCACGTGCACTTTTATGTAATCAGTTGAGCGAAAATTATTTACTTTAAAGCTACGCAGATTATTGGTATCCAGACACCAATAAAAGTACGGGAATAGTAGGCCTATCCAAGGGAGACGTTTCGAGACAGAATTTGACAAAATTGATAAATCAGCGTATTCTTTCTGCAGATATCACGCATATTGATAAAATGGCCATTTAATACATAAACAGAGTTTAAGAGGGCGGTAATGCATGTAAATGTACCTTGAAATATAAATAACAAAGGAAAATCAAACGATTGATATTAAAATCCGTGACATTAGATGTGTTTTTGAAGAGTCAAACCAAGGTCATTTGATGAAATAAAAGTCTGGGCACTGCTAAGTCATACTATAAATGTAATCATACGAAATGTCTAGGACATAGATTTTCCAAGATAGGCTATTATTTATGATAAATAGGCTATTCAGTTGTGACTAATTTATAATTGAACTGCAATTACATAAATCAGTCTTATAAGTGACAACTTGGTAAGTCTTAAATACAATATCCTATCGAATGAAACTAACCGTGATCGTTTATGAGAAAGATTCTGGCTTAATTTTAATTATTTGACTTCATCATTCAATTCCGACTTTCCATGTCCATAGTTTAACCATCCTGGGAATATTGAGGTGCAGTATTGCGTGTCTGGACAAAGCGGGCCTGCTCTAGCCCCCTTTGAATGACCCTCAATGACAGTTGCAAAGCCCCTTCAGTTAATCGCATTGTCCGTGATTACGGAGTCTACACTCCCGCAATTCAGTTATTTTGGGAACACGAGCCTTCGGCCTCACTCAGAAACTGGCGCTGGAAAGTCCAGGGTAATAGGCTACACATCTAAGGTTGATTATGAAAACTGACTTAATTTACACGGTAAATTAGGCTACTCAATATAGCCTACTGTTTCTGAGTCATCATAAAAATACACATGGCCTACCATTCGATCATAATTAAACATGCCGCAGAAAATTATTTAAAATAAATTCACCAAAAAGCCACTATGCATAGAAATTAAATAACATAGAAAATAGGCTAAAAATAAGATTCTTGACCATGCTAAATTTGACATCATTTTTATTATTCCATAGTTTACCTATCTAAAACGTCATAAATGCAGGTTCTATCGTTCATTTTGTTTGCCGTGTAATCCAACCATATTCTTCGAATTATCACATTTTTGAGACAAACTATTTTTTGTCGTTTAAAACAAACCGATGCATATTTTACGTTAGTGTGTTACTAACAATACTACCCCCTTACAGAAAGAATCGGAGAACACATTGGTAATATTGCACCTTCAAATGATATATGAAGATTTGTTTCCACATACCTTCAAAGCTCCAGTCTGTCTACTTCAATGGCAAAGACAATAAGAGGTCAAATTCAGAGAAAGAAAAACTCCAGGGTTCGCTTTGGTAGACAAAAGACATTTTGTTTTGCGGATGAAAGAAAAAAAAATCAGTTTTCTAAGGAAATGCATTTAATTTAAATAAAATTGTAATTTTAAATTGTTAAATCTCGATCTTCTTTTGAATAGCCCACAAGAAAAAAAAGAAACAATATATTACACATTAAAGATTATTCACAATCTCTTCTCTATTTCTTCCCTGTGTCAATTTACATCCTCGTGAAATGAGGTAGGCTATACAACCTGAGGGGATTAAACTGCATGCCGCTAAGCATTGTAGAATGCTACATGTTTTGACACTCTTTTACAGATGGCTGTCTCGGCAGCATATTTATTTTGCTTCATTATATTTTTGACGAAAGAAAGCTTACCTGAATAAGGTGTTTTGAAACGGCAGGTCAAATGGCTGCGTCATTAAATACGAACATAATATAAATATATCTCCCATCGACCTTTCAGAAAACCTTAAAAGTTAGAAAAACTGACTACATTAATAATGGAAAATCTTTAAATTGTCCCGGAATTAGAGTTAAAAATTCAACTATGGCCTGCGGTTTTGCATGCTCATTCGCGTCTGTCTACTTCTAACTCCGGTCTATGAAGACGCGCAGTTAAAACAAAATATCTGTAGGTGTGCTAAAACAGCAACAAATCAGCACGCACGTTCAGTAGCCCAAATGAAAAAATCGCCTACGACCTATACAAATAATAAACCAGAACGATGCGATTCCGCAGACAAACTGCAGAATTTCAATGAAACAAAGAAAACCAGCCTGCTTTGCTAACTTCCTGGGTATCAAATGACAGTTTTCGCGCACTGATTTTGTACCCCTTTGCTCGCTACCTGAATCTACCCCGGCTGCCGGCTTTTGGCTTTACCTGCGGAATGGTTCAACCTGAGCCCTCGAGCTCACGTACCGAAGATGCCCCGATTTTCCCCCCTTCCCCACTCTCGAGCCGAGAACAAACGGTTCTCCTTCTGCCACCAAGCAGATCTGCCTGTTTGGGCTGCGAAGGCAGGGATTTTCCAATGGAAAAGATAATTAGTTTGTAAGCATCTTACCCCAGTGGCGAAGGAATAATCCAGCCCCTCTCCTGTCTCGCGCATTTTGCAATGTCACTGGCTCAGGTGCTTTTGTGAGGTGGAGCTCGCGGGAGGCAGGGTCACCTTAAGAGCCCCGGCTACCGGCTCGTGGCCGATTGACGGCTGAACAGACAGCTGGCAGCAGATTGGTTGCTCTTCTGTTAAATTGATTTCATGCTGCAACTTTTGGACCAACCCATTAGGCCTATTGCTCGATTTAACAAGGGAGACCATCTTATCTCCGTTTTTGCCGTTGTATACTACTATACATTATTGTTGTCTACTATACATTATTCTACTGTTTAGGCCTATATATTCAGCCATATTTGTAAAGATAGCTGGGTAAGAAAAACACAATTACACATTTTCTCTATCATACCAAAGATGGTAGAGTTATTTAGTCACGTCACGTGAATACTTCTTTATTCGTTGAGAGTAATATATAGGCATATTATCAGCTATGTCATTAATAGTTTGGTAGATGCCTAAATATAAAATTATTTTCAGTACGCTCAATACTAGCTACTACTACTATTAATAATAATAATAATAACCTACTTTTATGTGAGACTATATGTAAAATATTATTCGAATATTACCATTAATAAATTAATGGCATTCGATTATTCATAAATATTTACCATGCGAATAACAAGTTAACGACACTGGCCCAATCTGACATCTAAGCGTTTATGACGCTTCGACTTTATCCGTCACTTGCTTACAAAAGGACACCATAATTCTGCCTGTTGTGTCTGCAGGAGCACCAGACAGGTGTTTACCTGCACTGCGAGCAGACAAAGGGGCTTCTGTCTGCATTGAGAGACGAAGGAGAGAGGGAGGGGAATAGGCGCGCATGTTAGACAAGGCCGGCCATGCTTAAAGAGAGAAGGAAATTAATATTTCCAGTTTAATTCTAAATAGTATTTCCGCCAGTATCATAGGCCTAAGAACGTCATCTGCCTAGATTTTAATGCATTGATATGATTCCCTCCAACATATTAAAACGTGACTTTACGTTAATAAAATGTTCACTGGGACGTTTGTTAGATCGTGGCTTATATTATCAACCAGGACAATTACAGTCTGTTTGGATTTAAGTCTGTCTCTAAGAAAAGAAGAATTCCAATCATTTTTATTTTTGATACAAATATTCGAGGGAGATTAACGTTTTTATCACTGTAGCCTAATTATAACAGACAGTAAATATGATTATTAAATGCTGTCTCTATTTCACGATCTAAAAGGTCCTGCAAACATGCCAATATCATTTTATAACTTTTAACAGAACTAAAATTCTACTGCTAAATAATAAACAACCTACATTTAAACTGTCCGTGAAAGCACGAGGAGGGAAATAAAAATATAATGTAAAAATATCTGCCCGTTTTAACAGTAATTAAGATGGCTGTTTGGAGACAAAAGATTCCTTTCCCACCCCAACCCCCACAGTTGGATTATATTTTTGACATACTGTTGAGCCTGCAGTTCTTTCGCTGAGAGTGTGCAGTAGGATCAAATGACCGCATCCAGATGGTCAATAATGAATAAGCTCTACAATGCTACAATGCACGTATGCAAGAGGAGGTCTCCTGCATATATCATCGCTGCACCAATCTTCAAGCATTTGTCATCCAGTGACGTTCAACATGTGATATGGAGGCTAGGAAATTTTATAATTATCTCCGCATGCCTCAGAACTGTAGGCTATTATTGTTCACAACTGACAGATTTGACTTATCAACATAGCCTACGCATAGCACATACCAAACAACCGTATGGCATCAACCAGAACGCTTACATGTCCTGTAATAGCTACTATTTTTGGTAAGACCTCATCGTGGCCTTCAAGACAGGCCCTGAACCAACGAACCTGCTGAAAGACTTGTAAGCACAACCATGAAATTCGAATACTTTCTCGATTGGTGTATTAAAAGCGCTTAGTAGGATATTATTTGCACGCAAATAGAAAACTATGCAGTCATTAAGCTACTGTTACAACCTGATGATCGATCTGGAGTCGCAGCTTCTCGTGCTCCGGCGGAGCTCCTGAAAGAAGACGTCATTCATTCCTTCCCGCTACACCGCTGGGCTGCGAACCAAACCGAGCGACCGAAGAAAGTTTGAGCGAGGCCGACTTGACCTGGCCATAAAAGCGCACTTGAGCAATTCACACGAAAGTGAACCACGTCTGACATTCGACGGTCTTCCAGTGCAAATATATAGGTATGAGCTACCCAGACTTCTCTCTGATGGTTAACATGAGTCCATTTACCTGCTGTTGATAATTAGACAGACACCTTTGTGGAAAACGGACCCCCATCTTTTCAAATGATCCGAGCGCTGCTTGTCTGGGATATCGGGTTACACCCTTTCAAACCAAGTGGTTACAGTGAAATCCATCCAAGGGGAGTCATTGTTTCTTCTCTACATTTTAAAGCAGGCACAGCCAGTGACAAACCCGAGCCTGTTGGCTCTGCCTGAAGCCACCCAATTGGCTTCGACCTGATTAACTTCTGGAAATGTTGAAATCCTAGCATGCCACGCGTTGGCTCTGAAAGGACCAGAGAAGGTGGCCGAGAAAATCTCATGCATATTTAAAATACTCATTAAGTTCTGCCCATCACGTCCGGGTCCAGATGACGTTTTGGTTTAGTTTTTCGCATCTGCCCGAGAGGTCTCAGCTGTAACACTAGTACACCTGTGGCGCAGTGTCTCTTGTTCGAACGTTAGGTGATATGGCCTCGCGGGACAAAGAATGTTAACAGATGTAGTAGCACACTGCATTGATGATGCCAATACATAACGAAATATCCTTTTTGGGTTATGCCAATAAACAAATGCGTCCTAGGGCGCCTTCGTTCGATTAGTATTTAATTATCTTCTCTGATAATTTAAGGTGAGGCCATTGATACCTTTCTACGCATCTGGGCTGGGAGGCACACGCAAGCGTTTTATTTATCATGTGCGCCATTTGCAAATTGAATAGGCCCATGGTCTAAACTGACTATAGATCTGCTACTGTTCTGGCCTAGCCTACACACATGCAGCATATTCCACCTTTTCAAACGACGTGGGCGCAAACTGGTTAAGTGGAGTAAGGCGTGTTTGTATGTGAAGAGAAATTGAGAGATAATTATGATGATTATTATTATCATTATTGTTGTTGTACAAACAATTTGGGGAACGGGGGTTGCTAAAATGGCCTTCCTATGTTGCTGGATAGAATTCAACATGCTAAAAAACCGTTGGGGGTGCAGCTCTAACAGAACAGTAATCGCCTACGTCCTCTCGTCTCACCGACGACCCCGAGGACATATTGGCGAACCCTTTTTTCCGGGAAGAATGTAGGCTAGTATATGCAGTGTTGGACTTATGGTGTCCGGCAGAACAGTTTGACCAACCAAATGTTTGCCACGCGCGGTGCTTTTTTAAAAACCAATAAAACAAATGGAAGATGGCGTGCATGACAACCCTTGCCTATCTAAATGAAAATTTAAGAATAGCAAATTTAAGAGCATAACGCAACATGCTTAGAATGGCCTACATCTAGGAAATAGCTATACATCTGTCATCATTGTTAGACGAACTTCAGCCAGCACGTCACGATTAGACATCTTAAGAAATACCTAGGCTACTCTCAAATGGATCGGAATAATTTTTATATGAACGAATTCTGTTTCAGCTTGGCTTGGTCAACGACTGATTAAATTAACTTGAATGTTGATTTATTTTGTTCCCTAAAGGTTAAACGTAAATAATTCGAATTTTTATTTTTTACATGTCATAGTGTAGACTAGCCTATTCAATTTACGTTTACTACGACGCAGGCCCATTGAGAACCTTAACACTCATCAAATCTTTGTGTCACAGTTCTGGGTACAACATTATATCACAACAAAACGTCGTTAGTTGGGGATTTATTTTTTTATTTATTTCAGAGAAAATACAAGACCCATAAAGTTGCTTATAAATTACCCTGAGTTTTCTAATTGATCGTTTAAAAAGGGATTTTCGGTGCTGTGTAAGATTAGATGAAAGATACAAAGGGTTTATTCAGACTAGTTAAATAATAAATATTTTGCTTGTGTGTCAGATTCGTTAAATAGACCAAGATGAGGAGAAACTGAAGAAAACCTAAATTTATTTTCTGCCGAAAGGGAAACAACTGGGTGATCAGATTCCACTATAATTAAGGCTAATGCGTTGAATTTGAGGGGACGGTCGCCATCGGCATTATGCGAAGAACAACTAAAAATCCTCATCCTCTTGTTCGCGCAAAATGAATCCGGGTGGTAACCAATGGAAGGCACTACTTATTGTATTTCTTTAGATTAATGTGTGACTGTTTTTTTCATAGATTTAAGCGAATAGGAGATTACAGGCATTTCCTCCATCCAGCGCGTTTTGCTCTGAAAATCGGAACCACTGAACAAAATATATCATAATGGCTGCGGATTAGACAGAATGGAATTAACCCATATGGCTAGGGACCCAGACTAACAATATTCTGCAAATACAAAGCATAAACTAGTTTGGATATTGAGCATTTTGGCACTGTAAAAACGTTTCCTGACGGAAAATCATCTGAGGTATATTTTCACTACCAGAAATTCTGGAATATGAATTTAATTGATGTTATTCCAGAGCCTATCCCTGGGATTGTAGGCTACTTTATTAACAGTTGTTTCTAAATTGAAAATTAATGTGGAGTTGATTTGTGTTAATTAGTCGTACAAGTAACAGCAAATAGCTGAACAGGAACTATCTATAAATGAAGAAACTATAAATTAATTTAGTCAAGGTAAAATGTATTCAATCTATACTTAAAATTAAATAAGCCCACAAATTATTGTCAGAAATAAAAACAACCGACCTTTTATGTTGTTCAGCGTAAATAATTGTATTGCAAGGCACACGAACCACCTACACATTTATAATTATGTTAATATATTTCATGCTAATACAATACTGATTATATAGGCTACATGCTTTTCAATAGTTTCATATAGGGACATTGTCTGTCGAAGTGCTAAAATACTGTGAGTTTTGTGTTTACTATTGGCATCTGAATGATACAATTTCTTGGGCCCGGAGCTGTCCAAGGTACACGCGTAGACCCACCACTGCGCTGAACCACATGCATGGAAAGTGAGCTAAATTAAATTATTCAATTTTTATCAGTTAAGTATCTTATTGTGAAGACATATACAAATAGCCATCATCTTGGCTATGATTTATCCGCGGAAGCGTAGTTGACTCTTTTTAGGATTATGTTCAGACCCGATATCGTTAAATTGGAATACCATTAAATAAAATGAAAAAAATACTAAAGCGATAGATTTAAATGCGGGTATTTTATAGGGCTATTATCTGTAGAAACAATGGAAAACGAATTAATTCTGTACATTTTGTTCTGGTTCAGTTATAGCCTAATATGAGAATGTTAGTTTAATTTTCCCTGTGCTGTTAATAAAATTGTTGCCCACAAGTCACCTTTACTGCCACCGTTGATAAGTTGAAACATGAAATATTCAATCATGTGCCTTTCTCGGTTCACTTCTTCTTTAGTCCTCTCATTCTCCGTGCTTGCCTACATGATATGGAGTACCTTTCCGGCCTGTTTTTTCCAGGATCGGATGCTGACGATGATGCAATATTGATGCAGGCGGATTAGAAGGTTGCGCTACTGATGGGAATTAAGCAGACCAGCAATCCATCAGCGCGCTTCATCCCCGCGAGCGCGAGCCAGCTGAAGCGGCGCCTCCCTTTTCAGAACAAAACAGAGAAACTGTCTCTTATTTCAAGTCACATGCCGAACCAAATAACAGATCTTTCGATTGTAATAAATTGTTCATATTTTTAGTCGTGTATCTTTGTACTGACTGTGTGTAAATGCATAACACAAACTTATATTTCGCCATTGGCCACAAATGCGCAAGGTGAAATGACGACATTCCCGGAACTACACAAGGTCATGTTCCAATTATCATTTTCACCATGACCTTATCTCACAACAATGTGCATTGAGATAAATAAAAGGCACTGTACAAACACAACCAATTGTAAAGGCAGCTATTCATTTCTTTTAAAATAAACGGATCGGATGATGTTTATAGATCATATACAGACAGCATCGTGATAAATTGTAATCCTATGCCAAGGACAATGTCATGTCATGGGTTAAGCTTGCTATGTTAAATATAGGCACAGCGAATATTAATAAATGGTAACATTTTTAAATAGATTTTTCAAATGTCAGGATTAGAAGGTAATTCAATTCTGACATCCAGCAATGTTCTCTCTTAAATAATTTTCATAAATCAAACAAGCTCTTTTTTTGTTTAATCTGCTGCCAACCAGGCGATCCAAGTGCATATATAAGGAATAAATATAGTAATACTTGCTTTAATTAGCAATTCACAATAGAAACTAACCACACTGTAGGAGGATAAAATAAAAAATGTTACCGACTAGGTTTATGGCCATGTGCTACTGTACAGAAGAGCATTCCATTAAAAATAGACAAACAAGTTTCATATTGAGACCTATTTCTGTCCATACGGGTACTTTCTGAAGCCCATCCTTTGCCTCCAGTTAATGGCTGCTGGGGAGTTTGAAAAAATTCGCTCTGTTTTACAAACAATTGAACTATTCAGCTCTTCCCTTCTCAAAATAATGTATATATGCATTTTACAATGTTATTAGTATTTTTGCACGTAACAAGACCAAATAACTAGGTAAGAAAGGACATTAAATATGGAATAAAGGTAGTATACTGTAGGTCTACAGAAGGTTTAGCGGCGATGTCAATTTAATCAGCTTTTCAGCTGCTATAATATTAAGTTATCTCTTTCATATGCACTGATATAAATGCTTAAACAGCTTTATTTATAATCATGCTTAAATTTGTTTCTGTCTATAACTGCTCATAAAGACACTGCGATATTATTCCTAAGATGTATACAAATGCACGTGATTTATATTTCATTTTAGATTGAAGGAAATGGCAGAATTTTATGACGCAACATTTCTTATTATGTGTTCTTACATTTGCTTTCTTAAGTTACTCAGAAGTCTTTCCATTACACCTGGAAGAATAGAGCTGAGGGTCTTCTCTTTACAATGTGCACGCAGAGGCCTGTAAGTCCGCAGATACGTCTGCTTCTACATTTAGCATCTGCAGAGAGGGGAGGCTGGCGGCGACTAAAGGTTTTACACTGCTGGTAAGAAGGACTCTCATCTGTGTTATTCTCTACAGACGAAAATGTGGCAGGCTTCGCTGCACACCCACTGCACTGTAGTACAGGTTACCTTATTCATTCCTCCATCAGGTTCATAAACAGTCATGCTGCCAGTAATATAAATAAAGCTTATGAACATGGAATGACTCACAGCAGGGCACTCCTGGGAAGCAAAGATAGCTTTGGTAAATACATTTGAGCCTGCGGGCGCAAAGACAGGTCTGCAGCCCTTCACAGCCATTGTTCCTCTTTTTTAAAATTTTGTTTCTGATTTTTCCCTGTTTTATCCCAATTTTTGTAGCCAGTTGTACCCTAGTACAATTCAATTCCTCGTCTACTGCAGATAATTTGCTGGCACACAACCCCTTCAGCCAATGGTAGGAAGGAGGTCCCCACGTCTTCTTCAAAACGTGACTCTTCCTGCCCCTGACCGTGATTCCAGCTCTACACAGAGCTACTATGTACGCCCAATTGGCCGCTCCCTCGAGGCACTGGCCATACTCGGATCTGGCCAGACCCTGGCGTGAAGTCAATGCTTTTACCGTTGTGTGGCAGAACAATACAAAATAGCGAAGTTACAGCATCACTGCAATTTATCAACCCTCACTAAATCAGTCTTAAACCATTACCAGCAGGTATTGGCTTTGAAGATCCAATCCCTTCCTTGAGCAGAAACTATGGGCGCTATGTTGTGGACTTACTATGTTGTGGAATACTGATGGTGACTGCGGCTTTGCAAGTAGGCCTGCACTGTGGGTTTTTTATAGCGACACACACATTTCCCAGCTCATCCTTTGCATGGTTTTCCCCCCTCCTGTCTTCGCGGCATTGTTTTTTAATCAGGGGCTCATGCATTAATAAAGGCTGCAGATCGCACGGCACCAGATCGCCCCGTGTCTAAGAAACAGAGCCGGGAACCCGAGTCGGCGCAACCCAGTCAACCAATTACACCGAAGATAAAGAGCAGCTAGAGTATCACCTGGGATGGCATTACACAGGTGAGGAGCTGATTGTCCAGTGCCATCTCCTGCCAATCACATTTATTGGAGAGGGTTGGTGATCATGGGGGTGGGGGGGGGGGGGTCTTTTATATTCTCAGTATCCAGAAGGAAATGCCTCTCAAGAACGTCGGTGACACGCGCCTTGTCATTTTGACCAGTTGTAGCCGAACCCCTTTGTACTGCACCTTGATGCCTCTTTTCAGAACTGACAGGTATATTCAATTTGATATAACCTTTTTGAAGTTTCAACCTTCCTTTTCAGTCCGTGTACAGAGACTGGCCTACAGCGATGTTAACCCTTTGTCTTGAGATACTGCAACACGATGTCACAATGTGATGGACAGGTCGTAGCTCCACCCCTTTGGCTATGCGGGAATGCAGGATTTAGGATTTCTCCAAGCCACCAAACTCAGGCCTAAAACACAGTTCCCACAAAAATGGCTGCATTTTTGGAGGGAATTTCTGATTAGTGCATTTTTTTCAATAAAGATTTGATCACTGTTGTTCGAGAACATTATAAATGTTAAAATGATTTCACTGTCTTTTATGGAAGGACCATAGCTTGCCATGGATGCCTATCTATAGAATATGTTCTATGAATAAGTAATACTAATGACAGAAAGTGCTATGACATTGTGGCTACGATTTTTAGATTAAACTGAAACAAAAAACTCAGCTGTAGAAGGAACATCTACATGGAAAATAATAATGAACCTAAAATGCCAATGTAGACACATTCATAATAAATTTTGACTGCATTGCACATTATAATTTCAACAACAAAAAAATGGAATCATATACAATATAATTCTTCCTGAAAGCAAATCATAAAGAAACACTTCCAGAAGGATCCGTGAAGAGGCCAGCCCAACAAAAGCTCTTAGCAGCCTTTTAAGCCATTTCATCACTTTCGAACCCTCACTGGGGCAGGTCACGTGATCTCCGAGCCCCGTTTTATCCAATCAGAGGGGCCGTCCTTAGATTGACATTACATCACCAGCACTGCAGCTCCGTCGCAGCCCACCTGACCGGTGCACTGCGGATAATCCACCCTAAATATTTCATTGAGGATATCGGGTTTCATTAACACTGCAGTCCGGGCCTGCGCAAAGTTCTGATCCCGCCCCTGGATGGCGAGCAGCTCCCGGGGAAGGGGAGGGAGCGGTTCCCCCCTACTGCAGAGCCCGGAGTCTGGGGTAAGAGGTGGGCT
Organism: Synaphobranchus kaupii; assembly: GCA_029718625.1. Taxonomy (NCBI): domain Eukaryota; kingdom Metazoa; phylum Chordata; class Actinopteri; order Anguilliformes; family Synaphobranchidae; genus Synaphobranchus; species Synaphobranchus kaupii. The sequence goes on from CM056376.1 coordinate 131,912,558, forward strand.
GAGTCAGAGCTGTGACGCCAGGCCCAAAAAGCCAAACAAAACCACAGAGCGCCCGCGCTCCCAGACCCACCTCACCACCGCACCACCAGCCATCTCTGCGCAGACAATCGACAGTGTTCTACCGGCTCCTCGGGCGAACAGCCCCGCTCTGTGCTCCCTGGGTCTGAGGGAGAGGGAGAAAGCCAACACCAGCTCCCCAGAGACACACAGGGGAGAGGGGAGAGGGGAGAGGGGAGGAGGGAGGAGGGAGACCTCCCCCAAAAAAAAACACTGCAGCACCTTCTCTCTCCTGATGACTGACAGGGGGTCCTGTATTTGGCACGGTCACACAGTGGAAATGGAGACATTTCAAAATTCAGCCCAGCTTAATAGGGGCATGCATACTGGGACGGTGATGTATATATAATTATCGTGTTTGTTACTGCTGTTGTTTTTTTGAGAGATTAGGAGCCACATTCCAAAATTCATACTCACCTTGAACAAAATGAAGTGTGCATGTGAAGTGTACTTTCTGGAAACTCGAGTGCAGAGGGAAAGTATGTCAAAATTCTTAATATTAAAAAACAAATATGACAAATATGAATAAAATAAATTATTAATGTTTGTCATTCCCAGAGGTCCTTGCTATTTGATGCCACGGACTCAATAACAATTAAGCATGACTCAATTTAAGACAGGTTCAGTTTAAAATAACTGCAAGCACCATCTACCATTTCAAAAAATTGCATGTGTGCTAGTTTAAAAATATAGCATTCAGCCAGAATCCCTGCCCAAACAACTTTTCAACTTCCAAAAAACCATCTACAAAGTGGGAGGAGACCAAACAGTGCTGGGGTCCAGGGGCTTGGAGAGACACTGATCTAGGATCTGTTTTGGAATTTGAGCACATACAGGCTAAGTTGGGATATGGCCAGGGGAAAATTGATCCTACAACAGATTTCACCCAACAGATCACCCAGGCACCATGACAGATTTCCCCATTAATCTGTCCACAAAAAAGGAAAATACTCATTACATGCTTTAAATCCACGTATCCTTCTTTCGAAGAGAAACAAAACCGGAAGGGACCAGATTCATGCGTGTCAGAACACTTTGGTGGAGAGGATTAAATTGCTTTATGTAACAGAATTTATTTTTACAGTTCCCGACGCATTTGACGCCAGTGACGTGAAGCGCTGAAGCTGACACAAAACTTGAGAAGCTGCACTCTAGCTCCATCTTCTGGACGACATTGGAAATGCATGGGCTCTTGGGCTTTAGTTTGGACAAATTGGGCTTCTTGAGGTCACATCGGGGGCATTCCATTCCAGACACGTAGGCCTACTCCTCAAAACAATCAACACATCATTAACTATACATTCGACAAACCTCTGGGTTTTCAATAAGGAATTCTTAAGTACAGTAAGAATTGTATTTCCAGTGTTACGACCCAAATACATTCGACTTCAAAATGTGTGCAAAGGTGGCAAATGGCGTGTGTCAAGTATTCCGTTTTAAGTACATGATAATGGGGAAAATGTTCACAGAATTAAATGACGGTGATCTTAATTTCACAATAGCGTTCGTCTTCGATGCCTTCTGTTGAGCTGCCATCTAGTGGTGGAAAGTAGCAGTACTAACACAAGAGGGTATTTAGTTAGAGGGTAGTGTAGTCAGTTTGGTTATGCAGAGAATGCAACATCATCACAATATCAAGAACCTATAAAGTACGCTTTTTAGAATACAAAGCTACTGTTTTTGTACCTGCTTAGAATCACAAAGAATTGTCTAATTCCATAAACAAGACAGACATGGACATGAAAAACATTGTCATGGTCTATTGAAGGGAATAAATTACCATTTGATTTGTAGTCAATTTGCAACTGATGTGCAAAATTCCAAGGGCCAGCTACTTAAGGTGAAAGGAACCACAGCCATTTGAAGACTTCCCAACGCTGTCTACCAATAAAAAGACATTCCACTTCATGTTTTGTACACATTTAATGCTTTTTATTAAAAAAGAAGTTATTACAGTTTATTTGTACACAACTATTTAAGAGGTTATAATCCTATAGATAGAGGGCATTTGTCATTTGTGACACTCATGCCCACTACATAATCACAATGCAAAGAAATGGGTAGGGAGGGGAAAAAAAGAAAAAAGTGGAAGAGAAAGTGTTGGAGGGTGAAGAGAGAAGGGAGCGAGAAATAGACTTAGGACGGACTCAAACCGCCCTTTTAATTTCTCAAGTATCACACATACATACAAGGAACCGAATAAAGACTGCTATCGAATCGTCGCTACGGCCGTGTCCAAAACTGCACGCCTCGCGGTAAAGAAGCAAAACAAACGGACAAAACGTGGCGGCAGGCCCGGTTCGGTTCGGCTCGCCTCCGCATGCACTTGCACCAACCGAACAGCAACGCGAAGCCGCAAGCTTCGGAGCTGCTGGCGGAAGACGGAAATTTCTCTTCCCGTTGCTAAGAGACAAGAGGCAACCAGCCACAGCAGCTAGGCTGAACTGTACACTGCTGTACCTTGACTTTGTGCGAGTGTGTGTGTGCGCGTGTTAGAATACAGAGATCACACTCATAGTTGCACCCATCGCCTAGTAATACTTGACGGGGACATTAGCCTTGTGTAATAAAACGGATTCACACCCTCTGGTAGAAAAGCCAGTGACCTTTTTTGTATGAAGAAAATCCTGGAACAGAAGAAATGTAATTTTTTTCAGCTTTTTAATTTCTTTATTAAAGTTACAAGGGAAGCACATTTATTTGAAATTTCCTTCAGAATTTTGGATGCCTGGTCATTTAGTCCTTGACATGAGGGTTAAAAACAAACAAAACTGAAAAAGGTTATAAATATTCCTCATGTCAGTGTGGGCAGGGAATACAACATAAAACCACTGACTTCATTTTTTCTGATGGCCTACACAGACTGTCCCACACTGTTGTTGCCATGTGCCACTACCATAGCGACAGAGTGTGGTTGAGAGGAGGGTGGCCATTTTGGCTCATTTCCACAAGACACTGACGTTTGCAGGTGGACAAGCTTCACCCATAGCCTAAAAGAAACCCCAGCACTTGGGTCTCTCTCTCTTCTGTGCAAGACTGCCTCCCTTGTGCACTGCATGTGCTTTCCGACGAATGAACACAAGCACGTTAACACACAGCACAGATTTAATTATTTTCTTAATTTGACTGGAATACAATACTGCATAAATTTGAAGAAATAAAGATATAAAAACCTGCCAAAAAAAAAAAAAAAAAAAACTTTTAAAAAGTAATAATTCAAGTGTACTCGTATGGTACAATATAGATGAACCACCAACACCCGTCTTATAACAACGGTGTCCATTAAATATTAGATTTTTTTTAAATTTGTTAAAATAGCCCCTTCTCCTACCATGAATAGACAGACCACATGGGGTAAAGGTTAAGCCCGCTTGGACAAACTGAAGAGACCCAAGTAACTCTGCCTGTTCCATTTCAGGAAACAAGGCTGGGCCGTTCTGTTTGGCATTTTTCAACGGGTCGACCTGGTTCTGATCTGAAAATGTGAGGCCAAGGCTGGCAACCCCAGCCACCTTTAACGGCCAGACCTCAAGAGAATACTGAAAAGAAAAAGAAAAAAACAAACAAAAAAAAAACAAGGTTAATCCTTTATCCCAGTGTGGCATTGATCACATAGTACAGGTTTAACTTTCAATCTCTCCATTTGCATGAAGATGATCTTATGCACTTTGTTGTTATGCTATAATCCTCATACACAATTCTCTGTTAATCTGTGTCCCAAAATTAAAAAAAGCAATCTTAGTGAACTCAGAGATCAGTTGACCTGGACAAGTCTGCTGAATTTGCATAAAGGGACAAGCAGGGATGTATACATCTTTGGAATATCTTTTTAATCCACAGAATAGACTAACTTAAATCAAACACCTTTTTTTCCCCATTAGCTCAAACAAAGCTATTTCTATAAGTAATGAAACCATACTTTTTAAACTGAATTCACCACCCAGCAAACTAACTATCCCTACGTAAGTCAAACACCTATTTATATAGTTTAGCACAAGCGATAGGCAAGTTGAGAAGTTCGACAAGTTTTACAAGGACCTGCAAAGATTCCCCACCGCAATTCCCACCTTCTAGTGAAGAAGAACCAAGTAAACGGACAAGCGTTACATATGCACCGCTAGCCTCCAGAGGAGCCACACCAACCAGAGCGTCTTTTTAATATTATCATATTAGCTCAACAAAGCCCTACACAACTTCACTTCCGTATCATGCCACATTGTACAAAAGGATGTTCTCAAGAAAGAAAAAGAAAAAAAGAACAGTTTTCCGCAAACTGACGGGGCGGGGGGGGGGGTACAGGCAGACTTATTCATTTCTCTTTTAATGAAACAAAATGTCATTTAAAAAAAAAAAAAAATTGTGCTTTATGGATATGGACAGGACCGTGTACAGCCAATCGGCTGCCCTCGATTGCGTTGTCGTTATCAAAAGGGGGAATAACGCGCCAGAACAGAGGCGGGCGTCAGACGCTGCGCGGTCGCGCGACACCAGCGGTATCGGACACACGACTGCACAGCTCGTCCTGCAGGCTGCTGGTCGCCATGGTGACGGAATGTGGGGGGGGAGGGGGGGGGGGGGGGGGGTTTGGAGATGGGACGTTTCACCTCGCTTTCTCATTTCGGGGAGGTGAGACCCTGAACTGCTGTCGGAACTCAGCAAGGAGGGGGAGGTCAGACGGGAACACTGTTCGAAATATTCACCGGGAAATCCGTACCATTTAACAGCAGGAATAATCAGGCGCGACTGACTGAAAAACCGCCGTCTACGGCTAGAAAGCTATTCTCCGCTGAGTATCAGCAGATCAAGCACACTGGCCCGGTATTCAGAAACGGCATCTTCTTTTAACGTTTCGACAGCCACCTGCCGGTCTCCTAAGGCTCAAACAGGAAACGCGGGCCGGTCCGACGGCATGCCGGACACGCCAGGACACGTGGCGGTTTTTGCGCTTGGATCCAGAGGAAGGCCAAAACGGGCGCCGGCGTCGGCACGGAAAAGCCAATCAAATCCCCGTCTCCCGTTTCGGTAACTGTAACAATCCACACAACCTTAGAGGGGAGAAAAGCAGCAGAAACCAGACAGTCAGCCACTGAGAAAACCACAGCGAGGACGGGCCGGCAGCGAGCGTTTTACACACCCAATCACCCAGCGTTTTACACACTTTCAACACTTTGTTTTGTTAAAAAAAGGAAAATAGAGGGGGCAAAAAAAAAACTTTAAAAGAGGGGGGGGGGGGGACATGCGGTCGCAGCAGCCCGACGTGACTACAGAGGACATCTTAGCGTTTCCACGGTGCACAGGTCACATGGCCAAGAGATGAGCTTCCCCCTTCCTCCCAGTCAGGAGGGGCCTCCATTTTGTTCTAGAAGTTTAGTCACACGTGAGTAAGGTAGACCGGGGAGAGAGGGGGGTGGGGGGGGGGGGGGGGGTGATCACATGCATTCGAGCTATGCAGCTACCAATGTGGAATGTGGGAATGCTATGTGCCTTGGAGAGGGGGGGGGGGGGGGGGTCGGGAGAGAAAGGGCCTAGAGATGAAGAACATCTATGAGGGTGAGATATACACCGACGCTATATCCATAAAAATCCTTGTTTTTTTTTTCCTCGTTTTTTTAGTAATAAAAAAAAACTGAAAAACAAAATCGCCCTGTTTAAATATGAATATTATAAGTCTGCTTCTCATGGTTAGGAAATCACATAGTCTCTGTGGTTAAGGTGGTGACTCTATATACTACAATTCCATATCCTGTGCTTCGTCTTCCGAAAAAATCCGACATGGAGCTCTCTGACGAGGAGTCCCCAGCGCCCTCCTCCTGCTCCTTCAGCGCCTCCTCTGTTGCATATTTCTGAATGTACTCTGCAGAGAGAGAGAGAGAGAGAGGACGACACACATACACACACACACCGCACTGAGAACAGCTGCATTTCTGAATGTACTCTTCAGAGAAAGAGAGAGAGAACAGACAACACACACACACACACACACACCGCACTGAACAGCTGCACCTGTTCAACATGGCAGCGCATGGCTGAAATACAGACACACACACTGATATAAACACAAACACATGCACACACTGACACATACACATATACACAACACACTCTCACACTCTCTCGTACGTACACATGCACATGCACACGCGCACACACACACGCACGCGCACAGTGCTAAGCATCAGAGCAGGAGACAGACATGGACAGACACACGCGCACACGCGCACGCACACGCACAGTGCTAAGCATCAGAGCAGGAGACAGACACACGCGCACATGCACACGCACACGCACAGTGCTAAGCATCAGAGCAGGAGACAGACATGGACAGAGCACACGCGCACGCACGCACGCACACGCACAGTGCTAAGCATCAGAGCAGGAGACAGACATGGACAGACACACGCGCGCACGCGCACGCACACGCACAGTGCTAAGCATCAGAGCAGGAGACAGACATGGACAGACACACGCACTCAGCTCCCAGGGGAAATGACACTGCAGAGAAACGGTCTGTGTGACAGGGACCCACGGCAACAGCCAATCAGAGCCCGGCTGCAAGGGAAGGGCTCTCAGTTTGCCCACTCAAAATATCAGCCTGTGTCAACAGGGACTCACGCCAACAGCCAATCAGAGTTTATCCACACAGAGCCAAGCTTGTGACACACTGTGACATCAGTTCCTCAGTATCCACCGTTTCATTCTACTACTAAACCCCTTTTCACTTTTTGTTCTTTTATAACTGGCCGCCTTCGAAAGGTCAGTGTCAACTTCCGACACTGGTCAGGAATACCAACCGCGCTTCTGCGCCATCAACACACAGCACACTCTGCAGTAAGACGCAGGACACACTGTGTGTAACATATTAAAAAGAGGATGAAATCCCTCACTGCGATCAAAGCCTTCGGGACAAAACCCATATAAAATACTCAATCTCTGATGGGAACGTAATTCATGTCAGGATAATGCCCCTCTTCTCTCCGTGTCCGTTTCTTTTTAGAGGTTATGTAAGGAGAATGCTTACTAATAAAGTCTTGTAAATAAGACACTCATTCAGAATATAATTAAAAACTAGCACATAAGGATGAGGAGCTTGCATGCACGGGGCTCCGATCATCTCACCTATAATTTTGTGTGGCTTCCTGTTTGTACTCCTCGGGTCGATGGAGATACATGGCGGCGGCGTCCCATTCAGGGGATCTATGGGATTTGGGTATGCGAGCAGCTGAGGCAGGAACGACTCAAAGATATTGGTGAGATCTGCGACAACAAAAAAAACACACACACAAAAAAAGCGAATAAATTCAGCATATCAAAAATTACACAAAGTCCGCTTTACTTCCCGTGAAGGATATGCAGTGAAAATACAGATGACAGTTTAAAGCCTTTTCAGTAGGCCTCATATTTTCTGGCTAGGCCTCGGGCCCTGCCACACACTGCTAGTGTCTGTGACAGCGGGGCGCAGTACTGCAGGTTTCAGCTGGGTGTCACTGTTGAGCACCCGCGATCAATCCTGCATTTCAGACAATAGAACTGCCACGAGTTCAGTTTGCCCTTTCAAGTGGGGGGGGGGGGGGGGGGTTCCCTGTTTTTTTGAAAACAACTTTTGTCAAGGTGCTGTGTGACCACGCCATTTGTAATTGGGGGCTATACAAAAAAAACATTTGACTAATTTGTTGATTTGTAAGCGTGGGTTTGGTTATTACTCCTGCACAAGTGACAACCAAATACTTTAATTCCCTTAGATCCCTAATTCAGATTACGATTGATTTTGTAGGCCAAGGTGTAGGTTCACAGGTGAAGTTGGTTTAAAATTCCATCTGTCAGTTTTCACCCCATATTTCTGCAGCGATTTAAAATCACATGAAGAAATACCTGATGAAATCTGATGTTTCATGTTTGACAGCTGAAATATATCTTGGAGGGGGGAGGCATTGTCTTAGCAGGGAAACACAGAGGACAATAACTCCTCCTGGGGTGAATACTGTATGCATTGCTAGCCATAAAGTTTTATATCTAGAATGCTACAACAACACAATGACAACCGTTAGCAGTAAATGATAGGGCTGTGTGCTACAATTCGAGCCAAAGCAACAACCAACATTAATATTACAGAATTTGTGTGTAAGATGACAGACGGAGCGAACCCCGCACCTTTGGGCCTGTGCTAAGTGTTTTTGTGAGACGGCATTATGTATTAATGTGTAATTCACGTTAAAGAATCGACATCTGAAGCGGGGCCGTCTGTCAAGGAAAACTGAGCTGTTTTTCTGACCTTGACCACTCAAGGAATTACCTCGTTAGCGTTAGCACAAGGTAAGAGGATTAGATGCACCGCCCGTACAAAGGCCCATCCCTGCTAGTCCTTCTTTCTCTCTGTCTGTCTGTCTGTCTGTCTATCTCTCAGTCCCTCTGTCTGTCTGTCTCTCAGTTTCTCTTTTTGTCCATCTCACTCACTACTATCTCTCAATTTCTCAATCTCTCTCAGAATCTCTCTCTCTCTCAAAACCAATCAGCTCCGGCAATGTCACCTGCCCCACATCCAGCCTACACCAGACCCCCCCCCCCCATCACAGGAAAACCCAACTCACCGTACAACGCAGTCCATGTCTGGTTGATTACATCTAGACCACACGGTTCCTGACCTGAAAGAGAAGGGGAACAGAGAGGCCTTTAAAAAAAATAAAAGGGGGGGGGGGGTGTGTCACGGTCCACTCTCACTCTCACTCTCACTCCACGGCGGGCTCGCGCTGGTTTCGGGGGGTCCGGCCCGTGTCACACCCCCAGCCTCTCCAGGCTGCCAGGGTTCAGTGAACAGCGGATCAAACCCGCAGAGCGATTCTGCCCGTAGATTTAAAAAAAACCTGACGCTGCTATTGGCCTGATCTCCTAGCTCTTTGCAGAACAGTAGCCAATCATGAAACAGTTTACACTTAAAATGATTCACACTCTTGGCTTTATAATGCAGGATCATTTTTATCCCCACAGATCAGGAAGGGTTCCATATGAACCGATACAGGGCACTAAAAGCTCATATTCATCACTCCCAGCTGTTCTAGACACGCAGCCAACAGCACAGGCATCATCTCGCTTATTTTTGTGATCTCATTATTTGTTATATGCAGCATGGACAGTGTGTGTTATCAAAAGTTATTAATTATCGTTTATCTTTACATTAATAATCTCAATGACTTTAACTTCCGCCCCAGACACCCAAAAGTCAGCTTTGTTTAGAGAGGTGAAATATTGGTAACTCAAATGGCAACTAAAAAAAAAATATATATATTACTTGGCGAAGTGGTATTATGGAACATTACAACAACAACATTCATATGTACAATTGTACAGCTACATGGTACAGTTACAACCATTACAAAAGCTGAGTATCAGAGTACAGGATTAGGAAAGTCCAGCCAGTATACAATGACAAACTTACGCTTCGTCGATGTTTGGATGAAAAATTTTATTCATGAACCCTGAAAGAGATTAGACACAGAGGTTATTTATAACTCGGCAGTCTGGAGCAAATTAGTTTCAAGATTCCTTTTCTTTTATTTATGTGGTACATAAATGTACTTTTTTTTTTTCACAGCTTCAATGATAAACTGAAAAATATTTTTTAATAAACAAAAAATTAAGAAAAAGGAAAGCACACTCAAATTAAGAGGTGCGATAACGGGACAACATTAAAACTAAAACAAAGGTCAAATTACCTTCTCTCGAGCGCAAAGTTTTATATTTATTGACACCTGGGGAAAATTGGCAAGGCTTCTACGGCAAAACACTGGCAGCTTTACAATCTTCGTTGCACATAAGTTACACTGATGCACTGGATTTTAAAAACGTCTTCCTATTGTTTGTAATGAAGAAAATACTACTGACGGAAAAACTCTGTTGACAGCGCATAGTGGCTGTTGTCGTTTGAACTCTTTGGACACATTAAGCACGTCGTGATTCGTTCCCCAGTGATGGTGACAGGTGTTCTGGGTCTATGGGGGGCTGCACCGTTGGCCTGAATTAGTTCACATGAACTAACGGGCAGATTACAGAAGCACGCTGACCCCTTCCCTCTAAGCAGATATTAACGGCCTCGCGCTATAGGGGTTCAGCCCGTCTCTGGAGTAACGCTGCGCCAGGACCCCCGGCAGAGTCGCCATCACCGCGGTTCGCCCGCGTAGGCCGAAAGGCTTCCGTTAATCTCTGCCACGGCCAAGGGGAATTACCAACAGCAATGAGGGCCCGTTCAACGTCTAATAACACCGAACTCCTCCCGATGTTACTAGGCCCTGAGGTCAGTCCCAAGGGCCTCTCAGGATTACCGTCCAAACCCAGCCCCTGCGCTGAGGGGTAAACCGTCTGCAGCTGGGGCGCCAGACTCGGGTCCTCTGGGGGACCCGCAGTGACAGCAGGGTTTTGTGGCCGCCTTTCAAACAGCAGCCGAGCCTATGCCTTTGAAAACATGTGTGTGGAGTCTTCAGCCAGTCGATGAGTAAAAGCAATCACTAACTGCTGGCATGCTCCAGAAAACAGCACACACTGTGCCACCCATAGGACTGGAGTCTAGACCTCCGGTCTGGAGCAGGGAGTCCCAAACTGTGGGCCTCGGACCAACCGGGGGGCCGTGGGAGGAGCCGAGAGGGGTCGCAAGGTCATGTGACAGAAATAACACACGGACACTCACACCAGGGATTTTTAATGCTGCTCGTCAGATTCAACTGAACTCTGAACGCGGCAAAACATTTCAATTCAATGTGTGAACCTGTTGTGTGTTAATCTACACTTATACGGGTCACAGGAAATGTATCTGTCCATTTAGTGGGTCGTGGGCCCAGAATTACTGGGAAACAGCTGGCAAAGAGAAAACACAGGATTATTTACACGTTAAGAGATCTGTGACAGTACCTATAGATGGAGATTTGAAAGGGTATTTGTCCGGCAGATCTACTCGGACCTTCCACACCCCCCCTTCGTACGGTGCTGGGGAGACAAACACAGGGTTACACAGGTCACATGTGGGAGGTGGGGCCCAACTCTGACTGACAGGTGGCTGACGGACAGCCTCAGAGACAAGGAGGCAACAGGTCAGCGACTATCTACAGCAGGGCTGAGAACACACTATACACCAGAGATACTCAAACTTGGCCCTCGTGACCAGGGGTGCCCCTCTAATCAGGGACTGGACGCACCAGGTGAGCGTAATCTCTGGCCAATGAGTGACATTATTGGACTATGGACCAGCAGTACTGCTGCCCTTGAGAGCCAGGTTTGAGTAACCCTGCTATACACTCATTAGATGGTCAGTTTGGGTTACCAGTCAATTCCACTTTAACGTTACTTCAAGAAAATTAAGCTGAAATTCAGTTCATTAGGAGGAAAAATCCTCACAGAACATAAAGGGCACTTTTACAATCCACAATCTTAATTTAAATTAATTTTCCTGAACTGAAATGGAACTGACAGCCACCATAGTCAGCTCAATATATATAATATATACTGTATATATTCTGCATAAATTCTACTTAATACGAAGGTGCCAGAAAGACTTCCTTTTCATGGCTATAATTAGAGCAGCGTTTCCAACAGCTGCGCAGGAAGACAGCCCGAGAGCCCTTTCCTCTGGCTCAGCAAACCCCTCGCTGCCACCCCCCCCCCCCCCCCCGGGCCCCCCCCGCCCCCCGCAGGCCTCACCGTATGCCCCTGTACTCTCCACATCGCAGGCGACTGGCCCAGTGCAAACAGAGCCCCCCCCCCCCCCCGCACCCCCCTCCCTCCCCCGAAGCCGTTCTCCTCCTGACTAACGAGCTAGACGAGTTTCAGTGAGTCGCGCCCCCTGTGCTGAAACCTAGCGATGTCGTACTTCTTTCTGTCTTATGTGATAATGTTAGCTTTACGCGCCTCCTGGATCGGGTTACACAAGTTTGTTTTGACTGCGAGAGATTGGATTTTATTTTATTTATTTTTTGTTCCCCTCCATGTGAAATGCACAAAGGAAAAGGCGCCAGATTCCAGGTGTGGTGATGAAATGTAAAGAAAGCGTAAAGAAAGCGTAAAGAAAGCGTGCTGTGATTCATGCAAAACGACGGAAAACGTGTTCAAAGAGCGGGCCCAGAGGACCCTGTAAAGCTAGACCACTGGTCTTGACGCAGAATTATTTTGACCATGCCAGTGTTCCACAGGGTGACACACATTTAGCCACAGTGTCCCCCCCAATGAGGAAGGGTTAGGGTTAGAAGGATAATTCCCCGCCTCATACTACAACAGCGACTCCTCTGGTCACGTTGGGAACTGCAGTCTGTCTGGGCCAGCTGCGCGGTGCCCCTTAAGCAATGACCGTGCAGCGCTCAGCAGATGGACTGCAGAGGTTGGAGAGGCAGCGGAAGGCAGCGGACATTTTGGTGAGCGATGGGGGGCGCGCAATAGGCTGCACTCAGGATGCCAAATTCAAACAAGATGTAGCCGCAAAACCCAATAGCTTTCAAATACATACAAACAGCCACACATTTGGAGGTAAGGCATTTCACAACGGAGGACTACGGAGTCCGCTGGACAACTGCACCGAGTAAAAACCCGGAAGCCTCCCAAATCTGGAACACGGACTGAAGTAAAGAGCCGTTCCGGATTTTTACTCCGGTGCTAAACCAGTAATCCTGCTTTGTGAAATACCCTCCCCGGCTAACCAACTGGAAACGTGCTCATTACAGCGACGACGACGTTGTTTCACGTCCAGCTAGTTCTTCTTGCATCTTCTGGCTGACAGTTCCAGACGAGTCCTTCAGAGAGAGGAAGCAAGGGGAATTGACCAAGTAAACGAGGGTACATATGAGGGGGGAAAAAAGGGGCACTTACTTCCTTGTGGTCCGTAAAACTTCACTACGAATTCGTTGAGTCCACTTAGGATTGTGACTTCATGTTTACTTTCGATACTGAGAGGAGGTTAAGGACAGAACTTGTACCCACATGTAGCCTATTTCCACTGCCATTTGATTAAATGGGCTCCAATGCAAATTAAGCGGAGGCTAGAAACAATGGGAAAAATGTGCATACTAATTACCAGCAATCCATTAATTAGCTTTACATCACGTTGCCTTGTGGTTTGCAGTCACTAAGACACGTTGTTTGGCCCGAGGTATGAAACTGAAAGTTTGGAGAGAATGCGTTTATTGGTACTTCAAATACAGGAAGCTACCTGTCCCAAGCACAGGAAGTGACATGAACATGACATTGTGTGGTGCGTGTGTGTGTGTGTGTGTGTGTGTGTGTGTTGTGCGTGTGCGTGTGTTGGAGGGGGGGTTTGACTGTGACCCTGTACTGCATAAGTAACCTTAATGTTGCTCAGGGGAGGACGTTTTCACTCTGTGCCTCATTGTGCAAAAGCTCCCCCTCTGGTGAACCTGGCAACCCTCTCACAGGGGGCCCTGTTTTTTTTTTCTCTTTTACTGAAATCAATCCGATACGCGGCTCATTTTTCAGTCTTTATTGCAAATTCTTGCAATAGCTTGTTCATTCTGCAGACCCCCCCCCCCCCCTCAAACGTTTCCCTCAGGCAGAAGCACCACCAGTTCAGAATGCTGGGTTTTCCTTGTGAGCTGCAGGTTCAAACAGGAAATACGGTCCAGGCCGCTAGAGCGAGCACCAAAATCAGCTGAGCTAAACCAGAGAAACACAAATCACCTTTTTAGGCCGCAAACCTGGTGACCTTCTGACCTTAACGACATAACGCCCAGCAGAGGCTCCTTTATTTACCTGGCCCTGCTTCCAGTTCTGTCACAAAGAGGAAAGCTAAGAGCAGGAAGACTGATCAATATCCCGCTGAGCCCTAGAGGATCGGATTCGGCCTTCAACCATTCGACCTGTCTGTAAATCACCGGATTCCATTAACTTCATTTTATCTCACCATCTCGCACGCGCACATGCAGACACGCACACGCACACACACGCGCACACAGCGGGAGTGTCACTGTGGGGGTGTCAGGCCCATTAAAAGGAGAATGGATTGGGGAAACGGACACCTCTCTTCTCATGGTAGGTAGTCCTACTGTAGCGGGATGACAAAGGGCATGGTTAGGACTACACATGGCTGGCTCTAGGGGTTCAAAATAAAGAAGTGCATTTAGAGTAATTTATTAATATTTTAACATAGAATATATCTCCGCTTTAATTTACTCCTAAACACTCGTTTGAAACTCAGCTGAAATAATGACTCACTGTATTCAACCACATGTTTATTTTCTGTGACTGGCCTTTGTGATAAATAATAAACAAATGATGAAAGGCCTCAGGATTTGCCCCCGCATTTTGTAGAATGAAAGCACCAATCCGAGCGAACGCAGGCGATCAGCACGCGATCAGTAACCAACCTATAAGAGAATCAGCGAGCGATCGGTCAGTGATCAGTCAGCGATCAGCAGCCTCGCGTTCCCATCTCTCGGTTCCACAGCCTTCGGGGTCGCCCCGGGGGCCACAGAGGAGGGGGCGGAGCTACAGGGGCCGGAGGACGCGGAGCGGATTGGGAAAAGGCCCTCGCTGTCGGAGGGCAGTTGGCGGCCGGTCAGGAATTCCAGCAGGCCGGCAACAAGAGAGCCTTCATTCACAGGGACCCGGGCCCTTATTTGCATTGGTACAGTCTGGGGGGCCAGAGAGGCTCTACTCTCCTGCGGGCTTCAAAAGAGCACCAACCACTGAGGGCTTGGGCTCTCAGCCAAGACAATCCCCCCCACTCACTCTCCTTTTCTCCTGCTCTCCCTTTCTTTCTCCTTCCCTCTCCCTCCATTTTCATCTCTCTCTCTCTCCCTCTCTCTCCCTCTCTCCCTCTCTCTCTCCCTCTCTCTCCCTCTCTCTCCCTCCCTCTCTCTCCCTCTCTCTCCCTCTCTCTCCCTTCTCTCTCCCTCTCTCTCCCTCTCTCTCCCTCTCTCTCCCTCTCTCTCCCTCTCCTCTCCCTCTCTCTCCCTCCCTCTCTCCCCCCTCTCTCCCACAGGGGATCACCAGCGTGACCTGTGGCCGTTAGCCTATCATTAGCTGCTGCTGCTGTCAGGCTGTCATTTCTGACACCACAGTGGGAAAGCCGTCAGATCCAGAGCGCAGCCCCAAAGAGCTGTCGAGTTTGGCAACCCCAAAAGTACCCCCCGTCCAACGCTCTATCACAGATAAAAGCACTGAGCTGGGGAGCACGTTTGCAAATCCCCCCCCACGCCAAAAGACAAAAAAAATACGGTACTGGATCTCAGCAGAGATTAAAGTGAAATTCACTACTGGAGCACCAGCAGTTACAGCCAAACTTCTCCTTCCCTGGCTCAGATATCAAAGCCCTGGATTTATACTTTGATAAATAAAAGTGTCCCAACTGACTTCCCCTGACACAAAGCTATCTGCCCTGCGAAAGAACTCCACGCCGGCGCCATTTCAAAGGAGCTGAACGCCTCCGAGCTCCTCCACGTTTACCCAATCAGCTTTAGAGCAAACAAATGTAGCCTAATCAAAGAGAGCTTCGTTTCTGACTGGAGCGGTTATAACAATGCGCCTATTTAAGGAAGACGCAGCGTTTGTTGCGTTTGTTTGTTTTGTCCCGGGCTCTAAACATTGTGTAATTTACTGACTTTTCTGCGTGCCCCTGGATGGACACATCTGGGGCCACATGTATACAACTCTGAGTAAAAGAACGCTCAGGGTGAAAGTCGGAAATCTGCTTTAAAAAAGTTTTGTATTTCCTACCTCTGCCTTTTGGTCACTATGTCGCCATATCACACTGATGCCAAACGTTGCAATACATATGGTGTCCAGCGTGTGCAGAGGTATGCAGAATCTCACAGCATGTGTTATTTTATACATCTGAATTTCTGCATGGAAACTCCCTTACGCGGCTTTCTGAGGGCATTTTTCTGCTCAGCACTGTTTATACACGTGGCCCCTGGTATGCGAGATTATGAACTTCCCACGGAACCTTCTAATCTGCTGTCTTTCTTTAGATCTCGGCCTCGAGCGGTGGTAACGTTAGCCTGTGCTTTTCCACTGCCTGTGATTGGAGTCGTTTACCCATAATGAAATGACAGCACATTTCTACGGGCGTACACTTGGAAGGTATGCGTTCTGTCATTATTTTAAACCGCAGTATGCGGGGGAAACAAAATTAACATTGTTCGTGATAAATCTGGGACATAAGAAAAGAGCAGCGGTGCTCGCTGACAAACCGCGTCAGCTGGCGTCTTTCTCAAGGGCCCTGACTGTTCCCTTCAAAGGGTTAAAAAACAACAGGAGATTTATTTTTAGCTGCCGAGATCCGACAGCACCAGCTTGGGCAACAGAGACGAACAGGAAGCACCGTGAGTGCTGGGGAAGAGATCAACAAGAGAGGAAGTCTGCCTCCGTGTCCGATAACCATGCTCACGCTCAACAAATGCTCAACGCTCACGATACACGCCACACTCCGCGTTAGATTTGGGTATCTTCAATTGCGATAATTAATCCCCTAGCTCTGTTGCTAAAGCTCAACCTTACATACTGTCAACTAAGATTTAAAGGGTACCATAAGGCGGGGTTCAAATCTGGGGAGAAAAACTATTAACACAAACCATCACACCTGGAGAAAACAAAACTCTTGTGCTCCAGAAAGGGGTTACAGGAAGGCCCTGTTCCATGACCCTGTGGATACCATTATGATTCTCGTGAGCGAGCATCATTGAAAGTGGAGAATATTTGCTACTACGGAACAAATGAAATCGGGGGTAAGACACCCAATCAGGGAATGGCAGGGTCAACTGTACTCCACCTCCCAAGAGGCCCTGCTCACAACAAACCTGCTTAACAAAATGGTGGAATATTATAAGCGTTGTGGTTTGGGTTCTGGTTCCTGGTAGAGTGGTGAACAGCCTCAGTGATTGGTAAGTAATAAGGAGCCGCAGTCTGAGGTGGATCGTCTGCCATCAGAACCCAGAGGTTGAACTACAGACACGTAGCACACCGAGCGCCATTTTTAACAACTTACCCTGACCCTGTGACCCCGTGACCACACCAACCCAACCATTACCCTCTGGCTTCATCTCCCTTACAGACCAGGAACTGAATGCTCCACCCACAGACCCGACTTGTTGGACGTCACCTCGCTGGTCCATTGTAGGACCATTTTACTAAACACATCGGTGCTCGACAGCTGAGCATGCATTCATAGCTTTACTTCTGGAACCCTTTACAGAGGGCAAAGTGCTGAGGACAGAAACCAACAGCCAACATACTGCATAGCGGCTGAAAATAATAAACTAGCAAAACTGTCATATTCACAAATTCACTGCATGCTTTTGCACATCAGTAAATACTAGGTTAAGATGAGACAAAACTACATTGCACTACACTGCACACATTACAAAGCTGTTTTTGTACCATTGTATTTTCTTTATTTTTTTGATGGGATTTTGCAATGGTTCTCATCATGGTTTTAGAAGTAACAAGACTAGGCAAGCCTAGTCGAGCCAGACCCTGGGTACTACCAGGGGTAACCATCTCTCCCAGAAACTTTCTGGCCATAAATGGTACAGTACTCTGAGGTTCCAGAAGACACATTCACCCGACTGACAGTCAATGAGACCTACATCTAAATTTGGTGATTGATTCCGTCAACTATAATAATTATTTTTTGTTAAATAAGCCAAGACCCCAAATCAAGCTTCTATTACGCCAAGTGTCTGCGCTTGCACTGATTTAAACAACGCAGCTCGTGTGGGCCCACACATTTGTGCCTGGCAGACTGAAAGTTTTCACTAAGTGTCTTTTTATAACCAAGCCCATCACATTTTAAATCATCAGATTATAGCCAGTCTAGTTTTCAACTAGACTATAATGACATCTTCTTGGATGACTGAAAGAGAGGATGTACTCGCTCACCTGTGGAAATAAAAACCCAAATGATATAATGTGTCATGTCACCCATTTTTCTTTTCAGAACAATGGAATGAGTGCCATACAAGAGCTAGCAGGAAAAACTGGTAGGCCTACTGGTAGGCTAGGCGTTTATACATGTTATGAGCGGACAGCGTTCAATAAAAAAAGAACGATGATGGAATGTGACAATGTAGCGATATCCATCGGGCAATCATACATCGCCAAATTATAAATTTGTCTTTAAGTGCATCAAGCCAGTGCTGCCACTTGTAACCGTCTTTTGCTTCATATTTGAAATATTGTTGCCAACTTTAGCTAGCTAGCTAAAAACAAGTGTAGGAAATAAAGACTTTAAAAGCCGTGAAGCCGAAGGATGTTAGCCTCACACCTCAAAAGATGTAGCAAATGTTCTTTGGCAAACATTAGCTTTAGCTATCAATTCTCTGTCTATTTAACATTAACTTGATCCTTAGCTTAGATATACATTTTTAGTTGTCTATAGCCTATTGGAGATATTCCGTGTTTTGTTATCCAAATTTTACTCTTTGAGTGCTTTGCCTCTGAACATGCTGAAATAACCTTGCGCACAACAACAGTGTAGCCTCTTGCGTTTAATGGCGGTTCACGAAGAAGCGTAGGGGCATTTCGCCACCTACTGGACTGGAGTGTGCTAGCCGCTAATGCGCGTTTCAACAATGGGCAGTAAGTCAGTCACTCAGAAGCGGTCAATGGCTGTTCTAGGCCGGCCCCCACGGTCCGGCAAAAAAGACATTACCCAGTAAAGAACTAAATACTGAAATACTAGAAAGGTTGCTTCGATACGCAGCGCATTGGCCATTCCTTGTACTGAATGCCGTGGGGGAACATTTGGCGGCAGATTGGGCGCATTTCACACTCTCACATTTGGGATCCTCCACCTGGCTCGCTCCCAATCAAATAAAGTCGGAGCAGCTTGGCATTAGTCATGATGTAATGGCAGTTTATGGCCAGGCGCAATATTTTTATTGAGCCTTAACAGGAAGGACCGTTACCCTTTGTGTACAGAGAAAACGAATAAATGAAAGACAGCGGTTCCCCTTTCCCGTCATTATGACCAGCGCTGCTGCCCTCGCAGAGCATGTTTTCCGCCACACAAGACGGGCAGCGAGAGAGCAGGGGAGCTTCATCAAATGCCAACCAACTGCCACCATGACACGAGAGAAAGCAGTGGAGACCATGAAAACGGTTTGCGCAGAGCCGACAGCCCTGTGGAGAAACATCGCGTCGGCTTCTAAAGACAATAGCGCAGTTGCAGGCAAAAAGATCACCGGCGCATTTCACTACCTCACTGCTTCCTAAGCCCTGCTGAACCCAGAGAAAACACAAGTGCAGAGCATCAATGTCACGCAACAACGCCAACCTTAGACTGCACACAGGACAGGATCGCTAGCAAAGCCTGTTACATTCAATCCTGAGGTTCAGGATGCAAGTCTAGCCACCTCTCTAATACTAATAGATACAATAATATTAATAAAAAGTAATAAGCAGCACATCAGTACTGTTCCTCAGATAAATATATATTTTTCTATTATATACTATTAGTGACATATGTAGTAATCTGTAGAAGTTATGACCCGATACACAAGACTTGAGTCAAAAAAGTGTGAAATAATGTGCTTTCAAATGAATACCACTAACAGACAACAGAAAAGATAAGTGCACCAAGCTGGCCGCTAGTTTTCATTGAAGAGCGACTTAGTGTTTCCCTCTCCTTTAGGAATGCATCTTTTAGTCAGAATTTCTGAGAGATTGCCTTCCCTAACATGTCTGTTTGGGTAAAGCGGCAATGCGCATTTAGGGCGTCTGTGTGGTGTTCTGTTACCCTTAACTGAGTGACCACACTCCTTAGCACCGCACTGCGGTCTGAAGGGTGGCCTTCTGTATAACCCGGGCCGCCGTCTCGAACCCGAGCAAAAATATCTTTGGCCAGAAAGAAAACTGGTTCCTTTTCAGAAATGCTAAAAACCGCTAACGGCACAAAAGCGAAACGCTTTATAAAAAATTTTATTGAAAAAGCCACAAGACCGCCTTTCAGCCGTTAGGAAGGAGTTGTGGGGGAGGATGGTATGGAAAAGGCTGAACACAAGGGCTGGGCTGGGCTGGCTAAACGGAAACCAGAGGAATTCGTACGCCGCGCCGCGCCACGCCATGGAAACACCAAACCGTTTCTCAAAATTTCATCATCTTTCTCCGCCGCCTTTCACTGCATATGTGTCAGAGAACAAAAAAAAAAACCCTCCACATAAATCAGATTCTGGCGTTTTTACAGAGTGATAGGACTGATGCTCTAAACAGGATGTGATGCGGACATTATGAGATTAATGTTGCTGCACCGTGCGAGAGAGTTTGTATAACGTGCACGGCGGCTCTGATGAAATTCCTCCTCCTTCAGATTGATCTCTGTGCCCGATTATCCGCTGCCCATCCACTCGTCCGCAACACAATGGAATTTCCTGTCACTCGCTTTCTCACTGTTATACTGCGTGTATGTACGAACGTAAAGCGCGTTGAGCTCTGTACACGGGCGAGCCATCAGCAGGGGCCTGCCAGGACAACCGGGGCTGCTCATGGGAGCCGCGCACAGGGGCCGCTCACAGGGGCCGCTCACAGGGGTCGCTCACAGGGGCCGCTCACAGGGGCCGCTCACAGGGGTCGCTCACAGGGGTCCGCTCACAGGGGTCGTTCACAGGGGCCGTTCACAGGGGCCGCTCACCAGACAGAAGATCTCCTTCCTAAAAAGAATGCGCCTTAATCACGCCCAGTATGTCACAGGCAAATATTTATCCACAGGCGGTGGGGTGGAAAAGCCCTCGTCCTGTATATTTCATTATGGGCCGATTACCTGTAGGAGATTCCAGGTAAGCCACCTCTACGTCACTCTGGTCTTAGCGAAGGCCCAGTGAGTCTGTGGGGCAGTTTAAATACCTAGCAGACGTGTCGGAGCGTCACCTCAAACCCCAGCACAGACTCCTTCTAGAAAAGGACACAACTGGGGGAAAATATCTCAAACAACCTCCACGACTACAAGGTTTCAAAAAGGGTTTCACATCCAAGGCCGCATGCTGCCGTAGGCCAGCCAAGACCGACGCCGTTAAAAAGGAGGGAAAAACGTCACGTATCTCTCTGCCTCTCAGCGGGAGGAGGGGGCGACGGTGGCGAATGTCGCGCGCGGGCTGTTGTTGAATCACGTCTGAGGCCCGCGTAAAATCAAAGGCAGGAAGTGCGCTTGTGTTCAGCTTCGGGGAGCGAGGCACAGCGATGCTCAGGGGATGCTACACCGATACAGCCAGATCTGCAAACCCGCTACATTGGCTCACCTTAAATTCACTTTCCAGCTTTTGATTAACAACGAAACATCCCATCTGGCAGCTCCCCATCTTTGCCCTTAAAAGATGACCGTTTTTTTATACCTTGAAAGAAGAAATTTTAAGTTATTTGACCGTTCACCTTTTAAATCTGGCCTGTTAAGGCGCAGCTAGGTTGACTACAGACCTCGCCACTTCTGTAAATAAGCCTCAGAAAGGTAAAGACGACAAGAAAATAAATCAAGTCGTTCTCTCTCCGTTCGTAACGGCCAATTAAATCTGCCCCTCTGACATGAGTCAGAGAGAACACAATCTGGGTTAGTTTAGCGTCACTAAACGAGTCCCGTGATAAACAGCAGCCACAAACCTTTCAACCACAGCAGCAGCCTCTGCGCGAGACGACAACAGCAAACATGGCTAAAGCCATTCCTCCTCCAGCCAAACGTCTAACCACGTAACCGTGTAACAACTGCCTTCTTCGTTCACATTTAGTTTAATTATTATTAAAATTAATACTATTATTACCAGTCACATTTTATTCCCAATTAATATTATAATTCTGTATCATCAAGAATAATAAGAGGTTGTATTTATTTAGTGCTCATTATGATCTCAAAGCGCTTTTACAGCGAAGGCTGGGAAACACACCCAGCCCCCCACCAATGCATAGCTGCTACCTGGATGAAGCACGGCAGCCATTTTGTGCCAGAAGGCTCACCACACATCATTAGGTTATCAGCCCTCGGCTGATAAATGCGCTCATTTAATGGGCAGAAGGCAGGAAGCCCATTACAGCCAGAGGTCTAAAGCTGCCATACGATTGAGCGGCGCGGTTCCGCAGGTTAGACAGGTTTTTTGGGGTACCGCGGATTTCGAAAAGCTGCACTCCTTACTTAGAGCGCGTTTAGCCCATGTTTACCCTGAGGATTTGCAACATCCCGCCCCATCGGTGCTCTGTGCCCCACCCCCCCTCCCCTCCCCCCCCTCCCCTCCCTCCCCCACATTTCACGTGTCATCTCAATGACTTTTTGAAAGACAAATAATTTGACAGCCTGCTAATAATTGGCTCGCAAAACGATCGCCATCTCTGTCCACGAATGAGCCTCTCCGACAGACAACAAAGGCAGAACACAATCCACAAACACACTTTTTTTCCCAAACAACAGAAAATAACATCAATAACTAGACACAAGTTAGGACGCTCGGTGCATCTGAATAAAGATGCGTTTCTCTGGGCTGGCTGGGT
Source organism: Synaphobranchus kaupii (assembly GCA_029718625.1). Lineage (NCBI taxonomy): Eukaryota > Metazoa > Chordata > Actinopteri > Anguilliformes > Synaphobranchidae > Synaphobranchus > Synaphobranchus kaupii. The sequence continues at coordinate 131,935,067 of CM056376.1, forward strand.
GGCTCATCCGGGGCCCAGTGACCGTGCGATCCAGACCGTGCCGGTGGTCGACCGTGACAGCAGGGTCCACGATTGGTTGTTTCGTTCTCAAATTCACAAAAGCTGTTGAGATGGACCTACAGACATGATTGGATATTACAGATTGTGGCACAGCAATTGGTTTAAAAAAATAATAATAATAATAATAATAAATAAATTTTCTTTGGTCCAGTCCTGAGGGTGATTAGACTTGAGAGGCAAACAGGAAGAGCATGTGGACAGGAAGGAGAGTAGGAGCATCTCTCTCTCTCTCTCTCTCCCTCCCTCCCTCACTGCCTGCCTCCCCTCCCCTCCCCGCATCAGCTGTTTGGCATTCCATTTGCTTCCTTGGGGGGGGGCATGTCCGAACTGACCTCTCCCTGCTCCCACCAAGTCCCCAATTTGGAACACATTGGGGAGGGGGGGGGGGTGTGGGGAGGGGGGGGTGTGTGTGTGTGGGGGGGGGGGGGTAGTCTGGTAGTCTGGAGGAAAATGACCACACTCTAATAATGTGTGCTATACTGGGGGGGAGAGGGGGCTCCCTGTCCCGACCCCCTCCCGCAGTGCAAACTTTAACCTGGCATCCAGGACGAGAAAGTCGTTAAGTAGGCGCAATTTTCTCTAAATGTAACATATTTAATTATATATTTATGATTCCAGGGTTTCGCTATACAATTCCGGGGTTTCGCTGAGTATATTCATGAGTGTACTTTTCAAGAAGTACGCAAACAATTTGGTCACATAAATGTGTAACGCAGCGTTTTAAAAAAAAAGAGGTGCAGCTTCGCTGACGTTTTCCTTCAATGACAACAAAAACAAACACATAACTTTGCCACGCAAGGGTGTATCTTACGACACTTGGAATACAGTATGGAGGATATTTTTTGCGTACTGCATGTCGCGTACTAAACAGAGCACATTA
>CM056376.1:131936506-132027780 GCA_029718625.1 Synaphobranchus kaupii
ATTAAAATTAAAATTTTTTAAAAAAAGTGAAATTCCCCAGCAAACTGGATGCGATACTGAGAACCGACAGCCTTTTTGCACGTTCCACCTGCGGTTGACACGTTCCCAGCTCACGGCAGTAAGCTCCACAGGAAGACCCAGGCTAAAGTCCAAACAGGCTGAAGGCCTGGCTCTGACCTCACACAACCCTGGCCAACCGCAGCGAATCGCAGCGCGATTCATCATCGGTCACATGCAAGCCCACTGAGAGAGCTTCTTCCAGGCAAAAATAATCAACTGTACAGCATGTCGAGAGTACAGCACGTCAGGCATGTTCTGAAATGACCCCATTGTTCCTTTAGTGTACTGCTACAACCATTACATTAATTACCAACTTTGCTGTTGTCTTGCCAAGCACTTCAGAGGTTCATAGTAAACAAACATAACTAAGAGATGATAAAAATTTACCTCTCAGTAGTTCCGACCGAGCCGCCCAGCCGTTTCATCCCACTTATCACGTTACTGTGGCGGGGCCTACGAGTGGCGGCATTCCCGCCTGTGGCTTTCACAAAATACAAAAAAAAACAGCTTGCGGGTACAAGTGTTTTCTAAGTGCCTGACAGCACCACAAGGTCTACGCTGTTCAGCCAATGTACAATTTTAGCACGCCAAGTTCCAACAACAATGACAGAAAACCCTACTGCAAGCCGCCTGCCTTGGTCCCGGGATAGAACATTCTCTTAAAAGTTCACAGAGCCGTACTTCACTGAGTACGGCTGCAAAAATCACTGAGCCACTGCTGGAAGATTGTGGGACTAACAGTACATTACACACAGAGCCCCTAACACAGATATCCAGCCTCTGGATCCCTCTCAACCAAACATGGCCAAATATACAGTTGTGTTAAAAAAAATAGCAGTACAACATCAGTAACCTGATGAACCACTGTTATTAGTAGTAGTGATATTTCTGCATGGCAAATAATTTACTTGTAGATGTAGTAGTGTAATAGAAAAACAACAGACCCAGCTGTCATGACATGCACGCTGCTTGTTCTGAGTAATTGACTCATTCATTGAAAGGGGCGTGTTCAAAATAATAGTAGTGTGGAGTTTAATTAGAGAATTCATTCATTCTGTGAAAAAAAAACAGGTCAAACAGGTATTCCACAGGTTAACAGGTGATGCCATCATGATTCTGTATGAAAGGATATCAAAAGACTCCTGATATCTTATTTCCAGGTACTCTTAGAAGCAATACTATAACCTCTCTGCATCTCTTTCAATGAATGAGTCAATTACTCAGAACAAGCAGCGTGCATGTCATGACAGTTGGGTCTGTTGTTTTTCTATTACACTACTACATCTACAAGTAAATTATTTGCCATGCAGAAATATCACTACTACTAATAACAGTGGTTCATCAGGTTACTGATGTTGTACTGCTATTTTTTTGAACACCACTGTAGGCCTATAGGCCTACTTCAGATACATGAACTCTTCAAATGCTGGTCAAATTTGAAAACATTCCGAGATCCCAGAGAAATTTCAATGAAACGTGCCACTGAACCAAATGAACAAACATACAAAGTAACTTTGAATATTGGCAAAAATAGACTTTTGCTTTAAAAGTGCGAGAAACCGGCAGTGATGTCACCATCGCCTGAAGGGTTAAAGTATGTTTGAATAAAGTATTTGACCCCAAACTCAGTCACATGAGGAAACAGCACATGAGGTTGAGGTCAACTCCAATTCAATTCAGTCAATTTGGTTAACTAACATAAATTAAATTCACCAACAGAGAAACATGCCCGAAAGTGTTCCACGACCATATTTTCAATTAATTAATTGAATTCCTACTTGTTTCCTAAACTGAATATACATAGAATTGACCCCAAAGCCCTAAGACAGAACTGAGGACCAGATGACTCGACGCAGGCCTTTCTCCCCAGCCGTGAGCCAGTGTCCTCCCGTCTCTACTAAACACTGCTGGTCAGAGCCAGCTCTGGATCGATTCCCCACCAGCATTAATTAGCCAGCTCCCCAGAACTCAATCCCCAGAGCTCTAAACTGTACGTGGCTCTGAGGAAGATCCTCACACGCCAAAACAATTACTTTTTTTTTTTTTTTTTAACCATCGTAACGATTTTATTTCAAATGCACAAATGAATTACTGAAGCATCTACTCAGACGAACACAACAACCGCAACTTGATACGGTTACGAGTAAGCAACACGAGTTGGGCTCGATTCCATTTCGGCTCAAGTCAATTCAGGAAACAAATTGCAATCCAATTTATAAATTGAACGCTCTAAATTTACAATTAATCCATTTCCTGAATGGAGCGAGTTGAAATGAAATTGACCCAAACCCTCCTTACCAATAAAACAGTGACTCACTGTAAGTGTCTTGTGACAGCTGCCACTGCAGAGAATCGCATACCCATTTCTAAATCAGTTGAGGTAACCTCAGCTTTCTCCACAACTTAAACAAACCGAAAACGTAGCTTCGAGTGGTGAGCAAGGTGTGAAATTAACCACCAGCCAAATGCTGGTAAAACTTTGTCTGTGGCTGGTAAGATTTTCTACTCGAGCAGCAGCTTTGGCAGGTAACCAACCGGGTTGTGTTATATTGTAAAAGGTAATGTGGCTGGTAAAATGTTGAAAATGGCTGGTGATTTTTAGAATCCACAAGCCACTCTGGTCAGTGAGTGAAAAAGCTATTTTCATGCCCTGGTGGCGAGTAAGCAACACTTCACAGAAAACACAGTGCAGTAATCAGAATGCGAACAGCTACCGATAGATCCACACATTCATCTAAACCCCTCATTCAGAATAAAGAGGATTATTGATTTTTAAGCGGTGCAGCCGCTTCTATACGTGACGTGTGTCCGTCCGTCCGTCCGTAGCATGAGATTTAAACCAATCAGGAGTCGCCTATGCGTCACATGCCCGGCAATACAATAGTAGCTTGAGAAAAGCATGCCCAGCTTCAGACAACTCTATCTCAAAAAATATACACGTCACAGCTTTGATATTCACACCGTAGGAATCCTGGGAACCAGATGCACATCTCTATATAATATGTCTTGTGTAGCTTAAAAAACTGTAGTCGTGGTCACAAGTTAGAAAATGGGTTTGAAATAGAAATTACCAGCTGCCGCTAGAGTGGAGTTTTTGAACATTCCACCATTTGTGTGAATGGGGAGCATGGTTTTCAAACAACACTGAATATTTTATAAACTAAAAATGTCACAGCTTAGATATTTACACCGTAGGAATCCTGGGAACCACAGGAACATTTTGATACATATTATGTCTGTGTACCTTAAAAACTGTAGTCGTCATCACAAGTTAGAAAATGGCTTTGAAATTGAAATTACCAACTGCCGCTAGAGTGGAGTTTTGAACATTCCACCTGTTAGCAAGGTGAGTCGCCGTAGCAACCCCCCGAAGCAAAATCAATACAAAATCTACCACCAGTGTTCTGCTGGACCCAGTCAGTTATGGAACGGCCCAACAATCCATGCACCCTCTTGTACAGTTTGGAATTCCATTGTTATTGTTCAAATAATAACTGTAATCTTTCCTGTTTGTTATCAGAGTATATTGCGTATGTAAATAAATATCACTAAACCAGAGGCCATTGCTTTTGTGCATGTAAACAACACACACATATTCTATTGCATTTTTTAATATGATTGCTCATAAACCTGCACCGCTTACTTCACCACCTGGGTGTGATTTTTCTAACTGCACATTGCTTGTTGCATTTTTGTACTTATGGTACACAGCTACATCTTGCTCAAAACAAAGACCTCTGATATTTTTTTTTGGGGGGGGGGGGGGGGGGTTTCATTCATATACTTCACAGCGCTGCATTTAAGTTCCGAAGCTCGACTACACTTCATAAAAATAAATTCCTGGGCATAATCCACGACATGGCTGCACATGGCGCACAATGACGTGAGACACCGTTTCAAACCGCTCCGACGTTCGGCGCTAGCGAAACAACGGCTGAGGCATCAGCCCCGAACAGCGAGGGGAACTTCAGAGCCCATCTGCTGCTCGGAGGGGAAATCAGCCAGGCGTGCGCGAGATGTCAGCCGCCGAACAGCTGCAGAGGCCTCATCCCGCACGGTCAGAGGAAGTCCGACCCAGAGACAGCCCAGATCCCGCCTTAAACCTCCCTCTCCCGCTCAACAACTCTTCAACACGCCTGTTTATCACACCCTCATTATATCATAATGATGAGGGAGGTAGCAAAAAAAAAAAAAAGTCAGGAGGGAGATCGTTTACTTGGCATAATTAAATAAATCTAACTTTAACATCTAGGATGGGTGTTTCTCTCACATGGGGAGGGGCTTTGGAGGGAGCCCCAGTACAGCCTGCTTTCCACATATGCAAGTCCAGCACAACATGGAGATATCAGTGTGGAGAGACCATATGGGAAACATGAGGTCAATTCTGAGAACCCACACCGGAACCTTCCTGCTGGTGTAACGGCAGCCTTCGCTCACAGATTTGGACACGCACACACACACGCACGCACACGCGGTCACACGCTCACACACGCACGGTGTCATACACTCACACACGCACACACAAACACACATGCACATACATGGTCACGCACACACACACACACACACACACACGCGCACGCACGCACATACACACGGTCACACACTCACACACACACACACACACAGACGGTCACATGCTCACACACACGTATACACACACACGCAAACGTGCACGTGCACGCGCACACACACACACACACACACACACACACACACACACACACACGTGTGTGGGTCAGCAATCCTTAAGGGTCAGGATTGCTCTTCAGCGTGCTGGCGATCAGGTCATCGCAGATCCCATGTTAAAGGAATGTGCTGCCTTGCACCTGATGCAAACTGACGAAATGGCGGGTTGTGCCAGGAGACAGGCGGGAGGGGGAGGGGCCCACTGAGCAAGGGGCCCCACTAGTACAGCGCAGAGTACAGCCTACGGTGCGCAGAGAGGGACAAAAATATGCACAGACCTGGCACTTCCCCCGTCCCTCCCCGGATATGTCCGTTACAGTATGTCGACTACAGCATCGTTTCCTCCTTTGCTGAGGCTGATCCAACATGATAGCATGCGCTATGCTATAAGCCAAATAACAGCGTCTGCTATATAGATAAATAGAAATAAATAAAAGCACTTTAGAGAGGAAGACGCCAGGTCTGGTAACCCTAACATGAACATTGGCTGTTTTGACGACGCTGGTCATTAAGACCTAGACCCTGAGTCGACCAGGCCCCTTGAGTCTGGTTCCTCCTAGTTACACCAGGGAGTTTTTCCTTGCCACTGTTGCGTTTGGCTTGCTCTTGTGGGGGTTTAAGCTGGGTCTTTCTGTGAAGCGTATTGTGACAACTGGTTGTGAAATGCGCTATATAAATAAAATATTGATTTGATTTGATCTGATTTGATTAACCTCTGGTAAAAGCAGGCCTTCCCTAACAACCTCCAGCTCCTCTGCTCACACACACACACACACACTAGGCCCAAACCCCATGAGCCTTTGCACAAGAGAAATGGCAGTGATAATACCACAGCTCAAGTCAGCGGTGCGCAGATTAACAGGGGCCTTCATTAACAGCAGCTGCTTGGACTTAAATTCCCCCCAAACTCTGAAGCAGGAACAAGGGGAAGAGGCGAAGATGCGTCGCAGGTCGTTAAACGGCGAAGCAACTCGCTACGATAGAGACCACGGGGCGCCTTCTCACGTTGGGTCGTTCTGAGTCCTCTCATGCAAAACCGCTAGTGACACGGGGGCATGGGCCGATCCCAGACAGATGGGATTTCAGCCAGCGTCTCCGATGTGCAGTGGAAAACGGATCAGACCTTGACGCGCTGTCATCGAACAATAGAGCGGGCCCCCGGACCGGTCAGGAGAACGAGGGGGAGGAGCCAGCAGATGCCCACTGAAAGCCTAGCCGGCTGTGGAAGGCCAGTCGCTGATCGAGCAAACGCACAACAAGCCTCACACCACGCGTGAACGGCTGGGATTATGACAAGCGACAGGACATAAAAGACTCCGCCCCTTCTCTTCCAGCCTGGCACCGAAACACAGATCAAAATGGCACTTTTTCTCACCGCCTCCCACGGGACTTGGTGAGAGACGCCAAGTCGGACCAGTTTGGCGGACCAATTTCCACACTCTCCGCGCACGCACTTCCAGGTGGAAACGCAGTCGCTGCCCTCCTCTTCTCCCAAGCTGCTGCTGGCCAGGTGCAAAGGCACAGCTAGGAAAGCACAACATCCCGAAATAAACGCAAGCGTGCACAACGCCCCTTAGCAAGTCGAGGGCCCTTTCCAAAACAGGGAGAAACATGGTTTGAAAATTCACAATGATCACGATAAAAACAAAAAACTACAACTGCTTGTTAAAAAATACAAAATAAAAGAAGCAAAACAGAAAGCACAGGAATGAATCACATGCCAGATAAAAAGATGGCAGCTTTCGCTCCGGTGATAAATCGCTGGCGTTTCTGCTGTTTTCTCAGCAGGTGACCACAGTCTGGAACGCAATCCCGTTTCTGGCCAATCATGAATGACCTGATCAGAGTCACCCCTGGAGTTTAAAACCAGCCTCCGGCAGCCTTTCTCTCACTCACTCACAACACAAACTATGCTGCCCCCCCCCCCCCCCCCCCCCCGTGCTTACAGTTCAACACCAGAGGCAGGGGAGAATAAAGAGCACATTCATTCCAGGGCAATAAAGAAGAGGCTTTAGAACATAATGCAAACCTCTACACAGCGCCCAGAGTACGGACCCCCCAACCCCCGCACACTTAAGTTCTGGTGAACCAGCCATTGAAGAACATGCAAATCTTTCAGGAGGAAACACGTTTTCACCCCCGAAAGCGCATACTGGGGTTTTTTCGGCCACCACAAGAGGAGAGAGCCAGTTATTCAACAGCACGACTTTGCCAGCCATTCTAAGCCCACTGGAAACGCAACTTATACAATTGTCTGCAGCCTCCATTAGTTCTACCAGCTATGCCTGGGGGATACATGTAAAACCTTCCAAACCTCGCCTGATCCTGCAAAAGTTTGAGCAAAGAATTACAGACAACTAAAATAATGTTCAGGAATTAAGACTGAAATAACATTTCAAACTGATGTTGAAATCAACAACAGAGATTAAATTTGGAAGTTGGTGGCATTACCTCACCTTCTTCCTGACACAGCATCAGCAGAAATTAATCTACGTTTCTCCATCTTAAAAACTGGGTCCAAGCACGGCCATTAAAGTGGAGTGCGGCATATCCGCCTCGGTTTGGTAATGAAAATGTCAAATCACCCCTGCAGCAGTCTATTTCTGAACACATTACCAAATAATCTCTCATTACGCACAGTATCTACAAAACTGGCCGTATATATGCAGTCTAAAACCTAAATCCACAGGTTTATTATGAAAGTATGAGATGTCATAACGCGGTATTTATTTTCTGGAAATATCAGAACATTTCTTAAGGTTCAGATCAAGATTAGGCTAAAGATAAAGAACAGAAAACTGGATCCGAAAAGAAAGGAAAAGGGTGAAATAGCAGGGATAAGATCACTTATATTCTAGTTTCCTTTATTGGATATGGAAATTTACCCAGCATAGAAACAAAATTCCTTCTCTGATCGGTGATTGGAAAAAGAAGCGATTTAGTTCTGAATCAGGGGTAATCGTTCTGGGGAAAGGCCCATTAACAGTTGAGGTTAATGAGTAAAACTAAAGACAAAGGGAAGCTCTCCGCTGCCGCTAGGATTGTGGGTAATGTAGTGAGGAAATAAACGAAGAGCTGCACAATGCTCTAAGACCTGTGCCACCAGCTCTGCCTTTCACCTGAGCTCAGCTGAGTTCAGTGCACTGTTCACCTGTCCCTTTACAGTCAGCGGCATCACAGAGATACCTGGGGAAGGGAACAGGAGCTCAACCCATTGTTACATACAGAGGTTGCCTTGACATTCATTACATACATTCCCCCTTGGACGTGCACTATAAATCATCTCTCTTCTGCAGGCAGCAAATTGCACAGAGCTCTCAGCGCCACACAGAACAGGAGTATTCTCCAGGAGATGCTTGTCTGAGGGTCAGTTTACACGGTGAAAAGAAGTGATCAGAGTACAGGTGTGTGTGTGTGTGTGTGTGTGCGTGTGTGCGCGTGTGCCACTGCAATAGCAATGGCCCTGTACAGACACACACAAGCATGGACACGCACGCACACACACATGTGCACGCACGCACGCACGCACGCACGCACGAACGCACAGCAGCTGGCATTCCGGAAACCTGCTTCCAGAAATCACTGACAGCAGCGTTAGCGTTAGCGGCAGGGGCTAACAGTTGAATGGTGCTTCTCTCACACCGCAATACTGAATGGCAGAGGGGATTTAGTGGCATTCAACACCACACCACAGCTGCTGTGGCCCCCAACGCGCCCCAGAGAGAGCAAGAGAGACACAGCAAGAGAGAGAGTGAGAGACGAAACAGTGCCGTGACCAGCAAAGAGCTCAATTATAACAACCCCTAGAGGGAGGACACAAAAATAAATGATTTTGCCGTGCAGGTGTCCTTGAAGCTGGAAGACCTTCTTCTGTCTGCGTTTCTCTTATCAGATATATTACTTCATACATGAAATATCCAGTAAACCAGGGGAAGGCTGAGACAAGGCATAACCAGTTCTGAAAACACTATGACACCTAATTTCACCCTCAGAGCAGATTAATAACATGAATTAATCTTCTCCTATGAAAAAATTAAATAAAACGTATTTATTTGGGAGCATTTCAGCCCATACGTTTCCTTTGCATATTATGAACTGACGTGCTCAATGAAATGTCATAGGAGAAAAACTAAGTGCTTATTCATGCAGGAGTATTTCAGTTCATATGGTTCCTTGGCATTGTGATTATTCTGCTCTCAGGGTGAAATGAGGTGGCAGCGTCTTTTCAGAACTGGTCGTTAGTTCTAATTGACACTACTTAGGGGGAAAAAACACGGAAGCAAAATCCTTTAGAAAACAATAGACAGCAAAAAAAAATCCTAAAATAATGACTTAAAAAAAAAAAATTCTAAGGGCTGTAACAAGGTAATGAGATATTGTAAAATATACACTGGTTATTTCAAATCAATAAAAATGCCAAACTATTAAAATATACAACATCCTGAAAACTGAACCAAGTTTAATCTTGTGACTATGCATCTTTAATTATTCTACTTATTATACCTGGGAAAATATTCAAATATTTCATTAAATTTTATTAACATAAAAAGCATCTCCAAAACAATCACCGTCGAGCATGACACAAGAATCTAAATATGTGGCATCCGGTTTCTTGTTAAAAGAACTCAAATTTGCTCTGTTCAAGAGGTGGACAACATCTAATAGTCCAACCACTTTACCCGTAGGGTGAAACAGCTTTGTTGTCACTCTATCAGCTGTTGGTTTAGTCCCGCCCTCTACCAGTTTCCGGGTAGTAACAGCCTGGCCAATCAGCATGCTAGTTCTCACTGCAAGAGGACAAAAACAAAACTTGCTCTCACCCCTATGAACCGTAATGAGAGCTCGAGAGCTGAGTAACTGGGTTAAACTTCTTTTCTGTAACATATTTATTGGTGTCTGAGAAAGTTGTCAACCCCATACAAGACATACCAGGCGATATGCTTTTCGATCGAGTTGTTTTTGCTTTATGAAGTAAAAAAAAAAGCATACATACAACGGTATAATATATATTTTCAAGTCATTGCAATACACATTTCTAGAACATTTAGCCAAGTGCGGAAATAAGTGAAAGACACCACAATGGGAAGTATAGTGCAGAACCTGGTGTTGAACCCTTCAGTTGTTACGGTTCTTAGAAACTTTTCAGCCCAACTAAACACTTTGTCATTATTAAAATGCAGGCACCTAACTAGATAACTTGCCTTGCTAAAACAATCCATTGAAGCCAGAACATCTGAGTTACCTGGGAATTTGCATTCGAAGTTATAAAAGCAGCCGAAGAGGGAAATGAGGGTGTGATGAAACACCACGAGTAACGTTACACATAAAACGGATCTGGTGTGCAAAAAATTAAAATACAACATAAAATACTCCATTAACTACGGATACTTCCCAACATCTTACATTCCGAAAGTTCACGTGCATTTGCTGGCTAGCCAAATCTTGCATTACATAAGGAGAGCAACAAGGACTAGGACTGCAACTGCATCGCCACATTTTAGTTATATAAAGTGGGCTACTTTACCACCGAATGCATTTCTGCACTCTACTTACACATATACGGCTAAATATAAGTTCTATTTTTATTTGTACTATCTCATGAGTTGATATGATATGCTAATATTAAGCATATTAAAGACAACTGTTGAGAGTTGGACTGATGAAAAACAACTTATCTAACGCAAAAAAGTTGTCCTCAATGCAACTATATTCACGATGAAGACGTAATGGCGACACTCAGTACCTAAAACTAACGTTAAAACACAACCCAAAATAGGGTATGAAATAATGTGTAATTCTTTGTATAAGAGCTTATCGAGGAAAATAAAACTAGTTAAGTGCCATGTTGTGAGAAACGCATTTTTTTTTTTTAGTTTTCACTCCCTATTATTCATGAGCAGAACAACAATCTATTTGGCAATTAAAGTAACGTTATAGCTAGCCATCCTAATTACAATATTTCTCACAATTAAACCATGATACTAGCTAACGTTAGCGAAACGACACAAATACTTAATGTTAACCTATAGCTAGCAAGGTGGAACAAGATTGCTGTAACGTTAGTCAGGATAGCTAGCTGTAAGTAGCAGATTAGCCAACTTAAATCGTAAAGAATCCGAACCCATAACATTTTCAGAAGTAAACAGTTTATCTTTTCAAACAGTAAACAAGATCGCATGGACTGAAGGGTAAAATCAAACGTTTTTCTCAAACGAAGCCCAGCAGTCAACAGTTGAAATGTCCAAATACGGCCTGTAAGCTGGCGTTAGCTAGCTAACGTTACCAGGCGTTGTGTTCACACATTTTTACTTAAGTGAGTACCTAGCGAGATAACCATAAATGACCCTGTCCCTTGCTGACCTATTGTGTGAAAAACAGCCTGGCTGTGTACCGATTTATCTAGGCATCTCTTTATTTATTTATTTATTTTATTCCACCATTAACATTGTAGCTAGCTAGTTAGCCTAGCACAAAGCTAGCTAAGGTTCCAAATCTAAAAAATTCTAATGGCTAACTAGCAACTGAGACGCATAGACACCTAGCCAGTTTACATGCTTAAAAAATAATAAGTAACGTTATATGAATAGCACAAACTAGCTATGGGTAAAGCACTTATCGATAGCTGTTTAATGTGGTGCAACAATAACGTTAGTTTTTCTTATTGGTTAGCCAGCTACGTTAGCTGGCTGGCTACTGAGCAAACAAAATGACAAAAGCGTTTCGCAGGACATATTTGACGTTTTCAACATTTCAATGACTTGGCTTTACTGGCTAGATAAGCAGCTTGCTAATGTTGACCAGGTCGTCAGTAAGCCCACGACTGTAATGTTAGGCTAGCTAACAATCCATATTGCTAGCTGGCTATTTTTATGGGCAATCCGATGTGGAATCATTTGGCGATCATCAAAACAGCATTTCCACTTTTATCATAAAAAAACATCAACCTTTCTGACGTTATTATTTACTCACACAAGCAAACAAAGCAAACCATACCGTGCATAGATTACAGATGTTATAACTCTGTTTTTAAAACAACTGTCATTACTATGCAGTACAACAAGGGAAGATCTTTTCTTCTGTTTCTGTTGTTTATGTTCTTAAAAGGATACAGTTTCACCACGTCGGTGTCCATTCGCCTTTTACCCGGACTTGGAGACGACATTTTTATATTCCTCTGTTGAATAACAGTGCAATGATCTCCTCTGACTGTCGCTTGAACGCTTGACTTTTATATTACTTGTTATTTTTCATTTGCCTGCACAAATGGCAGACAATATACAATCTTTACGCGGTCCCCCCACTTTCACTCCGTTGCAATTTCTCTCTATTTCAGTACCCTCTCTCTCTCTCTCCCTTGCGCTCTCTCTCTCTCTCTCTGTCCTGAAGCTTCTATCCCTCCGCCAATTACGTCATATGTCATCGACAGCAGTAAAGAGGAGGGCTTAAGCGTCAAAACAAATCGCATGCTTCAGTTGTAGTCTGGATCATTTTGAGAGTTGATGTTCTCTGCGCCTTTCACAGCGGTCGTGTGACAATGATAGCATGTTGATGACCAACAAGCCACAAAAAACAGGTCCAATAGCATGACAAGAAAATAGAAATTACATTTTGTTGACTATTCACTGCCTATAAGACTAATCATCACCTTTAACATTGCCTGCTTTATTTCATTTTAGACGAGATGGAATACCCTACACCCTTTTTTTAAATGAACAATATATGACACATATTGTGGATGGTCCTCATAGTTGTAAGTCTGATAGTGGCCTAAGCAGTAGAGGAGGTTTCGAGTTTTGATCTCCCTAAACCCATATACCCATATATAGGCTTCACTTCTTTTCTAGGGATTTTCTTTTCTTTTCTTAATGAAGTCCAACTGAAGTGAAAGGACTTCAGAAATATTTTTAAAAACAGCATGCATAGAAAGAATATGATTATAAGGGCACGCTAAGTCTGTACCATGGCTTTCATAAACAGATAACAGGAACCAGGCCAACATTCAACAGGTAAATTTGCAAGAACAAGCAGAAGCAAAGATGGACTAACAGCTTCCTGCAATAGCAGCAGGTCTACCACAGACCTTTATCATGGCTTCCCAGGGGCGCCATGACTGCAGCTCAGAGCGTACAGGGCTGCGTTCTCATCCTCATCAGTCACAGAGTGGATGTCCCCCTTGCAACACAACGCTCAATCTGTTGCTTCATCCACCATGCTAGAACGGTACCTTCAGTTCTGCAGTTAACCACAGTAACACTTTTGACTATCAGTAAATCTCCTACACATTGTGTATGGCTTGTGGCTGTATGTGGGCTGTCTACACAAGGGGAAGGAGAGTACGGAGGGAGAAACTGTGTGAGCACTGTGTGTTGAATGTCTGAGTTGTCCATTTTCACATTCATTGTTTACTGAATCTGCGTGTTACAGACAGACCGGCTGAGTTGTTAGTCTGGATTCAGGTATACCATCAGGTATGCTGTTGTGAAATCTCGTCAGCAAAAAGAGTCATGCATGACACACAAATCCTTAACTCACAATGTTTTAATCAGACATCTGTAGTCACTCCCTTACTGCTAAATATTTCATTGTTATAGAAAGTGATTTTATTATGCAACAGGCCACATGAAGGAAAAGTAAATGAAGGTATCATTGTATCATTCTGATCCTTTTTTTTTGGTTGTTGTGTAACAAGGAGAAATTCCAAACACTGGAACTCATACATTTGTGAAAGAATCACAGTAGCTTACTGACTACATCAAAATGTAATCATTTGAATACATTTTACCGATAGTTATTATTAGATAAACATTTGCCACGGTGTAATACGATCAATCAGAGTTTGATGTTTACAAGATGCATCTCTTTTTAACTAAAAACAAAGAGATACATTTTAAAGAATGCTTAAGAGATTTCAGGCTCTAAAATAAATAGTAAAGATTATCTTCAAGCATAATAGCATTGTACGCAAATAAACACCACCAAACAATCAGTCATTGGGCACCCATTGTTTAGTAAATGTGTGCTTTTCATCATCAACATCAGAACACAACACAACACTTGTCTGAAAGCCATTGCTGTGATTAAAAATCAACCAGGTTTAAACATAAGCACCACTGAATAAATATGTTAAAACAACTACTTGATTTAAAGGTAATAAATTAAATGCTTATTTTGCATTCTGCCCTTTAAAATCAGAATGTTACTCAATGCTTAACAGTGGAAAATTTTCAGAAGGAATACAATAAAAAAAAGCAGACAACCAAAGTAGAAAAAACTGGAAATTCTGGTAAATGATAGGTAATCATTTGAACATGAAAATAGTAGGAATCTAAATTCCACAAATGTAGAACAGCATGAGAAGTGCTGTGTATGGATGGCACATCAAATCAACTCAGTTAAACCCAGTGGTCATAATTATTTGAATCGTAAGTTATTGTGCTTCAACAAAACTTTGCCAAAAACCAAGGTGCTACTGGGTCATCAGACAGGAGAATCTTTTTGGCTTCCTCTTTTAGACAGTGATTCACTTGGAAAAAACATAGTGCTGAGGGAAACTGCAGTGCGCATAAACAGTTAGATTCTGTTCCATTCTTTTAATTTTATCCCTTCATGAAAGAGAACCACCATGATGTGGTCAATGCTTTAAATAGTGTGTTGAAGGGCGGCCATTTTGTTGGCTTGGTTAGCTGTTTGCTAACAAGCGCATGGGTAAACTGGGCCATTGAACGTAGGGCAGGGGGATGTAGGCTACTGCAGTGACGAACTCACCTTCTTCCTCAGAGGCCACTTTCCGCACCCCTGGGGCCAACCTGACAGGCTCCCACTCACTGTCATTTCCCATGATGCTCCTCCCTGCCCATTCAGCACCCCTTCCACAATCCCTCCCACACAACTACCCAGCCTGCTCATCACTAGAGAGGTCAAAGGCATTACAAAGGCAAAAGCACTGGGTTTATTCAATAGGCAGAATGTTCTGTTACATTTCCAATGTTCCATCTATTGAACAGGAAGTTTTGCTATATTTTTACAATTCTCCCCGTGAGGCATTTTGAGGGCGGTATCGTGGGGGCGGCAACATTGCCTCCACTAGGTTGGTAATGTATTGCAACAAGTCAAATTGTGTAATTGGCCACAGTAAAATGGCCATATGATCCTCGCTGAGATGGATATGATGAGTCACAGGCCAGACTTTAGCACGATGCCCGAGTACAATAAGGTGGGATCCCTTAGCTGTGGTAAGCTGTTGCGGACAAGAGCGGATAGTCTCGTGTTATTGTTTTGCTCACCTGTCACCTGGCACACTTACGCAAAAGGTTAGCGTGCGAGTCATTTGGAACATAACGTAATGGAATGCAATACCTTCACTATTCTCCTGTTCTCTGCAAGGCGACTGCTGAGCGCCACCCAAAATGCAGTCAAAATGGCAGACAGGAAACAGCCTCCCTTTCTCTTGGCAGCTGCAGATGGACCAACCAGAAACACAGACACACGGACACACACATGCACACACTGGACTACTCACTAGGCCATCGACATGATATTGAATGCATTCATGGAACGTCTCAACGTAAAGACAGAGGTAGCCATCATACTACATTACATTACAGGCATTTAGCAGACGCTCTTATCCAGAGCGACTTACAACTTCTTACTAAAACTTAATTTCATCCTTCATCATTTCCCAGGAGTAGTTTATTCAAAAAAAGTTATAATGTAGCTTATCTTTGATATCAATGCCTTTCTCCTAAGGAAGCAGCAGCAATGTTAGTCTGCTTTTAAGACTGTACATGCAGAGTGCAAAAAAAGAATAAAAAAAACATTGCAAGCTGCTGAAGCAGCTCACCTTCGTCTCAGGCCGCAGCATGGCACGCTCAACTGCGGTGCAACCAAAAAAAAAAAAAATGCAGAAAATGCAGCAATCCCACAAATAGGACAGGCTCACTGGTTTCCCAACAATATTCCCCAGCCAGGCTACTTCTGTGATGAACAGGCACATTTTGACTGATTTTTAAACTCGCGTAAATATTACAACTCAGGACTTGGTGGGTAACCGCCACCCCACAGAGCACTGTGGACCGGTCAAGGTCATCTCCACCTGCGGCAACATACCGCCGTGTTTGCTCACTGCTGCTATTTTAACAGAGTGAGAAAGAGAACACCGTAAACACTTAATCAGCCACGCTCTTCTGTACCAACCCACACAACCATGCGTATTTAAAGAGGATCGCTGTATTGTTCTGGGCTCTTATGACCTATTCAACTTCAAATCCAGATTTACAAGCCCCAACAAGACTTGTTCAGCTCCTGATGAAAGGGGTGAAAGGTTATCCCCTGATAAGGACTGTTTTTCCGCTCCATGTTAGAAGATGATGTCATCCGTCTATCATAGTTGTTTTTTTCATGATACACATCACTATGTCTTTCAATTTATTTTATTCGTGTTTCATTCAATGGCACAAATTTGAGCATTTTTCCAACCTAATTTAAAAAATATATATATTGTTTTTTTTGCGTCTTGCAGGTATGGTTAATTTGACATGGATTGCAGGACATAGCAAACAAGAGAAAACATGCATTTTAAAGTTTTTGTTCTTTCAAATAAAAGCAAAGGATGGCCCTTTGTTGAAAAGTAACAATACAATAAGAAACTAACACCCATAATTAAGTAATACTACAATAAGCAAGGGAATGATGGTAGATGGGAAAACTTAATGCGACTAGGCCACAAAGACCATGATCCCCGTACCAATTCAAAATGGAAATAATTGCAAACATAGCAATCTTAGTTAATCACCTGTTGCATTAGAGGTTTATTAAAAGCAAAGGTTTAAAACGCATGCACTTTTATGAGGGCTACAGTAACTACAAAACAGCAGTTACAGAGAAAGCAGCTCCATCAAAATATTATACAGCTTTTCACAAAAAAAAGCATGTTCTTATTTCAATGGCACAGTTTTGTGTTCTCTAGACAAGAGTAATACTCAATTTTTACTAATTTTAAAACACTTTAAATCAGCAAAATAAAAATAAAAAACCCAAAAAGCCCTTCCCTTTGTTCAAACAGCAGTAAAACTTCTCTTCGTGTTCAGGAGGAAGGCTTGTAAAATAAACAGTCCGTCAGTACAGGTACATTATAGCATTAAAAAAAGTGTTTGTCAACACCAGTGAATTACTTCTTCACAGTTTAGAATATGAAGTCAATACAAACATTTCCCTGTCACTCCACCATACACCTTCTCTATGTTTATCCTTTCACTGTAGTAAGTCAATAAGCCAAACCTCTTCTTTCAGTGTTAGTCAACTGTAAATTCTTTTCCTTGTAGATATGGTTAAAACGGTCATTGTACCCCCATACCGGGGTTAAGACTGTCTTTGTACCCCCAATTTGCACCGTTTCCTGGCAGACAGCTTTCTGCCTCAGGGCAAGATTTGGGTTTGGAACAATCAGGCCATCTACGTGTGAGGTAAGGGAGTGACAGGCTCGATCCACCAATCATTGTTCTCGTACCACGTCTGCTGTAGGTTTCTTGTGTCTTGTAGCACGCTGCATCCGCGGCAGCCAGTCAGTCAGGTGATGGGTTTAACCCCCTTAGAACTCCCCCTCCCGACGGGTCAGGGAATTACCGACAAGTGACACTCCCCTTCACCTTGTCCTCAGGAAGGCCCCCACCACCACCACCGCACTCCTCCATTTTGGGTTTTTACCATCCCCCTTCCCTCCTGCCACCCCACTGTAAACAGCGCTTACTCCCCCGGTGGAAACAAATACACACTGCAACTCCACTACCAGACGCCAGGAGCATCAGCTCTACTTAAGAAAAAAAAAATAAAAAATAAAAAATAAAAAAGTATGACATCATAAAGGCAGGTGTGTGTTGATGCCCAATGGCCTGGTTACTGGGAGGAAGAGGACACCTGCCACTGACGGAAAATCTTAAACACCCTCTTCGACTTGTCATGAAGACCCTGCAGGACAGACGGAGAGAGTGCGAGCAACAAACGTCAAACGTAGTGAAGCACCACCGCTCAGCTCAAACAGTTCAACGGGTTATACTTTCGTACCAAACTAGTTATAAGCACAGAACATACACCATCAATTTTACACATTAGTCATACTCCTGTTTGACACCATACACACCGAAGCCACTATCTGTAAACCTATGCTATAATTTTCCAGAATGTCAGGAGGCAATAAACCTCCATCACTGTTATGACGTGGCATCAGAATCCTGTAGAATTTTCCTCTTTTTTTTGTTTTTCCTACAATTTGGAATGACATTGCTTTCATGAGCCAATTTCATGTTTGCAACTGCCTCTCCATCAGTTCAGAATGCATACAAGCACGCGCTCCGTTCCTAAACTTATACTGCTGTCAGCCATCTTGTCTTTCCACTCTGTGGCCCACCGCTCAGGCCCGGGCTCATGTAGTGACTGTGCAGAAAGAGGCCCATTTTAGGTCTTAATCAAAATGGCCGACGACCAGGGTTGGGCAGTATTTTTAAAAGACGCTTTCAAAAAATGCATGCATTTCATATTCATTACAGGCTTCTCTCCTCTTCATTTATATATAGTAGTTTAACATGTATGTATGTATTATTAGTATTATAATGCCTTTACTTGGAAGCGTGCAAGCATTAGCCCTGTGTGGCAGGCAGGGTGTGAAATTAGCACCTGCCACCCGCCAAATGCTGGTTAAATTTTGATTGTGGCTGGTAAGATTTTCTATTCTAGCAGCCACTTTGGCAGGTAACCAACCAGGTTGTGTCATATTGTAAAGTGTAATGTGGCTGGTAAAATGTTGAAAATGGCTGCTGATTTTTAGAATCCACAAGCCACCCTGGCCAGTGGGTGAAAAGGTTAATTTCAGTCTACCTGGGACGGGCTGGTTCCTGTGGGGGTGAGACACTTCTTCATGGACAGGAAGAGCGAGAGCGAGGCCTTCCAGCCTGGCTGGGGGTCGTCCGTATCCGGGGGCGGAGCCTGGGGCTCCGTGGGCGGAGCCTCCCGGTGCATGTCACCTCTTCCTGTGCTCACCCAGGGGCACCAGTCTCTGTGCTGAGCCACCGGGTCAAATGCATTCCTGTGCATGGGGCCTTCCTGTGACAGGGGGAGAGGAAGAGCACTTTCAGGGCAGGGCAGGGCAGGGCACGGCACAGCACGGTACAGCACGGCAGGCTACACAAAGATGGATAAAAAAAAAACTATGAGAAGCACAGATCCTGGGCGGAATGTGGGTGTGGCACATTCTAAATCAGGTGGGCTTTCAGATTCAATACTGGGCGGGGAAAGGAATCAGGAGGTCAACACCGGCTAGCGATCTGTTTAAGCATGGATATTCAAATCTGGCCCTCAAATCCAAACCCCTCAATTAGTGCTACAGATGGGCCAGACTGTCTTCACGCCTGACTCCCAGGTAAAGGGAAGGTGGAAAACCAGCAGTTTGAAAAACAGGGCTTTAAAGGGTGATAACGTGTACGGAGGTCTGTCAAAACTCCTAGCCGATGAGCGTAAAAAATGTAAGCAAAAATACAGACAAAGCTGTGGAGAAATGCCAGAGGACAGCTCTGCTCTCTCTCCATTGTTCATCAATGTAGAAGCCGCACAGAAAGAGCATTGGCTGCATCCATTTTTAATTGTTAGGAAATGGCTGCCTGCGACTCAACCCTAAAAATATGAAAACTTGAACAAAACAGGCCATTCAGCCCAGCCAGGTCAGCCCCACCAGTCATCTACCACCTTTCTCACTACATGTAACTGCACCAGCGCTCAAACTAATCCAGGGGTACTAAAATATGGCCCTCAAGGCCAGGATAGTCCAATAACGTCACCGATTGGCCATATATTTCACTCACCTGGTGCGTCAGGTTTAAATCAGTCACTGTTTAGAGGGCAGACATGAACACCAGCAGTACTACTGGCCGGGGCTGCGTTTGGATCTGAAAGTTATCCTTTCTACCTGTCGTTCCCTTCCCTTGCTTCAAGGGGGGAATCCCCAAAATGCCAGGATGAAATATGGCAGCCACACCAAGTGTGATTTGGATCCAATTTAAGAAAGGGGAGGGAGTAATTATATTCCCTTGCTCCCTCGTTTATCCTCCCTTCCACCAAGGGTATAAAATGCAAGCTTTCAGCAAGAAGGGAATCCCACAATGCAATGCTCCACGTGGAAAAAGTGGGCGGTCACCACAGAACTATGTCGCGGTCGCATTTCAACTCTATGGTGTTGCACTTCCGAAATGATGTGAGGGCGGTTCGGTTTGGTTCTTGCTTGTTTCTCGTCAATCCTCCCTTGCAGAGGACCGTTTAAGTTTGCTTGCTGCACGTAGCAAATTGCGTCACAAGATAGCTTCTTAAATTGATAGCGTGTTAAATTGGATTCTAATGCAGCCCAGGTTTGAGCATCCCTGCGCTAATCGCTCACTCATGCAGTTAGCCCTGGTATTCGCTGGCGTTTTCCCCAGCAGGAGGAGAGTCGTACCGGGCTGCCGGTGGAGAAGAGGCGGGGGCGCTTGGCCTTTCGCTGGGGGCTGGAGGGGACCTCTCCCGCAGCCTCTCCCTGCCCTCGGCTGCGCGTCACCGGCCTCTTGCCCCTGAGCAGGGGGCTGGGCAGGTCCTCGCTGGGGCTGGGGGAGTCTCTGCTCCGGGTTCGAGCCACTGGGGATGCGCTGGCCTCAGGCTACAAGGACACACACGCACACACACACGCACACCTTGGTCAAATACTTCAACTTAAACACTTTAACCCTTAAGACACCAGCAGAATTCCTGCAGATTACCAATAATTCTAAAATACATTTCCAACATATTCATAGAACAATTCTTCATTCACACGCAAATCTGGGATCTGCAGATCTGGGGAGCGTTTCAATTCGAACTGAGATGACGCGGGGCGGACAGGCGGGCCTACCTGCTCTGGGCGCGTGACGTCCTGGCTGCGCAGCTTCATGCGGCAGGGTGTAGGGGAGGAGGGCGTGGCCCTGTCCGCTCGCCCCTCCTGCCCTGGCCCGGGGCTGCAGGGCGTGGCCCTGTCCGCTCGCCCCTCCTGCCCTGGCCCGGGGGTGGAGGGCGTGGCCCTGTCCGCTCGCCCCTCCTGCCCTGGCCCGGGGGTGGAGGGGGTGTTGAGGGACTCGTCCCCTTCCGCCACCATCCCGTCGATCTGGTGGAAGCTCCACAGCCCCACCTTGCGCTGGCAGTAGTAGCAGGTGAGGACGGGCAGGTGCAGGGAATTCAGGGCAGGGCTGGAGATATGCATTGTGGGAGATTGCAGTTTCAGTGTGAAAAGCTTCAGAGGGAAAATGTGCAGGGAGTTCGGAGCTCAGCTGCAGAAATGCATTAGGGGGACTGTAGTTTCCATAAGATGAACAGGGGGTTTTCACACAACCTTTACACGTCAGAGTGATTATGTTCTCTTTCAAGGACTAATTTTGCCAGGCTGCTACGCTTGATATTTGCATTGTTGTAGACAACGGAAAAAATACGGGTAAAATTCTGCTCCATACCTGGCAGCCCAGCCACAGAGAGCCACGATGCAGGCAGCCACCTGTATAGATAACGGCTCTTCCAGGAGCTTAGTGGTAGACTGGCCCTCCTTCCTCAGCTCCTCCTCAACAAGCTGCAGGAGGATCCCCATCACTCCCTCCGTCAGAGACTGGAAAGGGCGAAGCAGTGTTTCAGTACGACGTGTTTGCAGTCCGTCGTACTGCAGCCATCCAAACGCAACAATCAAAATGGTCACTACTGCCCTCTGCCTCACCACAGACAACTCCACTACGGAGCAATGTTTATTGGTTTCTATTGTACCATTTTCTACATTTATGGCACCATTTACACATATTTAGAAACAAAGGAAGAGTTTCATAGAGCCAGTGTTTTTAGACTTTCCTAAAAGCTCTAACTGCATTATTTTTTGCGTACACTACCGAAAACAAACTAAACATTTTTAAACGTTTTAGAATGTTGCTGTATTTGTAAGACCATGTCAGTTACTATACACTTCTAGCATTGCATTCTCCAATATACACTGCTGGTTTTATTGTACCTATACATACGGTACCAGAGCCTCTGCTCATGGGTGTGCTGCGAGGCTCACCATGGCCTTTAGATGCTCAGGTTTCATTGCTGGCAGCTGCAGCTCCAGCAGGCAGGAGCTCTTGAAGCGCTCCAGGAAGGCCTTGAGGAGAACTCCCGGCTCGTTCACCGGAACCATCCAGAAACGGTCTGCAAAAAGGAAACGCTCAACTTCAAAGTCATGTCCGCTCAAACTCGAAGGCGCAATTCCAACACTGCTCCAGAAAGCGAGGGGGAAAAAAACAGAACGTCTTTACCTGGACAGGGAAAATCAGGCCAGAAGCAAAACTTTTCGTGTTGCGTCTGTAGTAGTTTTGTCAGCTCTGATATGCGTCCTTCGTCTGCAAATAGTAGAATTAACTCTTTCAAACGTTCATTTCACGAACCAAAACTTGAACGGCGCACACAAATATTTTTGCTCTCAGTCCCACTCCTTACTCCACCCCAAATCAGAGCTTTTAAAAATTAACCACGGCAACGCGGCTGAGTGATTGAGACGGATGATGTGCTTACATTTCTCAATGTCCTGACAGGTCTGGAGGGAGGCGCAGAGGAAGGCCTGGCAGCTGGAGCATTTTAACATGTCGCAGTCGATGTTGATCCAGCCGTACCTCGCGCACCTCAGAGGGGAGAGCAGGGGGGGTTTCCCGGCCCATTTCAAACAGTGCGGACAGTAAAGGAACACTTCGACAACTTTTAGAAAGGTACAAGCAACTTAGACAACGGGCCTCATTCACCAATCACTCTACCAACAAATTTGTTCTGAATACTTTCTTTAAAACTTTTTTATTTTTATTTTTTTTTACAAACATTTCGGGATTAACTGATGTTTGTGTTCTGGGCTTCTGTTCTACCCAAATAAAAAAAGAAAGTCTTAAGACCAAATTTGTTCGGAGAATGGTTGGTGAATGAGGCCCAGTGAATTTAAAAAGACCTGTGCTTTCTGGAGCAGTTTCCAAGTCCAACACAATTCAGGGTTGAATAGTCAGTGTCAACGTCTGTACCTCCCTCTGAACATTTTTTTTTTTTTTTAATTTAAAAAAAGCAGCATGCTAGGAAGGATATGGAATATGACTCCACTCGTGAGAAAAAGGCCTCTTTGCTCACGGCTTCGCAGGGGACGTCTCCTACACCATTGGGATTCACCGGCTCTGCTTCCTGCTCCACACTGAAACAAAGTAACCAGCTTTCCTTAAACAGTGCTGTTCTGTCTCCAAATAAGCTAAGGTTTGGAGGGAAAGGAAGGGAAGGCAGTACGACATCAGACCAACCAGTACAGGACTGCAAGTGATTTTTAATGGTCGTGGGAGATCAGACTTTACAGTTAGCCCTTTATACTTTTGCTGTATGAAGACATCCTTGCATTTTTTTTCCTCTCCAGTTTGCAAATACAACTTGGTGCAGATCAGGCCATTCTACACTTTACTTGGTTATTGTGAGGTGTGCTGTCTTGTGTGGTCTTCAGAAGAAACTAGGGTGTGAAATTAAAACCTGCCACCAACCAATTGCTGGTTGGTAAGCTGGTAAGATTTTCTACAATAGCAGCCTCTTTGGCAGGTAACCAACCAGGTTGTGTTACATTGTAAAAGGTTATGTGGCTGGTAAAATGTTGAAAATGGCTGATGATTTTTATAATCCACAAGCCACTGTGGCCACACTGGCCAGTGGGTGAAAAATGTACTCCCATGCCCTGGAAGCACAACACAATATAAACCAGTCCAAAACTATAGGGGGTGGACAAAATATCGGAAAAACAGTTTTCCAGAAAACATAAAACACCTGACACATGTTTGCTACACAAAACCTCGATCTCTGTTCCTAACCTGATTATCTATGCTGTTTTGTGAATCTTGTGCCATGTGTACATTATATATGATGACTTGTTTTTCTTTATAATTATGCCAATCAAACATAATTGCCTGTTAATCATATTTTTATGAAATGCCAATAAATCATAAATTACATGTCGCTGTTGTATCAGTAATAAGTACAACAAATGTATAAGAAGAAATCAGAAAACATTTTGGTATGCAACAACTGGAGTTGATCTCCATGTAGTACAGTGTAATGAGATTAGTGAAACTAACTGAAAAGGAATAATTAACAATTGGGCCATATTTGTGACATGTAAGTGTTGGATTCTAGACCAGTTTCAATGATCTTCTATTTTATTCAGCTACTCACTTCACTTTGAGCAGAAGTGTTCACTCCCCACAGCTGTGCAGAGGTGCACATCTCCGGTTGTCATGGACCAAAATGCTCAGTCTTTGTCCTACATTAGTGTTCCGACTTATTACTGACACAAAAGCAGCATTTAATTGACAAATTAGTATTATTTGATAATAATATGACTAATGGTTAATTATGATTCATTATCAAGCTAATAAAAAAACAAGACAGAAACTAAAATGTATACATGGCAAGCCAGTCTTAAGAGTGTAGAAAATATAGAATAGAATAGAATAACTTTTATTTTCCTGTGAGGGAAGTTCAGTTGTAGTTGCCAGCAATAAAAAAGACATAAGACAGACCCACAAACACAAACGAACATGTTAAATAAAGGACATTCAACTGAATCAGTTTTTTCACATTATAGTGAAGGTATGTGTGATTATGATTAAAATTACTATTATTATTAGTATTACGATCAAAATGATATTATATTACATTCATTAAATATTCATTATGATGAAAAACTGAGCATCAAAAGTAATAACAGTTCCTCATCTGCCTTTACGGTCTTGAGATGTCCAATGTCATTAAGCAGTCTCACAGCTGTAGGGACAAAGCTGTTTCAGGCTCTTTTTGCTTTAAGGGGCAAGGACCTTTATCTTCGACCTGATGGAAGAGTCTCAAAAAGAAAGTTCAGGGGATGTGATAGAAGGGCCATAATCCTCTTTCCTTTTTTAATTGTACGCTCCTCATACAGATGTCTCAGTGGTTTTTGTTGGTTCCCTATGATTTTAGTAGCCTGTACCGTCACCCACTCCAGCTTCAGTTGCCTGATTTCACTTAATGAGCCAAGCCAAGCTGTTAGACTAAAGGTCAGCACTGACTCAAGGAAGCTGGTGTAAAACGATTGTAGTACCAACTGGCTCACATCCAAATTCCTGAGTTTCTGAGGAAATACAGCCTTGACTGACACTTTGCATGCACTCGATGACAATTTGCCTCAAAGGTCAGTTTATTATCAATGATGGTACCCAAATATCTGTAGTCCTCCACTCTTTCAACTGTTTTGGCTCTGTTGGAACTGGCTGACAGCAGATTGAAGCTTGTCATCAGAGTTGGATGAGTCCACAATTACTGTATCATCGGAGTACTTGATGAACATGATCTCAGGACAGTTGCTTTGGCAGTCATCCGTGTAGAGTGTTAATAACACTGGAGAAACTACCAAGCCTTGTAGTGAGCCAGTAGAGATGGTCTTGGTGGTGCTGCAGTGGCCTTTATATCTAACCCACTGAGGTCTGTCAGTTAAGAAGGACATTTCCCAGAGGATAAGATGAGGGTTGAGGTTCATCTTCAGCTGCTTCTTAGCCATTAGGTGTGGTTGGATTGTGTTTTAAACGCACTAGAGAAGTCTACAAACACCAGACTGATGTAGGGCTTTGGTGTGTCCAGATGGGATTAGACCAGGTGAAGCAGTGTCAGGAGAGCATCATCAACTCCTCTGTTCTGTTAGTAGGCAAACTGTCGAGGGTCTACTATGCCCTACACACTCTGCTGGACCTGTGAGAGCACCAGGCGTTCAAAACACTTCATTATAACAGGTGTTAATCCCACAGGTCTAAAGTTGTTGGGTGCAGATGGGTTGGCCTTCTTTGGCAAAGGTAAGATAATCGATGACTTCCATAGTGCTGGAACTGTGTGTTCCTCAAGTGAGCAGTTGAACAGGTCACAGAAAACCTGCGCCAGTTGTTTATGGTAGGATTGCAGAACATGATTGCTCATGTTGTCTGGACCGATGGCTTTGTTCAACTTCACCCTTTTTAGTACCCTGCTAACCCTTCCTCCACCTGTACATTGATGTTGCTGCTCTCCTCAGTTAGAAACAATACTTCTGATGTTACGTCATCCCTTTCTCCTTTGAAGTCACGCAAGTCAAATCTACTGTAAAAGATGTTTAGGGATTCAGCAAACTGACTGCAGTGTTCCTTAGACTGAGGGCCCGGGACGTTCTGCTTAGTAGAAATCCCTGAGAGGATCTTTATTCCTTTCCAGGCATCTCTCAGCTGATTTTCCACCTTCTCCTTATAGGCTCTTTTTGCATGTCTTTTCAGTCTGGCCTGAATCAATTTTGACTCAACTCTGTCTGCTGATTGGAAGGCTCTCTTTTTCTCATTTAACATTGTTTTAAGCTCCTTTGTTATCCAGGGCTTATTGTTTGAGAACACTCACTTTCTTAGATGGCACAATTGTTTCCTCACAAAAAATTATATAGCCAGTTACTGCCTCTACAGTCTCATCCAGCGTGGCATTCTGTGAGGAAAACTCCCAATCAGTACATTCAAAACAGTCCTTGAGAGTCTCAGAAACATCATCATTCCACTGTTTAACAGTTTTGTAGACAACTCCTTCCGTCTGCAATTTTGTTTTATAGGATGGAATGAGGTGAATAGCATTGTGATTCGCTGTACTTAGAGGTGGCTTTTTGATTGATTTGTAAGCATTTTTGATTTTTACTATAGCACAGATCAATGGTCTTGCTTCCCTTTGTTTCACAGGTAACATACTGATGGTATAGTGGCAAGTATTTATCGAGTTTACAGCTATTCATATCACCTAAGACTAACACTGGAGAATCAGGAGATTTTGATTCTAGGCGCTGATCACAACTGTATCTGTTGCACTGGTCTTAATGGCTGAAGGTGGGATATAGACAAGGATTAAAAAGAGTTGACCAAACTCACGCGGTAGATATTTGGGTCTAAAAGACAAGGCTAGAAACTCCACGTCTGCGGAGCAATGCGTCTCTCGCATGACAGCTGTTTTACTCCAAGCTTTGTTGACATACGCACAAACTCCGCCTCCGTGACTTTTTTTACATGCACGACACGTACAGTCTCTATCTAGCCGGAATGGAGAACCGAACCCTTCCAAAGAAAGCTCAGAGTCAGCAATCTTATCATCCAACCACGTCTCCGTTAGAAAGATGATGTTAGCATCATTGTATGCCCATTGAAATTCAACATTGGCGTGAAGTTCCCAACATTTCTAGGGGATCTGACGTTCACTAGAACTATCGAGGGAAGCGGTGGACATGCCTTTTTAACACTCCGCCTCTTCAGTCTTCAGTCTATTCAGTTTTTTTATATAGGTAAGAGAAATGGGAGCAAATGTATAGCAGCTGTTTTATGTTTCATGAAAACTTTTTCCGTTTCTAGTGTTTCCAATATTTTGTCCACCGCCTGAATGTGCAGTAATGTGACACAGACATCCAAATACAATCAGAATGGTCTTCAAACCAGTGTCAACATGTCAGGAGAGTTGCGCTACATACAGTTGAAGTCAAAAGTTTACATACCCTTATGGAAATGTAATATACTGCAGTATATTTTAAACATATTGTGAAGACAATTTTGATATATTTACAATATACTGCAGTATATGCTTTTTCCATAAGGGTACAGCCAAATTCCTGACATTTAATCCTAGTAAACATTCCCTGTCTTAGGTCAGTTAGGATCACAACTTTATTTTAAGAATGTGAAATGTCAGAATAATAGTAGAAAGAATGATTTATTTCAGCTTTTATTTCTTTCATCACATTCCCAGTGGGTCAGAAGTTTTACGTACACCCTTAGTATTTGGTAGCATTGCCTTTAAATTGTTTAACGTGGGGCAAATGTTTCAGGTAGCCATCCACAAGCTTCTCACAATAAGTTGCTAGAATTTTGGCCCATTCCTCCTGACAGAACTGGTATAACTGAGTCAGGTTTGTCGGCCTCCTTGCTCGCACACGCTTTTTCAGTTCTGCCCACAAATTTGATTGGATTGAGGTCAGGACTTTGTGATGGCCACTCCAATACCTTGACTTTGTTGTCCTTAAGCCATTTTGCCACAAGTATGGAAGTATGCTTTGGGTCATGGAAGAGTCATTTGCGACCAAGCTTTAACTTCCTGGCTGATGTCTTGAGATGTTGCTTCAATGTATCCACATAATTTTCCTTCCTCATGATGCCAACTATTTTATGAAGTGCACCAGCACTGTTCTTCGGCTTGCAAGCCTCACCCGTTTTCTTCCAAACATAACGACGGTCATTATGGCCAAACAGTTCAATTTTTGCAGGACATTTCTCCAAAAAGCAAGACTTTGTCCCCATGTGCAGTTGCAAACTGTAGTCTGGCTTTTTTATGGCGGTTTTAGAGTAGTGGCTTCTTCCTTGCTGAGCAGCCTTCCAGGTTATGTCGATATAGGACTCGTTTTACTGTGGATATAGATACTTTTGTACCTGTTCCCTCCAGCATCTTCACAAGGTCCTTTGCTGTTGTTCTGGGATTGATTTGCACTTTTCGCCCCAAAGCACGTTCATCTCTAGAAGACAGAACACCTCTCCTTCTTGAGCAGTATGACGGCTGCGTGGTCCCATGGTGTTTATACTTGCGTACTATTGTTTGTACAGATGAACGTGGTAGCTTCAGACGTTTGGATATTGCTCCCAAGGATGAACCAGACTTGTGGAGGTCCACAATTTTCTTTCTGAGGTCTTGGCTGATTTCTTTTGATTTTCCCATGATGTCAAGCAAAGAGGCACTGAGTTTGAAGGTAGGCCTTAAAATACATCTACAGGTACACCTCCAATTGAGTCAAATAATGTCAATTAGCCTATCAGAAGTTTCTAAAGCCATGACATAATTTTCCAAGCTGTTTAAAGGCACAGTCAACTTAGTTTATGTAAACTTCTGACCCACTGGAATTGTGATATAGTGAATTAAAAGTGAAATAATCTGTCTGTAAACAATTGTTGGAAAAATTACTTGTCATGTCCTAACTGACTTGCCAACACTATAGTTTGCTAACATGAAATCTGTGGATTGGTTAAAAATTTGTTTTAATGACTTCAACCTAAGTGTATGTAAATTTCCGACTTCAACTGTAGCACGAGCGAAAAAATGTTAAGCGGAAAAAAGGGCTGGATTGAGAAAGGACAAGAATTAGGTCTTAAAATTACTGTTAAGCCTGTACCAAAGGGGGGGGGGGGGGGATTAGCCTATATTGCTACTGTTTAGTTTAATATGCTTATTTTATAATGTTTTAAGTATATGAAGCCATCTTATTTGACAATATAAAGCCTGGACTATAATTTGTTCATATTGAGGAATTATTTAACAGTTTTAAATTCATCTTAGACTTTGGGGCATAGATTTGAGACGGGATGTAAATGCAATCAGGAATTCAAAACATCCCCACTGCGTTACTTCCTACTCTGTATACAAGCTTTCAGGCATCCCTTCTGTTATGCCTTACCGTGTTTACAAATGTACTATGCTTTGACGGCCAGATTACGTGCCTGGGTGTAACATGTCACATAAATAAATTTTTAAAAAAATAAATAAACCCCCCTTCCAACCTTTGCAAACAGCAACATCGTTCCCATCAATATCTTATCCCGTGACAACTAAGTAACGTTACGTTAAGTCTGCATAATAAAATAGGGTGTGTTCTGGTTATTAAAGTTCTCTCTCAAATATTTCAATCGGCCTGTCCTGGAAAAATAAACATTTGTTGAGGTAACAAAATAAGAACTCGGGAAGGAATACCAACTACCTTTTATTATCTTACTACAAAGTATTGGTCAAAGTATCGCTTTGGGTGAAGGTAGAAAACAGCAAGAACAGCAGAAAATGTTAGGGTAAGGGTAGACAGCTACGTTAGTAAAGCACTTGCAAAAGTTAGCAAGCTGGCTTAGCGTTGTTTTATCTGGTTACATAACAAGCACGCCGCTAGCAACAGCCCATAGCCAGACAGCAGCTGAAGCCGATAGATAGCGATAGCTCAGCTGGGGAATTTATGAACTATTTTGAGCTCGCAAACTGCAAAACAAGACTAAGAGCATAACATTATTTCATCATGCGCAGCTAACGTTACTCTCTAACGTCACCTATTGTAGCCACAATGTGCTTCGCTAACGTACCAACACGCCCCTTCTCTTTCAGTATAGTTGTAACGTTACAATATAAGCGTGCACTGATTTCCAAATAACTCACCAATGCCGTCTTCTTTCCTCAGACACAACGCCTTCATTGAGAAGTTCACGAACTTTTTGGGGTGTAACTAAGGGAGACTTATTTTTGCCATCGAAGTTATCAACACGATTATTCCCGCAACCGCCAAACGTCGCCATGTTCAGTCCGTCCTCTACTTCTTCCCCCGTTTATTATCACCGTGTCTCAAACTCTCCGTTAATAAAGTTCCGCTTTATGAGCTGATATTTTGTTCTTAAATGCTTTAAACGTTAATCATCTTATGGTAAATTAAGATATTAGAAGTTTAAAAACGACTGTGCGTTATATTATTGCAATTGCATTAAAACATATTGAATGTATAACATAGTAGCTAGCGTGCATGGGACAATATAGGCTACGCTTAGGGGCCTGATTTACTAAGACCTTAACATGTGCAAAATATTTTAGCACCTATACAGTCTATGTTTAGCACACGCAAAACCAATAACATGCCCAATGATTGGTCGTGGTATTTTTTTCTTTGCACCAATCATTGGTTGTGTTATTAGTTTAGCATGTGCTAAAAGGTTTTGCACATGCTAAATGTCTTAGTAACTCAAGCCCTAAGTAAGCAACATATAAAGTTAACATTGCTGGCATGCAACTAGTAACAACAAGGTTTATGAGTAACTTTTCCTGTGGACAGAACTCACAGAACTACACAGTATCATACTGCATATAATTTGACGACGGGGTCATTAGAGCAATTTTGGAGAGAACTTTTAAGTATATGGACCAAGTCGAAATATGCCATGTATTTTTGGCTGATAGCACCAAATGACTCTTAATAATACAAAATAGTTATTTAGTAATTATTATTCTTGCTATAATGTCAGTAACATAAGTACAACATCATTAAGTCTGATTTAAAAAAATAAAATACAGTTCCAAGGTTTTGTGCACACCTTTAGACCCAGGATGTGGTAAAACAAGTATTGAGGACGCCCCTGGAGACAGCTATAACGAAAAAAATACATTCTGTCATCCTTGGCTTTTATTATTCAAGGAACATAATATTATTCAACCTGAGGGATGACTCACTCCTGTGTGCAACATCACTGAAATTACCGGTAATCAAATTCTACTCAACTTCCTCCCCTTTCCTTTGGCACCTTGTTGCCAAGCCGACCAAGCAGTGTGCCAGGCTGGTACGTGTGGAAGGCCTGGCTGACGGCCCTTCAACACTCTGATTGGTTTAAACACACTACATGATTTTGCCATTTCAGCAGCTCATGCCATGGCACAGTCCCAAAAAGATGAATTTTCGCTTTTATTACTGTGTATTGCCATCGCCTGATAAGGTCTTCTTAGCGCCAAAGCGATGTAGTATGTTGGCTGCATGTAACGCATTCCGCTTTATGCACGAAAATCTCTTTCCCGTCTTGCGGAACTCACAGCACCGGCTTATCGGACAGATCGGCGGTATTTAAAGGCCGCGCAGATAGGCAGATGGTTTCTCTCTGAGAGGTGATGTCGTTTTAGCACAGTATTAGGAATGTAAAACCAGCACCTTATAGGTTTTGTTCAACGCTTAAGTTTATCTAAATAATATTTTGTTCGTTTGATTTCGTTTGTGAAATCATGTCAGCCGCAGAAGGCGCAGAAAACACTCGCAGTTTGGACCAGCTGAATAAATTCGAGAAGCTGTCAGGGAGGCCTCCGCTCAGAGTAGCAGGTCAGTTAAATACAATCCGTTGTCATAACACTGGTTCTCTGTTAGCATGCTAGCTAGCTGCCCGGTTATAACGTTGATAAAAGCTTATGTATTGACGTTGTGGTTCACAAGCAACACATTCGACCGCGCAGTTAACGTTATTTCTATATCTAGCTAATTGGTTAGACTGCTAACATGGCTATGCTGCTGGCTTGTTATTGCCGTTAGCTGTAGCTATGTAAGCTAGGCTAACGTATATTCAAGAGCAAAGATAATGCATTCAAATAACGTTATGTTACATTAGCTTGTTTGGCTGTAGACAAACGACATGTATCTCGTTAAAACCTGAATTGTTCAATAAATTGTATATAATTTTCTGCTTTCTAGCTAAGGTTCGTTCGTTCTTGCCGTTTAATGTTAGAACCGATAAAAACATTGCTGGTGCTAAGTTGGGTAGCTAGCTAGTGACATTAGCTGGGTAATAAACAACTAACTGCACTGCAAAATAACAACGGATTGGATTTTTAATTCCAGTAACTTACTGATCAGGGCAAACGATTAACTTTAACGCCGCCGGCTATTAGTCTATGTTTCTGTGGGTTCATGTCTACTGAGCAGTTTAGCCAAGGCAGTTAGGCAGCAGGGAATATAACGTTACCTGATCATAACGTCAACATTAAAGCCAATCAGTGTGTTGTTGGCTTCTTTTGATAAACGCGTTTGAAAAACAACTGTGTTTTGGTCACTAACGTAAGTTATATAAAAAGTTATCCATAGCTACCTTAGTCTGCATTTTTATTAATAAAACAGCAAATGGTTGCGCTTGTTGTCTAGCTAAGAGATGTCTCGTTTTGTGATCGTTGTTTGTTTACATGGTGAAACTGCTGGATCGGCCACTTGGTGCTGGAGGCAAGTTGGCCAGCTAGCGTAGCGTGCTAAAATCCATCCCTGTGCGGACTAGCAGGCCAGTCGGTCCTGTCTACCTGATCCTGTCATTAATGAGTGATCTGGCTGTGAATCGAGGCTGTCCTATTTACTAACATGCCAATGCGCATTTAATGTATGCATACTAGACTGTGACACGGATAATAACGGAGAAAATGCAACCGGTGATCCGGAAAATGAAGGTTTTGGATCTCATCATTTGTGAAGACGTGTCAATATGGTGAAAATTTGGTTTCCACGTTAAGTCGGTCTATTTCTGCTCTGTTGTCTGTACGTGGAAAGCGTATGTTAAAAATGTGCCATTGCTTGGATCTGTTCTCTGCAAGGTTGCAAAAAAGCCGCAGCCTGACCGCTGTGATTTTACGATCGCGCTGCAGCGACTGGTCAAAAGAACCAGGTCCTGTCGCATAACAGTGGGACGTTAAAACGTGGCACATCAACCAGAAACAATTCACGGAATGATCATGTTGATTTTGCAGCGCTGAAGGATTTATTTGTGCTTAATTTGGGAATTGTAGCAAAAATTAAGTTAGAGGAAATATTAAATGAGACATGACACAGTTATGGGTACATTCCTGTAAAAGGTATATCAAGGCACCGCAGACGAAAGTCTGATTTTTAAATCCGTCCATGTCAAAATGAGAAAATAAGGAGAAAATAATTAAATATTTGTCATATGCATGATCATGACAGATGCACGTCAGATGATGAGGGTGGTTGCTTTCAGTATGTTTGAGGTCAGCAGGTTCGATTCCAAGATAGGGAAATTTCTCAACCATTAACGTACTCACTGAGTCTTGGTTACAGTCCCTAAGCCTGAGTCCCTGTGAGTAGATTGGAGTTTTAGGAGGTGTAATTTTGCTTAAAACATAACCGTGGTTTTATTGTTAGTTATTTGTAATGCCTTTCTTAAGCCCGTATACAGTACTATATACTCTACTACTTTAGCCACTGTGGGTAAAGTACAACGAACCTAGCTACGAGGTACTGGGCAATAATCCAGTTCCAACAGCTCGTCTGTACTGACGAGAGAAAAAAATGTTTAGTAATTGCTGCTTATGCATGTAATGTTTATAGGGAGTCATTGTGCTATGTAGATGTTCTATGTTATTGGTTTAATTATTTGAAATAATGGCTGTACCATCATGTTTTTAGTCAACTATATGAGTGAATTAGTGGGCGTTTAGTTCCTGTTAGCCCAACCATGCACAACTGCCATGATTGTTTTTCATGTTTTTTTCTTTTTTGGTTCTTTTTAAATTAATTTCTATTTTTTTAAAAATATGATTACTTTTGAGTGTAATGGTATATTCAGTGGACTGTATACAATGTACCAATGTTTCCTGTAGTGCCTTGATTGGAGGAGGAGGGGGTGGGGGTGGGCAAAGTGGGGGTGGGCAAATCTTTAAAGTTTGTTGAAGGGCAAACTTAAACTAAGTGTATAATCCTCTTAAGGTTTATGGTGAATTTGTGTGAATAAGTGTCTTAGGAGCTGGCATACAAACAGGTACTATCATACTTGGATAGTTTAGCAAAGTCTGCAGTCAGGTACAGTATAGTTTATACTCATTTGGTACCAGCCGGTAAAATGTGTAAATTCAGTGAGCTGGACCTCAGAGGCTTCATGACCTCACCGGTGTTTGAGGTCCATTTCTAATTCTCCTGCTCTGGTTACTATGAGTGGCTTGGAAACATGACACTGCCATCACGTAATGCGTGATCTGTTCGGCCGTGCGGAGAGGCCTGCTTTAGCCAATGCTGGCGCGGGTGAGGTGCGCGTGCAGCCCGTCTTGCCGTACCGTAGCTGGAGGAGCGGCCACGCCGTTCGTCACTGAAGGTATTTTTAGAACGGCTCTATTCTGGACGCCCGGACAGGGGTCCTCTCTGTACACCCCCGTAAGACGAAGAAAATGACCAGCGCTGTGGTCATGCGGTGTGCATGAGCTGTCATTCGGCCAAACGCCCGACAACTAGTTGCCCAAAAACTGTACGTGGTATTTTTTCCCAACTACATACATTACATTACAGGCATTTAGCAGACGCGCTTATCAAGAGTGACTTACACAACTTTTTAGCAATTTTTTTTTAACATATTGTCCATTTATAAAGCTGGATATATACTGAAGCGATTCAGGATAAGTACCTTGCTCAAGGGTACAACGGCAGTGCCCTGCCTAGGAATCGTACCTGCAACCTTTCAGTTACAAGGCCAGTTCCTTAACCATTATCCTACACTGCCGCCCATTCGTATCCCCCCTTTTTTTTTTTCTCTCACGATTTTGGAACTCCTAATCATGTTTGTTGACCTGCCCCTCTGCCCCTCTCCATTTGGGAGAAGACAGACCAGTCAAGGGGTGTGTAATCGTGTCTGAAAAGGGCACATATGGGTGCAGGTTTTTGTTCCTAGCCCAGCGCTACGACACCTCATTCTACTCATCAAGGTCTTGATGGAAGACTAAGATTCAATTAACTAACTAGTTAATTGAATCTGGTGTGAAAGTGCTGGGCTAAAACAAAAACTTGATATTACACGTTCCAGCTCTCTGGAAAATAAAAATCCATTTACCCATGAGACCGGGGGGGGCAAGACTGAGCCTGGGCCACAAAAAATCCAGAAAGTGAGGAGGGGGCACTAGCTGATGCGAGTATGTGACTACGTGATGATGTTTGAGCCTTGGCTGCTACATGTGTTGTGAACAGGAGGTTTGGAAGCTGAATGGCGACTTAGGCAAGGTCAAGGTGTCTGTCACTTGTGTTTGCACTTGAGCATAAGGAATAGTGGACGGCATTTATTTTCAATGCCTTGTTGCTCACAAGTGTTGGCACTCTGTACTGTTCATTCACTGGGTGAGGTGAATAGTTGACATGGAATCCAGGACACCCATTTTGCCTGTGAAACGCCATTCTATCTTTCTCTCTGCAGTTAAAAAGGTGACGCATTTTGTCTGTTTTTGTTGGGCTTTACTGTTTGAATGGGGCCTTTGTCCAGAAAGCCTTCTGCGCCCTCCCCCATTCTCCTTTCTTCGGAGTGCTTTTTCAGCGGGTTTAGCGACCGTTCTGGCCTTCACCTCCTGCACATGCTCGATATCACAGTTTGAACTTGTGTGTATCTGCACGCTGTTATCAGCTTTCTGCAGTGAGCTGACTTTGCAAGGGACCATGGGTAATGTTCTGACACAATTCCATTTCCACTTCTGACCTGTAGTCCAAATTTTTTACCCCCCTCTAAAACCTCAGGTGAATTTTATTTTATTTTTTTGTTATTACTTTGCAACAAAGTTTTATAATAATATATTATGAAATAAAAACACATATTTATGAGTAATACTATAATATACAAAGTATAAAGTTTTCAAGTAATAAAGAGCTACTGAAAGGGGGAAAGGGTACAGTAAAATTCTGTTCTGTCATTCAATTCCGGTCCAATAGCTAGCCTTCCCAATTTGACCTGCTGTTTAATTGGACCTGGACATTAACAGGACTTGGCCGTTCAATTCTTTAAGTGACACCACCCTTGCAGTTCAGCCAACCTGAAGTTCCCCCTAGGAAAAATAAAGCTATTCTATTCTAACTAATGACAAATGGCAAGTCAAACTTTGATATCCCACAAGTGACTTGTGCACAGCCTCACTCTGAAGGTGTGCTGTTTGGGGAAAAACTTCCAGAAAACTTGGTTGTGATGCTTGTCTGAAAATCGATGGCATGAGGGAGGGGGTGTCTCTGCTTGCTTTCCAAGGGAAACGAGGTCTGTCGCCTCTAAACCTTTGTTTTCTCGGAAAGGGCATATTTTGTTTTCATGTCCCATGTGTCTTGTCTGTCTTTCCCTCTCCCTGCGAGCTGCAGGCTTGGGAGAGAGGTAACGGGTGTAACGGGTGTGTGGAGTTGACTGTTATTTATTCTTTTTGCCATTGTCTTGCGCTGTCTGTGTGACTGACTCATCACTGGTGATTGTGGCAACAGGCTCAAAGAAGAGAGTTCGGTGGCTTCAGGCTCGACGAATCTTCACCCAACCTTGCCCCAGCCTCCGGATCCCTAACAGGTTTTTGAGAGAAGGTGGGTAATGTGCCAGCTCAGAAACTCTAAATAAAACCAAAACAAAAAAAACTAAACCAAAAAAGAAAAAGGCTCAAAGCGACCTGTAGGAGCCGAGCCAATGCCCCCCAGCCCCCCACCCCCCCAGCTCCCAAAACTCTTTTCTGGCTTTGAAATAAGGGGCCACCACTCTCAAGCACTTGGTTCTTCAAGCTAGCCTTCTGTGGGTCGTGGTTTCATCAGAGAGACTGTGTGTTTGTGTCGGGGCACGGGTGCGAGTGTCTAGTGTCTGTTTCGGCGTGTGGCGTTTTAACATCTTTTGCTGTCCCCTCTTTTTTTTTGTTTTTTTTGTTGAGTCTTTCCTGTTTTGAATAGTTTTCACTCGTGATGTGTCCCTTGCAGACAGCTGCTATATGGGCTGATTCATAAGTATCAAGATGCGTGAGGACATCCTGTTTTGACTACAGCAGATGAAAATGTTTGAATTTTACAATGTATTTTTCCCCACAGTAGTAAGATAGACTTACAGTTCACTTCTAACAGTGAAATTGTGTAAATACTTGATGAAAGTACCAAAGTTGGTTGGTTTTGCGGTGGTTGAAAATGAACACGTTGCTTCTCCTCGATCTCAAAAGGGAAATGATGCCAATTTTAATTTGGGGGGGGGTTTTCACATTCACTCCATTGGAAAAAACCTTACGCCTCACTCTGAAAGCACTGCTAGTTTCATCTGGCAGTGCTCTGGATTATAGATCAGTATGGCATGGATGGGTATAAAAAATAGACTTGGTACTGATATTTGCATAGGCACAGGTACAGATTAGACTGGAAAAAGAAATGTGGTTAATTATGTGACTTCAGTATCCCGTTACTGTCCGCATAACTCTGTTTAAATGGTAGTCCAGCGAGTTGCTGCACATTTTTGAAGATTTAAGGTGAGGTATGGCTGTGTGGCTTTCAGTGTCACTCGCTCTCGAACAGTATTTTCTATTGGGCACTCCAGCTTGCATAACCACAATCCTTTTGTGTAACAGTGTGTGGGGAAAGCTGGCTAGAAAGTCTATAGACATTTAAATCCATTTTAATCATCTTACACCAGGAACCTCTCTCCGGATTCCACTGTTTGTCATAAACACAATTTAAAAGTGAAGCAGCTACCTCCTGTTTATATTGGGATTTGGGTCATTAGTTTGAAAGCCATACGGTATGGGGATATGCTATGTTCTGTATGTAGACTAGAAATCAGAAGTCGTTTTTTGAACATCAGACTATAAAAAAATAATAATGTCTCTATGGTACATTGAAAATATGCACCTCTGAACTATATCTGAGTTTGGGATCTATGATGTCAAAATAGTTTTAAAATAATTTATGAAATTGCATATGCATAGTCATGGTGAACAGACACTTCCATTTTGTGGTTTGGAGATTTTTGGACAGTTCTGGAGTCCGGGCCCTTGGTTTGTAATTTTAAAGTATCCAGATTCCAGTCCTTAGAAATAATTGATTTAAAGAAATAATATGACTCCAGCATTCATAGTCATTGAGGACTGGTATTTGGCACAAAGAGCAGCTACAAGTGTGTCCAGTTAGATGTAAAATAGCATGGAGCTAACAAAAAAAAAAGGAAAACGCATACCCCCTTATTCCAAACTTGAACGTTGCCCATGTGTGGAAATTTGACAATTTACCCTTAAAAAGTAATCAAAAATGCCTGTGGGAATAATTACTAATCTGGTTTGAGTTGGAACCCTGTAAGTTTTTGAGGTGACATGACACAGCAGGTCCCTTCCTGTGCTCTGGTTGGCTGAACAACTGACTTGTTGATCATGTGACTCTTGGTCAAGATGGCCACAATTGTATTTAAAAATATCATGGTCCTGGATGGCTTCAGCATTGGTGGCAAAGATTTTTCAAGCCTGTACACTGTGGAGTTTTAAAAAAAATTTTTTAAATGAGTGGCTGTCACTTTGTAACGCATAATGTTTGTTCTTTGAAGTTGCTATCATCTCTGCTATTCCCTGTGCAAACAGTACCCCAAGGGGAATGTAAAGGATAAGAGTAGAATGGGCGCCTTGTCTGTATGAAATCACTGGAAAATTCTCTGCGGGGACGAGCGGGTTTTTACTTTTTACCATGCCTATTTTTGTACTTCATTTTACATTGTTATTTTCCCTCCAGCAGCTTGCTGTATTAGCCCAGTTCTTGGCAGTGGCACAATGTTTTTACAAACTTTACTTAAATTGTGGCGTCTGAACGTTTCCTCCCAAGTCAACTGAATTTGACTTGTGATCTTTGTGAAATAACTGCCTTTTTGGAGTGGTCATTTGAAATACACAACGTGTATGTAACAAAGTATGTCTTGGTACAGGCTTGAAAATTAAAAGTATGTCGGTATTCATTGAAACTTGTGCAAACTTGCATTAGGGATGGTACAATTTCTTGTCAGTCTTATGGAAAGAGACCTCACACAGAGCACACAATGTCATGGCGTACTGTTCCTGAGGAGGGGCTGCCGCATGGTTAAATTTCCATACGAGTGTCTCCTGAAGGTTTTCCCCTTTTATAAACCTCAGATTGACGTCCATCGACCGAGCGGCCACGTGGTTGCGATGTGCATTCGCAGCAATTACCATTGATAACGGCAGGGACGAGTGAGTTCTGGAGAGTTCTGCGCGAATATCCGTGTTTCAGAGCCCACCTTGCCTCTTTTAGTATGTTTTTACCTTTTTTGCAGGTACTTGAAATTATACTATGTGCTTGAAATTTCATAGTCCAGACAGGCTAATTTATTATTTAATTATTTACCTTATTGGTGGGTTTGTAAGCTAAATCCCACGGATAGGCTGAATTTTCAAAGAGTTCTGAAATGGACACTCCGCGGAACTCTCTCCTCCCTAAAAAGTTGCGAGAGCGGTGTCCGTTCCCCTTTCTCAGTGACGCTCTCCCCCCCCCCCACCCACCCAGGTCATCGCGCGCCCCCCGCCAGAAGCGGACATCGCTGCGTAGCGGACAACGCTAACCTCTACGTCTTCGGCGGGTATAACCCGGACTACGACGAGTCGGGCGGCTCAGAGAACGAGGACTACCCGCTGTTCCGCGAGCTGTGGAGGTACCACTTTGCCACAGGCACCTGGCAACAGATCCGAACCGAGGGGTACATGCCCACGGAGCTGGCCTCCATGTCAGGTTAGCGCTCTGCCTGCTTCCTCCACACCAGGGTGTGGCAGTATTGCACACCAGGGTGTATAATGTGCAAAACATACATTTTTATTTATCTGAAAGTCTATATTGTGTGTGTGTGTGTGTGTGTGTGTGTGTGTATATATATATATATATACAGATCCTTTCCAAAAAATTAGAATATCATGGAAAAGTTTTTTTTTTTCCATAATTCCATTCAAAAAGTGAAACTTTCATAGATTATAGATTCATTACACACAAAGTGAAATATTTCTAGCCTTTATTTGTTTCATTTTTCATAATTTTGGCTTACAGCTCCAGAAAACCCCCAAAACAGTATTTCAAGAAATTAGAATAGTGTGTCGAAAATCAGCATTTACTTCAGTTATTTCAGAGAATGAATGTTTTAGACTGAGTGTCACACTATCAACTAATTTACTCAAAACACCTGCAAAGTTTATCTCAGTTTGGTTCAGTATGGGGAAGACTGCAGACTTGACAATTGGCCAGAAGACCATCATTGACACCCTCCAGAAGATGGGTAAGCCACAAAAGGTCATCGCTAAGGAGGCTGGCTGTTCACAGAGTGCAGTGTCCAAGCATATCAATAGAAAGTTTAGTGGAAGGGAAAAATGTGGCAGGAGAAGGTGCACAAGCAAAGGAGATGACCGTAGGCTTCAGCGGATTGTCAAGCAAAGACGATTCCAAAATTTGGCGGAGATGCAGAGGGAGTGGACTGAGGCTGGAGTCAGTGCTTCAAAAACCACCACGTACAGACGTATCCGGGACATGGGCTACAACTGTCGGATTCCTCGAGTCAAGCCACTCCACTCATTCTCTGAAATAACTGAAGTAAATGCTGATTTTCGACACACTATTCTAATTTCTTGAAATACTGTTTTGGGGGTTTTCTGGAGCTGTAAGCCAAAATGATGAAAAATGAAACAAATAAAGGCTAGAAATATTTCACTTTGTGTGCAATGAATCTATAATCTATGAAAGTTTCACTTTTTGAATGGAATTATGGAAAAAAAAACAACTTTTCCATGATATTCTAATTTTTTGGAAAGGATCTGTATATATACAGTATATATAGACTTTCATATAAATGAAAATATGTATGTTTTGCACATTTTTGTTAACCTTGTGATAATTGTAATTAAATAGTTTCCCATTTAAAAAAGAAAAAATACATTTTACATTAGCATAGTTGAAATTGGGTAATTTAGGCTTTCAGATAAAATAAACCATTGGTAACTTTGTGACATTGCAGTCAGTAGTATTTATGGCTACATTTGGTGTCTACATCGATGAGTGTGTTGAATCCATCAGACTTAAAATGACATCCAGATTTCTAGGTTTCCTAGTACTAGGGTGCGTCCCAATATTCTTCACTCCCCACCTCCACTCCCCAGAAATATGCAAAACTGCCTGAACGTTTTGAGTACAAGTATTTGCATGTACAGTATCCAATGTACCTGACATTGCGGTTTGCGTCGAGACATTAATTAATATGTAAGCATTAATACGTAGTTAAGATGTAATCAGCGACATTAGATTAAAACACAAAGATCCGTTTCCAGGGCAGGGGAGTAGAGGAGTGGTAGTGGAGGAGGAAAGGTGGCTTTTCTCGACTATTGGGACGCATCCCTAGTGTGTTAAACAGCCAGTGGATTTCAGAATCTAGGAGGTGAGATCTATACTCCATGCAGGGTGTTGCCTCCTGACCTTATGACCTGTTCCACCCCGCCGTTTCCTTCAGCTGTACTACACGGGAACAACCTGCTCGTGTTCGGCGGCACCGGGATCCCTTTCGGCGAGAACAATGGGAACGACGTCCACGTGTGCAACGTCAAATACAAGCGATGGTCTCTGCTCAACTGCCGGGGGAAAAAGCCCAACAGAATTTATGGACAGGTAAACAAAAGGGGGGCCTGTTGGCCAACAATGGCACTCAGGACTAAAGGTGTCAAGTCGGGGGTCGCAGGTCAGGGGTCAGGGGTCAGGTCTGCGCTAATCCGGTCTTCTCCGCTGTGCCCCTCAGGCCATGGCCATTATTAACGGCTACCTGTACGTGTTCGGAGGGACAACGGGATACATCTACAGCACAGACCTGCACAGGCTGGACCTCACCACCCGCGAGTGGATTCATCTCAAGCCCAACAACCCGCCTGACGACCTTCCCGAGGAACGGTGAGCGGCAGTACCTTGTCCGGTGGATAGGAGGCGCTGGAGGGGGAGCGGCCGGCGCTGAGAGAGGGGGCGGGGGTTTTGGGGGTGTGGTTTCATAGCGGGGGATGTGGGTTGAAGACGTGTTCTCACGGGCTAATCCAGGTCGGCGTGCTCTCTCTCCTCCCTCAGATACAGACATGAAATAGCACACGACGGGCAGAGGATATTCATCCTAGGAGGGGGAACGTCCTGGACATCTTATCCTCTGGACAAGGTACTGTATGGGACCAGGGGCGCCCCCTTCTGGTTGAACCCATCAAAAACAATAACTAAGGCTTTTTTGTTTCTTCCCAAGCAGTGCTCGGTAAGGTAAATCCACCAAACCTCTTGGCATTTATTTGCTAGGAAACCATAGTCAAAGTACAGACCGTTGACAGAATCTAGGCTTAAGTTTGCCGGCAGTTATTATTGAGTAATGCAGCCAGAAATGTTCACAGGCAGGTCTTCCTGAAGCCATTCCAGACTTGTCATGTGCGTGGAGGCGGAGTTTGTTTTGATAGTGGGGATCATTTATGCTTCCCTCTCTTCACTGTCTCTCTGTCTGTCTGTCTGTCTGTCCTTCAGATCCATGCCTACAACCTGGAGACAAACTCGTGGGAGGAAATCGCCACCAAGCCACATGAAAAACTAGGTTTGTGTTTAATGTGCTTGGAAGAGGGAAATGTTAGAGACGGTGCTTAATAATGTACAAGTGGGTGTTCTGGTGTGGAGAAATAAAATGTTGCTTGTGCTGTGATGAAATAAAAATAATTACCCCACATACAGCGCCTTTTCTTTTGAATAATGAATGGTATTTAGACTAATGAAGGAACACAGTATGGAAAAGAAATGCAATCCACACTCACTAAGTAGAAGTAACTTGCTTTTTAAAATTTTGGCGTGTGCTTACAAAAGCTTTGCCAAGCGGGACATCCTCGAGACGGGACCCGGAGTTTAGAACTGTGAGCTTAACACGGATGATTATGTCACACTGATAGGTGGTGAAATGAAAGAGTGGGGGATGCTGGATTTTAAATATGGTGTAAGATGTAAGAGTTTGGTACAGGAGGATGTGGATTGTTAAATGTGTAAAATCTAACAATTGGATGCAGGAGGATGCTGGATTTTAAATGTGGTGTAAGATGTAACCGTTGGGTACAGGAGAATGCTGGTTTTTAAATGTGGTATAAGATGTAAGAGTTGAGCGCTGGCGGATGTGCGTTTTTAAATGTGGTATAAAATCTACAAGTTTGGTGCAGGAGGATGCTGGTTTTTAAATGAGGTGTAAAATGTAACAGTTGGGTACAGGAGGATGTGGGTTTTTAAATGTGTAAAATCTACAAGTTGGGTGCAGGAGGATGCTGGTTTTTAAATATGGTGTAAGATGTAACCATTGGGTACAGGAGAATGCTGGTTTTTGAATGTCATGCAAGATGTAACAGTTGGGTACAGGAGGATGTGGGTTTTTAAATGTGGTGT
Source organism: Synaphobranchus kaupii (assembly GCA_029718625.1). Taxonomy (NCBI): domain Eukaryota; kingdom Metazoa; phylum Chordata; class Actinopteri; order Anguilliformes; family Synaphobranchidae; genus Synaphobranchus; species Synaphobranchus kaupii. The sequence goes on from CM056376.1 coordinate 131,980,053, forward strand.
GAAATCTAACAGTTGGGTACATCCTGTGCTTTCTCTTGACAGGGTATCCAGCTGCAAGGAGGTGTCACAGCTGTGTACAGATACGCAACGGTGAGTCTGCCCTCTGGTTCACTCTTTCATTTTATATATATATATATATATATATATATATATAGTACTTTGCTGAAGAGGTGAGGCTGTCACCGTTTAAAATAACGAATGAATTACCCGCTTTTCTTATTTACTCTCCACACTGCTTTGTTCTGTAAAAGCTTTTATGGCTATGTAGGATTTATGAGGTTGCCCTGGTCTGTCTCCGCTAACACCGGCACCGCTAACGCCGGCACCGCTGGTCTGTCTCCGCTAACGCCGGTACCGCTGGTCTGTCTCCGCTAACGCCGGCACCGCTGGTCTGTCTCCGCTAACGCCGGCACCGCTGGTCTGTCTCCGCTAACGCCGGCACCGCTGGTCTGTCTCCGCTAACGCCGGCACCGCTGGTCTGTCTCCTCTAACGCCGGCACCGCTCTCCACAGACGTGTTCATCTGCGGAGGTTATAACGGAGAGCTGATCCTGGCCGATCTGTGGAAAATCAACCTGCAAACCTTCCAGTGGACCAAGCTACCAGCGCTCATGCCTGAGCCAGCCTACTTCCACTGTGCTGCTGTGACCCCGGTGAGCTGCTCAAATAAAGTATAAAATAATATTGACAAATGTGCCCACGCGCGCGCGCGCACACACCACACACACACACACACACACACACACACACACACACACACACACACCGTATAAAAAGAGTATAAAGATTTGTAGCAGTTTGAGCGGTTTCTGGTCTTACCTGTAGGTGGATTCCACTCCATGCGCAAACCTGCGCTAGTAAGACCTAGCTAAGCATTGGCTGTTCTCATCTCATTTGGGCTCTCCCTCTCCCTCTCCCTCTCCCTCTCCCTCCTCCTCCTCCCCGCAGGCTGGCTGTATGTACATCCATGGCGGCGTGGTCAACATTCACGAGAACAAGCGGACTGGTTCCCTGTTTAAGATCTGGCTGGTGGTGCCCAGCCTGTTAGAACTATGCTGGGAGAGGTTGCTCAGATCCTTCCCTCAGCTGGCCCAGCTCTCCACCATGCAGCTGCTCAACCTGGGCCTCACGCAGGACCTGATCGAGCGCTTGAAATGAGGGCCCCCGGGCCCCGGGGCCGCCCGCGTAACTGAACAAGGAGCTCCTGCTCCCCCCCCCCCCCCGCCCCTAACGAGAGCTCTCTTATGTAGCCCGCCTTAAAACCAAAACGTCGGATGCCTTTTTTTTGTTTTTTTTTTTGTTTCCTTTTGTTTGGACTTTTTAAACAAATGCTTTTTAAACCCCGTGGGATTTAGTTTTTTTAAGTCCAGTTTTATCAACACTGTGTGAGGTGAGCCCTGTGCGCCCCACTCACCCCCTAGTTGTAAACTCAGAAGCCAAGTCGATTATTCTTGTGTGCGCGTGCGTGGTGCAGGTTGGGTAAAGGTTCAGACTCTTCCAATTCCTCTTCCTTTTTTTAACCTGTTGTATTTTTTGAGTTTCACATTAACATCCTCATCAGGGTATTTTAATATTCATGAAGGAGACTTGGTTAAAAATAAGATTAAATGTTTGATGTGAATGAATTGATGTGTGTCATGCGTTTCACGTGTTTGCATGAACAGTTGATTATGAACGGTGAGTTCTCTCATCCTTTAGCATCTCCAGTTTTACAGTTTTCTTTTTTCTTTTTTTTTTTTCCCCCTCAAATAAAATCAAGACTTTTGGTTTTCAATCTTAATAGTAGTTTGCCAGTATCTTCTCATTTAAACATACCATTGAGTTTATTGTAATGTCTACTGTCATTAAGTTTTGCAGTTCAGAACTTGTGACTGCCATTTCCCCCCACTTGTTGATCTGCAGGGTTTTATGAATGTCTGCACGACCATTTCAATGATTTAAGGTTTTTTTTTGTTCTGTTTTTTTTGGTACATTGGCGTAAGATGAAAGGAAGTGCGTTCTGATTGGCTGATTTGTGGAACTTCTGAGCCTGCATCACATTGCTGAAGTTAATGTTTATAATCTTTATCCCTTTGCTGCTGGACTGAGGGACACAGGTCCTTAAAGGTGAATAAAAACGCAGATGAAACCTCTGCATCTCAAACTGTCCCGTCCTGGCAGGACTATCCCAGCAATGTGTCCGTACTCTGTGTTTTACCCCATCCATTTCCAGTCTTCCTCGATTATAGATTATACAGCCATCTCATACACCAGATGTTACTTCACTGTGAATACGGTGCTTAATCTTTTTAAAATGTGAAATGAAATTTAACAAAAAATGATCTGCCTGTAGTCTAAAACACTGACCATTTAATTTAGCTCATCACAATCCTATCCTAGCGCAACGTTTTAGATCCGTTTAAACGCGGAACATGACATTCGTTACAGAAATTCAGTGCCTTTTCTAAACTCATTTTAACAGTACTGAAGTAAATTTCTTTTTTTTAATGCAACAGGGTGATATTTAAAACTATTTTTGGCTCTTTTGAGAAGGCCCAGAAAGAGAAAATTATTTTTCATGCTACATTGTCCAAAATGAAGGATGAGGTTCTTTGTAAATTTCAAGTGTGCTTTGAAAATGGTGTCAGTTTGTCTGCTGCTTCACTTTCATAGAATGTAGTGTATTCTAATCCCTGATTGGACCTGAATGAGGAATCCAAACACATGATCAGAAGCTACCCAATAGATCAATAGAACAAATGCCACCTTCACTTGGCACCATGACAAATGTTCTCCTCTCTGTGGTGCCATTTTAAATGCTTTCCCATTTATATTCCCCACCCCCCACCTTTCAGAAATTATAAAATAAAAATTTTCTTAACGTACCTTGGGTGGTTCCTGCCCGTTCCTCATCTTGTTAATATCTTTATATTTAAAAGGTTAATTCTAAAGATTGCCTTTATCAAGTTTCAAAAATAAAAAAATAGACATTTCTATGGAACATGTCCAAAAGCCTTTTGTGGTGTAGTTGAACTTGATTGAATTTGTGTCCTTTCTAATTGTGTTGATCATTCAGCTTATATCTAGTGAGAGTATTATACTAGAGTGTTATTTGGAATATAAATGGGTGAGTTTTTATTATGGGTGCATTATTAGGCATTAAAAAAAAATTCTGGACTCATTCAAAATATTTATTTTTAATATCTGGACATGCAAGCAAATTGGATGTTTTGTCTTGTTGGAAGAATTGGAATTTAAATGGGTTTAGGGGTGAGGTGGGGCGATGACTGGTTTCCTTTTTAAGTAAATGGATTTTATTTGTAGAACTTTTAAAACCGTCTCTGTAGACCTGTGCAGTAGTTGGTTCTCAGAAAGGGGAACAAAAAAAAACAAACATTCAAAACAAATGTAAAATGAAATCTCATTTCTCATATTGACCCCCCCCCCCCCCTTTCCAGCAGTACATAAAGGTCAAAGGTCACTGGGTGGATGTTGTATGGAGAAGGGATAACTATGTAATGCCAAATATGTTCGCACACAACAATGTTGACGTGGAGGATATTTGGGGCCTTAAAATTCCTTTTGCCATTCAAAAGCAACTTAAAAATCGGGCACTGTTCTGAAATGCCACATCCCGCTCACGATGCGTAAAAAAAAAAAAGTGTTGAAGTCGTCTAGTATGCACGTTAGTTCTTAGAGTAGCTGCTAAATCGGTAGGTCCATAAAGGGATGCCAGACGGTGCGTCCGTTTCCCCTAAAGCCTTACACCAGCATAGTTAACAAGCTAATGTAAGACACTTTGAACACAATATTCTGAAAAGGGGAATTGAGCCCATGCCGTCGTCTCATTTCTCAAAGGAAGTACTGTACTGTATGTGTTCCCAAACCCTTCACGCGCTTTAAAAAAAACATTTTTTCTTTAAACCTTTTTGCGGGACAGCAGTTTTTGTTTGCTTGGCTACATGGTTAGGGATTGCACATGCCCCATTTTGTGCCTGACCTTTGACTTCCTTTGTGTTCATTTCCCCCCCTCTTAATTTGTGCATGTGACAAGAGCCTGGTGTGCATGATGTCATAATTAACCTTTTTCTGTTGGAGGGGAGGGGCTTCTGGGATCAAGTCACTGCTGTACAGCAAATGGTTAAAGGCAGTCACTACTTATGTGTATGTGTAACTGTTTTCATTGTTGATGAATCAATAAACTTGTACTGTAAGCAGTTCTGGCTCATTATTTTATTTTACTTTACCGAACCTGTACATAATTAACATCGCACACATATCAAATTAATTATTGACATTTCTTTATGAAATACACTTGACAAATTCAGTATTGTTAAAGTATTGCTGAATTCCTATAAAAAACAAAAAAACAAATGTATACAACATCTTCCTTTCTTGGGTTTGTTTTTTTAAACATACATCAGTGCGTTTTATTATTAAGATTAAACATAAACATTTAAGACGTGATCATACAGTACATCAAACATCTGAGGCTGCAGGTGCCCAAAACGGCATATCACCACTAGGGGGCAGCTGCTCACGCAGCAAGGCAACAACGGGATTAGGGGGGGCGGAAAGAGAAGGGGAAAGCTGGAGACTGAGGTGCACCGGGGGTACCCCTCTGTCCTCGGGTTTTTTCTTTAATGTACAATGTACCGTATATCCCACATAGGTACTGACAGAGTAGGAGAAAAACAAACACAAGGCCAGAGTGACACTGATGGAAATTGTGATTAGTCTTCTAATGCAGTCAAGGTTCAGTGTGACCGTCCCCAACTGTACAAAATGATATTGCGCTCAGTATGAAGACAAGAAGTGGAGGGGCCAGTGTGTGTGTGCGCGTGTATATATGTGTGTGTGTGTGCGTGCGTGCGTGCGTGCGTGCGTGCGTGCGTGCGTGCGTGGGGTGGTGCTTGAGAGGGTTCCTCCGGATGGTCCCCTGCGGTTCAGCAGCCTTTGGGTGTGGGAGCAAAGAAGTACAGAGCCAGCAGGATGAGGTACACCACCACCAGAACAGTGCCTGTGAGGAACACAGAGTCCAGTTACACACGTGCCCACACAGATACACGCGCACGCACGCACGCACGCACGCACACACAGATACAGTGCCCTCCACTATTATTGGCACCCCTGGTAAAGATGAGTAAAAAGGGTTTTAAGAAATTACACTGGAATAGTATGGAACACATGGTTGGCTAAATGGCTCTAAGTCATCAAGGGCCTGATGTATCAAACAAGTTTTAAATCATCACTCTGCTGCCAGAAATACAGTAGATATGGATGGATAACTTGAAGGGTTTCTTCTCCTGACTTATGTTTCCATAGAGTCCAATTGGAAAATTTGTCAGGAGAAACAATCCTTAAAGTGATCCATCCATATCTACTGCATATCTGGCAGCAGAGTGATGGTTTCATTTGATACCTCAGACCCTTGATGACTTACAGCCATTTTACCAACCATGTATTCCATACTGTTCCAGCATAATTTACAGCTAAATCTAGTCCCACCCCCCAATTCACATAGAGATCCATTCAAATGCAGAGAGGTTATAGTAACGCACACACTCACGCTTTAAAAATCTTTTTATTCTTATTCTTATTCTTATTATTATTTTTATTATCATTAACTTCATTAATTAATGCATCAATCCTTCCCCTGACCATCTCCCTGCCAGAGAGAGGGCTTTATTATTTTTTCTATTACAGGGAGCCATTCTTTTAAAAAAAAAATTAGCAGGTTCTTGGCAACAACTGTGTAAAGTAGCTAGTAATAAAAGACTGTCTTCATTAATAAATGCACTTTTTTTCCCTATAACGGCTCTCGCTCGTCCCGACTGCGGAGCTTTTCCACCCTAGCTCCTCAGTGCTGGAACGAACTCCCCCATTCCCCTACGTTCTACTCCAACCCTGGCCTGAAGACACAGCTCTTCAGACTCCACCTTGGCTGATATACTACTCTAGGACCTCTCATGATACTTGTTCCCTGTGTTTTCTTGTATAACTGTTTGTTATAGTTTATAATAATATTTAGAATAGAATTGTAGTATAGCTGATTTACCCATAGCTTACCGTGAACTACATTCAATGTTCATTACTAGGGATAGCTGCTACGTTATGTGAAGGATGTGCTTTGTCTTATCTGTTCTGTAGTTACTTCGATGACATTTCTGTACGCACTTATTGTATGTCGCTTTGGATAAAAGCATCTGCTAAATGACTGTAATGTTAATGTTAACATGGTTTTCCCTTTTTCCACAATGTTAACAGGTGGAAATAAATGTATAAAAAACTAAGCACCTAATTACAATTACATTGATTACTCACCTTGAAAGTAGTCAGACTTGCCATCCATGAAGATGTAGTTGACGAGGATCACACTGAAAATGCTGGCCCACAGGTGCAGGTCACTGAATATAAGCACGAAGCCGACATCCTGCAGCCGAGGTGAAAAAAAAGGGAAACCAACGAGCCAGACATAAAACAGGAAGTGTGAAAGAAGAGTAAAATTCCAGATTACACACATTTAAAATAATCAAGACGCCAACCGTCTCAAACAAGCATCAAGGTTTCAATTCAAATGTTTACACAGATGCACTCGTTATCTGGAGAAGATGAAAATGGAATTTAAAAAAATAGTGATCACAAAAAAAGAAGAACTTACATAGAACACATTGAATAAGATGAGTAAGGGGATCTGGATCATGCAGACCTGTACTGCTATGCAGCTGCCCACTTCCAAACTAGATGGGGAAGAACATTTTAAATGAATGGTGACTAGAACAAATGGAAAACATTTTCAGTCAATAAAACAGATTTTTTCTTTTTACCAATACAGGTAACATGAGGATCTGACCTCAAACTGATGTTGTTTTGAAGGGCAAACTGGATTCCGTTGACGATCTCCGGAATTTCAGGCACCATTGCCAGCACAGTGACTCCTATGAAGTACTGGTATTCCGGGAGAGAGAGAGGAACAAACGCTGGAGTTTCAAAGTCGGGAAGCATTTTTAAGTTCAACAAACATGCAAGTCCCCAATCGACCAGCAGGCCAGTGCATGATGAGGCCTGTTATCCTGGCCCAATGAAACCCTCCCTCCCTGCCTGGGCATCACAAGCACCAATTATAGGTTGCCCTGGAGACGTGCCGACTCCAGCTTCATTTTACCCAAATGAAATGCCACTCAAGTTATCCACAGTAAGGTTAGCTCCCGATATTATTAGAGAAACAGCCTAGCGACGCAGCTCGGAGGCTCAGAAGTATGACGAGGGCCTACCTGTGAGATGCTGGAGCAGGCTAGAATGGGCTTTATGTGTTCAGTGGTCAGATCCGCACAGGCCGACATCAGCAGTGTGGCTACGATGAGGATGACCAAGGCTCTCCATCTGGACCAGTGTACCACTGCATCATGATGGCCGGGAGCTACGGCAGCGACAGACAGACAGACAGACAGACAGGACACACACACACACACGCAGGCACAGGCATACACACACACACACTCACACAGTCACTACAGCATTATAAATGGGTGGGACTGGGTACTGTGATCTCATTCTGTCTTCATCACTCTGATGTGAAGTGACATTGATTAAATGTCCATACTCTAGATCAGGTGATAGAGGGAATGGACGACTCCAATATTGCACCCCGTTCTTTTGCAATCTTTGTACCCCCACTATTTTCACCCGTTTTAAAGGGGTTTTGGAAGTTTTTTTTCCCCCCCATTTTTTTCTTTTCACAGATTTTTTTTAAATGATAATTTTTCATGAATTCTCTCTGTGAATGAAGTTTGGTTTTTTTATGGTAGTTTGGTTTTTTATCTTTGCAAAGCCAGTCTTCATATTAAGGGGAGAATAAGGTTTTTACAGAAATATGTTATAAAAGGACAGATGACAGCAGAGGACACTGACCATGGCAGCCGCTGATGTGGATGTCATAGATGTGTGTGTGAGTCTTCAGCGTGAAGATCAGGCCAATGAGGTAGGCTGCAGGCAGGAGGACGGAAAATGGTGTACACCAGGGGCCTGCCCGCACACACACACACACACACACACACACACACACAGATGCATGCAAAACACACACACACACACACACACACACGGATACACACAGACGAGCGCAAAACATGAACACCCACACATACGCATGCAAATACACACACACACACACACACACACACACACACACACACACACACACACAACACACACACACACAACACACACACACACACACACACACACACACACACAAACAAAGAGAGAGGCACTGCTAAAAATCAGCTGTGTAAGTGTAATACACCAATTTTGTTTCTTTATAGCAGACAAAAATATAACCGTCATCATTACAGTGATGGAAACACTGAGGTTCTGATAGTTATTGGAAGGACAGAAAAATGTAAATAAATTACATTTCTTAAAATGCCAATGGTGTTGAAAGGAAATGCAAACCCGATTCGTCTTGCGTGTCATTTCACGTTTATTAAGCTCTGGAGGGGGAATGCTACTTGCCAAGGCCTCTAATTTTTGACAGGGCTTAAGCACTCACTCAATATGGGCTGTGAAACAGAGAGTGGTTATTTTCACCCTGCAAAGAAATAAAAAAGAAAAAACTGCATTAAGTAACCAGGAAATCATGTAATTTATATGTCCAACAAAGAGGAAATCAAAGTGGCATACACTTCAAACAGGTAAAGCATACAGTACATAGATTTATCACAGAGCAATACGATCCACAAAAACACCCCTACCCCCGCACTACTCAAACACTCAACACTCTCCAATGTACGACACAAACATATACTTCTAAATTCAATCTTTGTGGTGCTCTCTGAAAAGCAAGTAAGATGGGGACATGCTGTCGGACTCGGAGCAGGAGAGAGGGGGACAGGGCGGGGCGTGGAGGGGCGGAGCTACCAGGTCATAGTGGCAGTTCTTGCAGACGAATGTGCCGCTGGCGTTCCCTGTCGAGTTGGTACAGCCCTCGCACACCAGGTTGCCGTAGGCCTTGGAGAAGAGTGTGGGGGGCGAACACGCCTGTAGGATACACGGAAACACGCATGACAACACCACCCTGGGAGGGGGCGGGGCTGAGGCGGCGCCGGTACGCCTCTCCGGTCGGCCCTCTCACCTCCCACGGATATGAAGAGCAGCGCCGAGCTCACCCCCGCCGAGCGGCTGTTGAACCGCTGCTCCCTGTGCTTGCAACCACCAATGATCATGCAGATCCCCTAGGGAGGGGGAAAGATGTGACCAATCAGAGCAGGGAGAAGGAGAAACATGACAAAACAGCAGGGTGAGTGTGGAAGATGTGACCAATTGGCATAGGGAAGGTGGCGAGATGTAACCAATCAGCACAGCTCTCCTTCACATTATTATGGCGAATTGGCAAATTGGGTGGAAATTGGGTGGATTGTTTTGACCATGCCGGGCTATCCAGCATCACATGGTTTTGTGCAAAATGAATGGAGGATACGCCCATTCGGTCATGGTCGGGAAGGCCTCCCACTTGCAAAACGAGTCCACCCATTGTTAGCAGAAATGAGCGCTTTAGGTGAATATGATTGGGTGTTTCAATTGACTGAACAAGGGAGGGGAGGAAATATTTTATTTATTTCTTTATTTCACCAAGCCCCTGGACCCCAGCAGCACTTACAGGGGATGAAGAGGATACATCCCAACAGGGTCCCCGTCAGGGCGGACTTGACGATCTCCTCGAAGCACTTGTTCCCGGCGTGGTGACCCCTCAGCAGGGCGGTGATGTAGAAGGTCATCTCCGTGATGGAGCCGAAGGTGGCGTTCACCACCGCCCCCACCGCGAAGTTGCTCTGCGCCGAGATGCTGTGGGGGTAACAGAGCGCGGACTGCTCATTCTTACGGGCTCCGAGCCCTGGCCTTATGGCCACTGGTACCGACCGTGAGACGGTGTTGCCCCGGGAGACGGGGCGTTACCTGGCGATGCCCATGCCGATGTAGTAGGATACGGGGATGATGGAGCAGACGGCTGTGGCGAACTTGGCCTCGGAGCTGATGAAATAGTCCCCCTTTGTCAGTGTAGCCGATCACCAGGGTAACGATGACTAGGGGGAGGAGGTCTGGAAGGGCGGGCCTTTAAGGAAGGTTATGGCACAGCAGTCCATCCATCCATCCTTCATCTAACCCGCTTATTCTAACCTCATGGGGGGGGCTGGAGCCTATCCCAGCATGCATTGGGCGAGAAGGTAGTAATACACCCTGCACAGGTCGCCAATCCATCACAGGGCACACGCAACATTCACTCACACACTCATACCTATGGGCAATTTACTGCGGGGAGGGAAACCGAATACCCGGAGGATACCCACGCAGACACGGGGAGAACATGCAAACTCCGCTCAGAAAGGCGCTCGGCCGGGATTCGAGACTCGGACCTTCTTGCTGTGAGGCGACAGTGCTAACCACTGCACCACCGTGCCACCGGCACAACAGTCCCAAAACAATAAAGAGTAAGACAGTTAGGACACCACCTCACTGGCAGAAAACAGAGCTCCATCAATCAGAGTACTTGGTAACAGCCATGCGTGGATACTACTTCCTGAAACCCACAGAGTGCACAGAAAGGCACCCATCAATCACTGTTGGCCTTGTTCTAATGGTTGTTAGCAATGCACTTTGTGATTGGTGGAGCTCCTCTCAGTGTTCTATGTGCAATGTGATGCTATGAACTGTCCTATCCCCATTTATTTATCCTGGTAGCACAGGGAATGAAAGTGCAGACCTATGTACATAACACTGTGTAACATTACTGGTTTTCATTATGCATCGTGTCAGGTGTGCATGAAGTCGAAGGAATGACATGGTCATCATCACAAAAAACATAATAAAAGACTTCATATTCCTGTTGATGAAATCTACCAGTCTACCATTTTTGTAGCACATTGTCTACAGAAAACCTACAGGAAGGTAGATCTCCAGAAACAGGGTTGGGCAGCCCTGCTATAAAGGATACTGACAGCAAAGACGTTGATCCCGTCCACCGTGTACTTGTAGTAATACCAGTTGAAGGCATGGTAACAGCAGAGGAGAGCTCTGGTCTCGCAGCCCTGCGTCTGAGAGAAAGAGCGTGAGAGAGCGAGAGTGGTGTGAGAGAGAGAGCACGAGTGTGAGAGAGAGAGAGCGAGAGAGCAAGAGAAAAACTTAAAGGGGAACCAAGACAACCAGATACGTGAACAAAAGGTTTTCTCTGCAAATGCAACACAGGAGCAAATTGGCGTTCACGTTTCGCTGCGTACAACCTCCAGACTGTCAGCATCACGGCCAAACGCCCCCGGGTCTCCAGGATCCTGCAGGGAGAAGATAGATTCGACCGCCCAATTCACCGGATCACGCTCCTCACATTGCATGGACCGCTCCTCACATTCATAATGCGTCTCAGAGTAGGATGTAGGATCGAGTGGCGGCTGATCCAGGATCGGTTTAGCCTTTTCGCTTGTAACGGTTAAGGTTAGGAGAGGGGCAGGGCACAGCTGATCCAAGATCAGCACTCACCTTTTTGTCCTCCCCGATGTGGATCTGCTCGGGGCCCAGGAGGAGGATGGAGCTCAGGATCCTGGCGTTCATCTTGGCGATGGGGATGGTGACGACCAGCATCCAGGACAGGAAGCAGGCCAGCGCGTGCACCACGCACAAGAAGGGGTACCCCAGGAGCAGCCAAACATAGGTGCTGACACGACACTGCACCCCAAAAAAACAAACAACCACAGCACACACACACGCACACGCACACAGAGCATAGTCAGGGGGGCTCCTTGGACCATAATGACCTTTTTCAAACAGAAGTTTTGTTTTTGTGTGATGCACTGTGCACTGAAGGAAGACAGGAGGCTGAGTATCTGGTGAGTTGAAAGAATCTGTGGCAATAATCTCCGCGGTAACAATTCCCCGCACCCTGCGTTTTTTGGCAGGCTCACCCAATAGCGAGGCAGCTGGGGTTCATCGGGGGCCTGGGTCTCCTCGTCGGGCGTGGGCTGGAGCAGGTGGGACGTCTCCTTCATCTCGTCCACCTCTGGAATGGCCTCGCAATTTGGTACCTTCACAGAGCACCTCCCCACTGCACTGCTGGTCTGGAGAGAGACGGGACGGTCACTCCCGGGCACCTACAGGGCTCTGGGTTCCCCCGAAACGGCCACTGGAACCCCCCTCCTCCCAACACCTGCCATTAAACAGCCCTGCCAGCTACACTGAAAGACAGCCGGAAAACCAGCAGGCAATGCGGCCTTCCAAACGACCCTTGCCGGACAGTGATGATTATAAATCCTTTCCCATTGGCCATGGCGAGTTAAGGCTTCGGCTGCTCCAGCAAAAACGGCTGTGCTGCCTGGCGCAAGCTGTTGTCCTCACATGAAACCGCAGGTCCCAAATCTGGGTAACATTTGGAAAACCCCTTTCATAACACACAAACACAGCAATGCGTGCGCTCCTGTTACTTGGTTACTCGGTAATGGAAGTGAAAACCGAGACTTCTGCCTTTTTTTTTTTTTTTTACCCTGCACACACAAAAGGCCAAGGAACAAGGTGGTGTACCATAGAAGAAAAAAAAACGAAAAACAGGGTGACCCAGTGCATAATATGGATGAAAGAGTTGTCAACAGAGATGTAAACTCAACACTTCTCAACAACTGCAATTACCTTGTCAACTGCCTTTCCGAACGGCCACAGAAAATAGCAAGACAATCTCCAGCAGAGCTTTCCTAAAGGAGAAAGACAGAAAATCAGAGCCGAGGGCTACAATGCCTCAACATTTAAAAAAATATGAATTGATTCAGGAAGTATCACATACCATATGGGACACCAACAATCGTGAGGAACATCAGTGCGCTGACCAGGAAATATGTTAAAGATATCCACCAGCCAAACATCAACACGTACGCTACATTTCCACATGTTATTAAAGAACCTGCAAAGGTGGCACAAGCAAATGACAACAAGAATTACCTGACAAGAAACAATCAATTCTTCATCAGTACTTCTGATGGATAGCAGACAAGGGGCTGGGCATTCTGAATTGACTAGGTTTTGAGTCAATTTAGCTCCATTCAAATGAATACAAAATAATACAAAATAATACTGTAAGCCCATTTTAATGGGTGCAGAGTATGTTCCGTTTAATGATCTAGACCAGGGGCAGAGAAGGCAAAAAATAAATAAAAAATAAAAAATAAAAATTCTGGAATGGTGTTGATATAAATTGATCTAAAGTGAAAGTTTAGCAAGTGGGCAATCGTATTAATTTAGCACAATGATTTACCACAAGCAATTAAGACATCTGATGGAACAGCTAATCCATGAAAAGTCATCATCATTATTATTATTACGCTTACTACCACATTTTTAAATTTGCTTTAGCAGAAACTCCAACCCAGAACCATTTACGCTTTTACAAAGTACTGGCCATTGTACTGAAGCCATTCAGGTTCAGTACCTTGCCAAAAGGGTGCAATAGCAATACTATTTATTTAATGCTAAGATTTGAACCTCTGGGCCCCAAGTTGACCATTGTAATGCATTGTCGCACATCTCTTCCACTGCAGGAATAGTGTTAGCTTCCTCTGACAGCTACAGTCCCGCTGGATATACAGTTGAAGTCTAAAGTTTACATACGCCTTAGCCAAATCCATTTAAACTCAAACTTTTTCACAATTCCCGAAATTTAATCCTAGTAAACATTCCCTGTCTTAGGTCAGTTAGGATCACAACTTTATTTTAAGAATGTGAAATGTCAGAATAATAGTAGAGAGAATGATTTATTTCAGCTTTTATTTCTTTCATCACATTCCCAGTGGGTCAGAAGTTTACATACACCCCGTTAGTATTTGGTAGCATTGCCTTTAAATTGTTTAACCTGGGTCAAATGTTTCGGATAGCCTTTCACAAGCTTCTCACAATAAGTTTTTGGCCCAGTCCTCCTGACAGAACTGGTGTAACTGAGTCAGGTTTGTAAGCCTCCTTGCTCACACACGCTTTTTCAGTTCTGCCCACAAATGTTCAATTGGATTGAGGTCAGGACTTTGTGATGGCCGCTCCAATACCTTGACTTTGTTCTCCTTAAGCCATTTTGCCACAAGTATGGAAGTATGCTTTGGGTCATTGTCCATTTGGAAGAGCCATTTGCAACCAAGCTTTAACTTCCTGGCTGATGTCTTGAGATGTTGATTCAATATATCCACATCATTTTCCTTCCTCATGATACCATCTATTTTATGAAGTGCACCAGTCCCTCCTGCAGCAAAGAACCCCCACAACATGATGCTGCCACCCCCGTGCATCACAGTTGGGATGGTGTTCTTCGGCTTGCAAGCCTCACCCTTTTTCCTCCAAAAATAACGATGGTCATTATGGCCAAACAGTTCCATTTTTGTTTCATCAGACTAGAGGACATTTCTCCAAAAAATAAGATCTTTGTCCCCATGTGCAGTTGCAAACTGTAGTCTGGCTCTTTTATGGTGGTTTTGGAGTAGTGGCTTCTTCCTTGCTGAGCAGCCTTTCAGGTTATGTCGATATAGGACTCATTTTACTGTGGATATAGATACTTCTGTACCTGTTCCCTCCAGCATCTTCACAAGGTCCTTTGCTGTTGTTTTGGGATTGATCTACACTTTTCGCACCAAAGCACGTTCATCTCTAGGAGACAGAAAGCATCTCCTTCCTGAGCAGTATGATGGCTGCATGGTCCCATGGTGTTTATACTTGCATACTATTGTTTGTAAAGACAAACGTGGTACCTTCAGGCATTTGGAAATTGCTCCCAAGGATGAACCAGAGTTGTGGAAGTCCACAATGTTCTTTCTGAGGTCTTGGCTGATTTATCTTAATTTTCCCATGATGTCAAGCAAAGAGGCACTGAGTTTGAAGGTAGGCCTTAAAATACATCCACAGGTACACCTCCAATTGACTCAAATAATGTCAATTAACCTATCAGAAGTTTCTAAAGCCATGACATAATTTTCTGGACTTTTCCAAGCTGTTTAAAGGCACAGTCAACTTAGTGTATGTAAACTTCTGACCCACTGGAATTGTGATATAATTAATTCAAAGTGAAATAATCTGTCTGTAAACAATTGTTGGACAAATCACTTGTGTCCTGCACAAAGTAGATGTCCTAACTGACTTGCCAACACTATAGGGCGGCAGTGTAGTATAATGGTTAAGGAACTGGCCTTGTAACTGAAAGGTTGCAGGTTCGATTCCCAGGTAGGACACTGCCGTTGTACCCTTGAGCAAGGTACTTAACCTGAATTGCTTCAGTAGATATCCAGCTGTATAATCGGATAATATATGTAAAAGAAATGCTAAAAAAGTTGTGTAAGTCGCTCTGGATAAGAGCGTCTGCTAAATGCCTGTAATGTAAATGTAAATGTATAGTTTCCTAACATGCTAACATGAAATCTGTGGAGTGGTTAAAAAAAAAAAGAGTTTTAATGACTTCAACCTAAGTGTATGTAAACTTCCGACTTCTACTGTATGTGCCTTCCTCCACCCACCTGCAGGGGTCCTTACGACGTTCAGCTCGGAATACAGCTCCTTTACGATGTCCGACCGGTCCTCGAAGGGCCTGGCCGTGATGTGGCTCTTCCACTTCCTGAAGCCGAACTGAAAAAAAAACGTCACAAACAGGAAGGACAGAGTGCGCCTCAGACCAAGGGACGAGGGCGTCTGTGCACCACAAACTCTGGCGATTCTATTCACTCCCCCAAATCTAGTTTGTGTAACCCTACTCCCCTTTTTTTTTTTTATGTTAGGATCAGAATGGCACCAGACCGGGGTCCAAACCGCCCACGGGGCGCTCGCAGGGCCCACGGGGCGCTCGCAGCCTTCACCAACCTTGTAGTTGTTTGCCACTTTGTTGGCTTCGACCTCGTTCTCCGCCCTGATGGTGGTCTTGCAGGTCCCCTCCTCCCACACCTCGTCTGACGCAGGTACGCATTTCGTGGGGAAGGAGTGTCCTGTGGGGGGTGCCGATATGACACGTACACACCCAAGCTGGTCAAAAAAAAACCTGCGCGCGCAACACCAATCTACACACCCGTCATCAACCTGCTACACCCGGGGACAACCGTGCACGTAGGCCGTGATCACGGCCTGCATTTCCACACGTCTCCCAACATGTTACTGCAGTTCAACTTCTGTGGTCAATTGACTGAAAATCTCTGCTCTAGGACTCGCAGTGCCAAACCACTGGTCACATGACGCAGAGAAGCACAGCGGAGGACATAAGCAATCCCCATGCCGCACCTAACGGTTAGTAAAAGCAGGCACTAGGAAAGAGCTCGAGATCTCCTCAGGTAACTGAGCACAGGAAGCTGAGAATTTCCAAAAGGGAGGGAGGGAGAGAGAGGGAACAGAGATAAAGAGCAAAAGTGAGAGAGAAAGAGCAAAGTGGGAGAATGAGAGAAAGAGAGCAAGTGACTGTGAGAGGGCAATTAGAAGAGAGGAGAGAGAGAGAGATGAGAGAGAGAGAGAGTGAAAGCGATAGAGCGCACTTCTCTGTCCTGTGTATCTTGGGGTGAGTAAGCTGATCTGATGCGAGATGTTTGGCGAAGGGGTGCACACAATCTCGGGGTGCATGCTGGCCACGCACAGCCTGTCACACATGGAACCCCTGCGGTGAACTCTGGGGGTCATGCTCCCACAGGGGTTCTGAAGGGAATAGACACACACACACACACACCCTGTTACACACACACACACACACACCATCACACGCACCCTGTTACACACACACACCATCACAGAAGTACCCCGTACCCTGTTAAACACCGACACCATCACACGCGCACCCTGTTACACACCCTGTTAAACACACACTGATACACACACACCCTGTTACTTACGTACACACAAACACACACACACACACACACACACACACACACACCCTGTTACATACACATGACACAATTACACACACCCCACACCCTGTTAAATACACACTGTTACACACACCCTGTTACTTACATGCACATAAATTATTGTGTGACATCATCAGCTTGCAGCCAGGATAATCAAAAGATCAATGCACTACATCCATCACCTGATACAGCCACACTAATCAGTTAGACATTTAGGAATGCACACACACACACACACACACACACACACACACACACACACACACACACACACACACACACACACACACACACACACACACAGCTTTGTGTGTTTGTAAATGTATTAACCTCTGCAGCAGCAAGAATTATAAACCATGATAATAAAACACATTTGTGACGGTCAGAGAAGTAGTGATGGAGTGTTTTGGTACTACATTCAGGGAAATGTGTGGCAATTTTAATTATAAAAATTAAAAAAAATTGGACAATAATTTACTAGCATAATTTAGAAAAATTACCAAAAATAAGTATGTGGGTGTTGCCCATTTAGTTCACTGATCCACATAGACCAAATAATATTTTGACCACATATTAACAACGTTTTGCGAAATGTAACAACCATTGCCCTCCTATCAAGCCAAAACAAGGACAATTTCACATGATATTTCAATTTAGACAAGAAAAACAAGCACAATAACTGAAACGGCATGACTGATGTGAACTGGGAACCAAAGGCCAGTCCCAGACCTCTCCTGTTAACCTGCTCCAGACTCCTCTGGTCAGAGGGGAACATGCTGTGCCTGCAGTCAGAGCAATGCCCCCATCCCTGCCTACCAAACCCTGTGAACAAGGCCTGCCTGTCTCTCCTCTGTCTGTGTGCCAAACAACCCCCCCCCCCCATTACCCCACCCCCCCATTACCCCATACCCTTTCCCTGGGCCTCAGTACTTCTTCTTCCTCTCTCCCGGCCACCTTGCCATCACCAAACCACAGCAAACAGACTAATGCGCACCAAACTTCCTCTGGCCATCTTCCACAATGTCAGTGATATTAGATAAACAGCAAGAAACATGCCAGATCAGCATCTATTGCATGTGCACGCACTTCAACAGATGCATTTTATTTGTTTATATTTTTTTGAAAGCAGAGAGAACCACACCGCCCTCGGGATGAACCCTCCATTAAATCAAATTCAAAATAATCTCGGCCAGATCATATCGAAAAGCCTCCCCATTCCCCTCCCCTTTCACAAACCCTGACATCATAGGGCCTGGGCATGAGACAGCCATGCAGCGGGCTCCTCCTAGTCTTTGACACATACAGACAGATGTTACCTACAGATGGCTTGAGGCCCAGAAGAAAATGGTGGGAGGGGGGGGGGGGGGGGGGGGGAGGGGGGGGTTTCAAGTTCCCTTTTAGTGAAAAAGGCCAGAGGCCAGGGAGAAAGCCACTGTAGGGTTCCAAGCCTTTCTTCCGTTCTGCACACACTTACTGAAGACTGAGGCCGTGTCTGAAAAATACACAGCAAGAATGGTCCTGCCCTTAGAGTATATAATATCTGAACAAAAACGTCTCTGACGTAAAAAAAAAAACCAAGTTACTCACGCATAGCCTACAGAGCGCTGTCTATAAGTCCTTAATTCCAACTTGCAAAAACTAGGCCTGCCTTTAAAAGTATTGATATCAAAAATGTGGCCAAGTTACAACTAACAATATTGCCTATCGTAGCTCACACTAAATAAACTAGCTCTATTCCAAAGCAATGCTATCCAAACTTTCCTAAATTATTTAATGCAACTTGGCCCTGTGTTTCTTCATCTTAGCATGTGAAGAGATTGTGCCTCATGGAACAACATATGATTTCAATTAATGTTTTTAACAGTTGATGAATAATTACACTCCAGAAAGGATATGGTTATACTTTGTTGGCAAGTTTACTTTAGAAAATGTACAGGTTTTAAGATGTTAACTGCTGCTACAGATTTCTTTACAATTCACAAGCAGACATTTATATCAAGAAACATCATGTACAATAGAGAAAGGGGGGATGAATAAATAAATGCAGATAAAATTATGTCATATTTTTAAAATAGCGTACATATAACATTTTTACAAACGTATCCAGACATGTTTGTGGGTCAGATAATGGAAAATAAGTAATAGTACTAATTTTCTTAACATAATAATAGTTATGATATTTGCAAACAGAATTTTGTGAACACAAGGATATCTATGCTCTGTAGGACCACACATGTTTTGATAGAAATCTAAATATTCCAAATAAAGAAATAAATAAATACATAATAATAATAATAATAATAATAATAATAATAATAATAATAATAATAATAATACATTTTAATCATTCTGTGCTTTTCATAGACCCAAAGCAGGGGATGCAGACAATTAATCAAACATGCCCTATAGTGTCGTAATTTTTCTGTTTAATTTCTAAGTGCAACACATCTGTATCAGAGTATTTCCACTATAAATTATTCTCATTTTGCAGTTTGATGTGGAACATACAGTTTCATTGACCACATTCTCTTGAGATGGTAAGATGAAGAAACACAGGGCCAAGTTGCATTAAATAATTTAGGAAAGTTTGGATAGCATTGCTTTGGAATATAGCTAGTTTATTTAGTGTGAGCCACGATAGGCAATATTGTTAGTTGTAACTTGGCCACATTTTTGATATCAATACTTTTAAAGGCAGGCCTAGTTTTTGCAAGTTGGAATTAAGGACTTATAGACAGCGCTCTGTAGGCTATGCGTGAGTAACTTGGCTTTTTTTTTACGTCGGAGACGTTTTTGTTCAGATATCACTTATTTTTGGTAGCTAACTAATGATGAACAATGCATGAAGCTAATGACATCGAGAGAGACATGCATACAGAATAGTACATGCATTCCAAATAAATGCATGCAGACATTCGCGTAACCATAACGCCCTCTACTGACGAGAATGATAACATTTCTCAGATTAGCGATAGCCCACAATTACATTAAAAGAGTTTGTAGATGAGCTGTATTTAATGTCTAATGAAATACAATGAACAGCACCACCTGAACTATGGATCATGAAGAAGCATGTAAATTAATTAACCAAGTCTATATGGAGACATGCATGCACAATAGGCTAGACGCAAACACATTGTATCTGAAAGAAATACATACAGCCTAAAATATGGAAATACAGTTGTAAAATAGGCGTATTAGTATATTATAGAAATAACGTTAGGCTATTCAACACTGGCTTGTCGGATGCCTAACTCCAAGCTTCCATGTGTGGGCTACAAGCTGCCGAACTTCATAAGCACAGCATAATACCTTCGCGTTTTTTTCCCGGTAGTGTAGTCTAACGTTGTCTGCGGGAAATCTTTTGGTACCGGACCATGGAGCTAGGATTAGTTTAGTTTCTGTAGTGCAATGGATGCACTACTACTTTGTAGTAGCCTAGCTTGTACCTGCTTCCTGACTAGCACTGACTGACGTTTCTCTGGCAAAACTAATGTTGGCTAACAATTATTATCCAACAATAATTGGACAACACATAGGCTATTTCCCAGGAATCTTAGCCAGCAAGAAACAATAGATACTACTAAGAAAGTAGCCTACCAGAGATTATTCTTCTGATTATAATTATAATTAAAAGTGTTTGCAGTAAGATACATTGTCTGCAGAGTACCGTAGACTAGAGCAATGTTCGGAGGCTATAGTAATTTTTTTAAAGTGACTAACCATGAATCAGATATTTTTGGGGAATTGGAGGTTTATAAATACGATGTCTTAAGGGACTGCAGCTTATAGTAGGCTATCGTCGATTCTTAATGTATTATCATAAATTCTTAATTTTCCTAGTAGTTAATTTTCTGGTGACATTGTGTTATGTGTGAAAAGGATAAAGTGAACAGAGCTGAAATGAAGAAATTAATGAATAAAGAAATGTTGGCCGAGGCAAGGGTACGTTGAGGTTCAGGTTCCACAGTCGGTCAGTCATGATGGCAAGAGCAGAGCGTAACACCCTCCCCAAACCAGACAAGAGCGAGCGTCCGGTTTGGGGAGGGTGTGATATAGTGCAAGTGAAATACAAGTGAAACATTGAACAGTTAATATTGGAAACCTCTTTTGCCTTTGCAATAAAAATATGTTAATGTGTTAATGTGAAAAGAATAACAGTGTAATAAATGAAAGGTACTTAACAGTTGCACATTGTTTTTGTGGAAAATAAGCATGTGCCCTGCTGGGCTCGAACCCACAATCCTCTGTGTCTGAGACAGCAACTCTGACCATTAGGCCACAATAGCTTCTTGGAAAGAGTGAAGCCATTAGCTATATTAACATTAAAAAACATTAATATGAAGCGTTATTATTGGGCGATAAGCTTGATGAGCAGGTATACGGACCATACCCTCAAAGAATAATTCTCCCCATTGGATAACATTGCGAGGAGGCAGGCAGTTTGGCAGGAAAAATAGGAAGGAGGAGAAAAACGGCAAAATAACCCAAGTTTGGGGCTTTATTGTGTGGATGTGTGAAGTATCTGAATGCTGTGTGGTTACATGAGGTCAGAACATACAGAAGTTAATGTTTTTAAGGGCTGAGAGTCTATGGTAATTGTGGTTACTTCTGTAGGAAACCCTGAAAGGTGCCAAACTCTCGGTGCTGTATAGGTATGGGGCATGCCCCACCAAGCCGTAACTTGGCGGATGGCATACCTGCCATCCCAATGGTCCTGCCACGAAATTATTTAATTTCATGCTGGGTCTCACAAGAGGAGGGTACCGCGACCGCCGGTAATTATCAGGTCATACTGTGACGTCATCATAGCGGTGGGAAAGTTACGTTATTATTTACTTCGGACAACATTCGCTCGTATGTTGGTACCAGGTTGGTACTCAGCTGCTGGGGTGATCTATGGGAGAATTCAGCAGACGCTCTTGGGTTCCAGATTTAGAATCGTGGGAAAAAACTAAAGACTACACCTCACTGGAAATATTGCAGAAAACTACATAGATTCATGTCGTTGCACGTCCTTGCCAAAACAAGTTATATGTAGACATATTTTGAAAAATTGTGTTTAAAATAGGATGAGTACATAAACTACTCAATGTACTGTGATGTAAAGTGTTGTCACTGTATAATCTGCATATTGATGATTATTAAAAGGAATATGGGAAAATAAGGTTTATAAGGTAAACACCATTTAAAGTAGAATGAGATATCCCAAAACAAAATAAATAGAGCATAACGAACATAAATGTTACAAAAAGTTCTTAGAGAAACGGAGAAAGTAGTTCAATAAACAATGAACAATAGGTAACAATACACACACGCAAAAAATAAAAAATAAAATCAAAGCATAGGCCCATGTTATATATTGTATCGTCAGATTTTGAGCAGCACTACTGGACTATGTTTTGTGGGTAACCAAGGCAATTTCTCCTGATATCCGGAACTGCCAAATATTGCATAAACACCAGACACCAGTCAAGTAACAACTTCCCCTATCGGAGCCAGTCTTCAATGTTGTGCAGGCGACCTTATTATCTAGCTTGCAATGGTTCAGTGAATCGAATGCACGAAAAGGTTTCCTTTGAAGCTTAAGTGTTACTCTCTGGCAAGTTGGCTCTGTAAAGTAAATCTACGTGGCTTCCAAAACATCGAAAATCACGGTAGGTTTCATGGGAATATTGAATTTGACACAGCTACTTTATAGCCATTCAGGCGTATAAACCTGCGAACAGGTGCCAGTATGCCGCACAATAATTGTATTGGTAACATGGAGTTCAGGTTTCGACGTAGATACAGGGCTTGGCTCGTTTCTGTGTTGTCCAAGTGCTAGCTACTTTTTTTGTTAATAGATAGCTGTACGACGCTACTGAAACGCTTCCGAAAATGATTTATTCACTCTGCTACAGGTGTAGATAAATAATACTCAAATAAATAATGCTAATGCAAACTTTACTTGCAAGCTCGGTAACTGCTTAGAATATTTGCAATGCCTGTCGTAATTCAGAAGTGTGTATAGCGGTCTAAAGAATATCAAGATTTATATACAGGAACTGCGAAATATAGATGAGTGATTTAATCGTATACAATATCCCGTGAATTTGCATAAAATTGGTTATGTCTCACCTATGCTGTCGGCAGTCGACCTCCGTCTGCAATGTTCTGAATCCTTTGACATATCTACACTTGGAAGAGACATTGTTGTTACCTAGCTGATGGTTCCCATTTAAGCTCTCATGTTCGGAGCTATAGGAAAGGTTGCGTTTTTCTTCGCATGGACTGCGCACTCTCCTGTGAGTGGTCAGAACTCCCCATGTGGCACGTATACACCAATCACGGAGGACTGCACGGTTACGCGCAAAGAGTGAAGCAGCACGCCCACTTTCTTCAACTAAACGACGATGTGCAAGCTGGTACCAGAGCGCCAAGAATAATGGGAAATGTAGTGAGTAAAGTAACAACATCACAAAGGGCCTACAGGTGAAATCCTAAAATCAATTTCTGCTCTGCAGTTTGCATTATTTTACATCGTCTCATTAACATGCGCTGTGTATAGAATAGATCTGCGTTAGCACTGTGCTATTTAATTGGTTGCACTGACTATTTTACAAATTCAGTCCAACTTGCTCAAACTGATTTTACCATTTGTAATTAGGCCAACCATTTAAACATATATTTTCAAGAAGCTTCATTTCAAGTTTCTTCGTTTTACCTGTGTGTAAAACAAATCAAATGGGATCAGGAATGGTTATGGACAGACCTATGGTATCATGAACAAGGTGAAATATTAGCCCATGCATCTGTTCTTTTTTGCCATTGTGAAATAATTGTCAAGTTATGGTTACACAAACCAAGAACTTCTCATTGGTGTCAAAATAGGAAATAAGATTCAGTACTAACGGATAAAAAAAAGTTTGTAAGTTTAATTGTAAGGAAACCTAGTTCTACCTGACGACTGAACTTGAAAACACCAATGGTGTTCAAAGAAATATGCAGCTACATTTAATACCTTTATTGACACATACAAAAATACAAAAAGAAAACACTGTATAACAAATGTTATTGAAATGATGAAAAAATAGGCTGTAACAGAACTCTCAGGAACAGGCTAATTCACAATGCTGTGTTATCCTGAACTATTCAGTTGTTACAAAAAAAGTGAAATTAATCTCTGAATATTTTCTCAATATATTAAAAAAAAAAGAGTAAATTTTTACATGAAGACAAAAGATTCTTAAAAATACTCTCCAAGAGCTGCCATTTTTTTTGTGGTCTCACAGAAGTTAAATGCACAATTATTAAACTGATGGGTCTCACATACACTTGAATTCATCCCCTGCAAAATGAACTATTGTAACTGTTCTTTCTGAGAAATAATCTAAGCCAGTACAGACAAGTACCATTTTTACAGTGCACCTTTTTATAATGTTTTGAATGCAAAACATAAGGATATCACAGACACCACCCGACAGCTGTAAAGCAAAATAAATAGCTTGTGTTTGATTCTTGTTTTTTAGTCACCAATGATAACAAATCCATCAAACATAACGAGTGTGATAATTAACCGACTTTGGTCATGTTTAAACTTAATTCCGAATGAACTAACTCTGGGCCAGTATGATTACGGGTATAATTAATCCCAAGCAGGATTTGTCATATCGGGGAGTTTTTTCTCGCCACAGTATGAGGGTTTTCTCTCCCTACTAAAGAGTTTTTACCTCTGCTATCTGGGGGCTTAGAGCTGGCTTAGAGCTGGCATTTCCCATTTCCCCTTTCCTCCCCTTTCTGTTCTGTAAAGCGTCTTTGTGACAGTCATCTGTGAAAAGCGCTATATAAATAAAATTGAATTGAATATGACAATACTGACACTAAGCACTAAGCATCTGTACTGTATATGGCTTATTGAGAAATAATCACAGTACAGTTTTGATGTTTTATCAGAGAACTATTTCATTTTAGATCTACCAAAAAAAAAAAAAGATCTTCAGAAAACAAACAAAAACTACAGAACCACAAAAATGTACAAACCAGGTACAGTGATGTGAAGGGCAATGCAGTGTGCCTCTTTGCAATGCTGGGGCCAGTTGTGTGTTGGCGCGCGCCTGGCACGGGCATGCTCTAGATTCTAAAAAGGCCACAGGATGCATCAAGTGTGACAGTTAATCGGATGCAACATCAAAGAGCCCAATGGAATCATGGCTGAGAAATACCTCACCGAAAACATGTAAAAAAAACAAACAAAAAAAAAAAACATGGATTCTTCATTTAAATCGTGAAACGCCTCATTCTTTGCCATGCCGGACAGGTACATGATACAGTACGGAGTGTGAGTTAGTACGCTGTGGCACAGTTTGTGATAGCTCAATTCCCACATCCAGATCACTTGGAGCAAAGGCGACAAGTCTTCTCAGTCTTCGTTTCCCCCACCCCTGCTCGAAGTGGTGCACTCAATGGAGCGCAGTTTCTCGAAACATTAACACTACACGCCTACACTGAGCTCCTTAGTCCTGCTGAAATTATCTACAAGTATGTATGTACAATTATCACAAAGTAGGGACAAAATGCTTTCTGCTACCATGAAAATAACCCTCTTCAGTACACGTGTACAGCAATAACCAGTAAATGAATGACATGCGCAGTACATTTTTGAAAAGTTCATGGGCTTAAAGTACCCTTTTTCGTCCATGTTAAAGTCGCTTTCATTCCAAAAATGAACAAAGACAATGACAATTGAATTCTCGTTCCCCCTTATGGAAGGGAGAGGGTTACCTGCGTGTGCTAGCACAAGGTAATGCTTTAAAAAAATAAACATATTTGCTTTATCTACAAAAGTACCATCTATCCTTTCCCCAATTCAGGGACACGCAGATCCCCCCAAAAGCTTTATCTATGGCAGACCGTGGTGAGAATGGAAGCCTCATTCTGAGGGGTACACAAGCTGCAGGGTTAGTGTACATGCTTCTTTTTTGTCTTAATGAATGAGTTTTTTTTGTAAAGATCTTCTTAAATTACTATATCAGACCACAGCAAAAAAAAAAAAAAGTTTTCATCCAGGATACTTGTGCAGCTTGCCAGCTGTAGCTTCTGACCTTACTAAAAAATAATACATAATAGACAACAGAAGGTGGTATGAGATCCCAAAACCGATTGGTCATCGTTGTGCACCCCTGGTGTAACTGATCATTATAGCGCTCTCAGGTGGTGAATAATACTGATGAAGACATTGGTCCAATATTCATCCATATTTATGAGATAGATTTTATGTACATTTATCAATGTTGGTAGCCCAAGTCAGTCTTGCCCATATATTACCTTCTTTTTCAAAGTGAATCCTTGATAGATTACATTTCCAGCAACAACACTTTAAAGGTGCCACTTCAAATATGAGCATGGCTGTTTGTGCAAGAAGGGGATTGCGCTGATCAGTGGGATACCTGTCTGGGATTGTTATTGTGAGTTCTAGAGTTCTAAAAGGACCATGTCACCACAGAGCTGATTTTCAGTAACCTGGCTGTAACCCCTTGCTTTTTTTTTGTTGTTGTGTTTTTTAAACGAATAGCTTGCCAATTCATAACAAATACTGTTTTCTCCTGTCTAAATTGGGGGGGGGGGGGTCTTGTAAGTCTTAAAAAGTTTCCAGCACTTCTTGCTTACACACTGGTACAAAAGCGGCCGAACCGTCCATATTCTCAAAAGTCAGAGTCGGCATCCACCAGCTCAGTGTCCATCAGATTGGTCCGGGAGTGGATGGGGGCAAGTCCGGCCCTCCTGCCATGAGTCCTCACCGCGCGTTGCCCCACCCTCCCAGAACCCCCCGCCGCTGGCTCCGCCTCCCCGGAGTTCCAGAACATCCCGCCACCGCGCCGCTGCCAGGGCGGGGCGTAGGCGTGGCCCCGCTCGCCGGCCCCCGCTAGGCCCAGGCCACGCCCCCCCAGCCGCCCATCGCTGAGAGACGGGGGTTCTCCAGCGCCGTTGTGCCGTCGGTGGTTGGAAGAGGAAGCGAGCCCCAGTCCGCCGTAACGCTCCTGGTACGGCAGCGGGTGGGAGGCCCTGAACTCAGGGAGGGACCCCGGAAGGACATCCTCTTCCTGTTGCTGCTGCTGCTCCCTCCCATTGGCTACCAGGCTCCGGTGGAAGGGCAGTTTGGGGAGCCGGGGCACCGAGCTCGGAGGGGCGCGGTCTCCACGGCGACGGTCCGGGTCGTAGGGCTCCTCCTCGGGCCCGAGCGGCCGCACCTCCTTCTTCCTCCTCTTTTTCTTCCTCTTCTTCTTCAGCATCTCCGGGGAGATCTCTGCCTCTACCATCCAGAGCTGGTTATTCTTATCAGCAGGTGGTACTGCACGAGAGACAGAGACAGAGACAGAGACAGAGACAGAGACAGAGAGAGAGACAGAGACAGAGACAGAATGAGCGAGAGAGACAGAGAGAGTGAAAGAGAGAGATAATTTACTTTATTTCTTATTTATCGCAATTTTCACTGTGGATGTTAGCACAGCCTGAGTTAGCTCAGAGACTAATTTTCACCTGTAGTCCCTGAAGTACAATAATTGCCAACAATGTGACTAAATGTACGTGAAAACCACACAGGTTCATCTTCAGTGTGTCCCTATGCACAATACCCATTCATTAGCATAAGCGTTAGCAGGCTACAGCAGCCAGTGTTGCGCATTCATTGGGCTTTACCTCCTTCATTGGGATGTGTGTGGAGTGCTGGACAGCTCACCTGGCGTTCCCGTGGGAGTCACAGAAATGTCCTGGGGGAGGATGGCTCCTCGCCTGGCCACCATTTTGGTCACATGCTGGGCCCACGCGGACGACATGTCGACGGACGGCTCATTCAGGTCAAAGTTAATACCAGCTTTGGGGGGAGGGGGGGCAGAATTGGTTAATTACTAGCACAGCTGAACACGGCTTACAACTTAATCAGGAACAATAAAATAATTTAATATATTAAATAATTGATTATTTACTATATTTTAAAGGTAATGCTTTTGACCGTAGGACAGAAAAGTAAAAGCTGGCTGGTGTGAGGTGGTAAATCATGTTCTTACCGACAGGCCCATCGTGAGAGACGGTATGCATGCTGAAGGACAGCTCCTTCTCCGGGTCCTGCTGGAGCTCTTTGCGTTTGGAGAAGGCCTTGGCGATCATCTTACTCTTCTTTATCCTCTTGGGTTCGTCATCGCTCCGTCCCAGGATCCTTTAGTACAAACGACACAACGCCCCTCAGTCATGCAACAATCACGTGCCAATCAAACGCACATAATTTGGCATGTCAAAGTGAACACGCTGGAACTAGTTCTATGCATCTAACTAGTCGAGTGCTGAACTTCATTGGTGTGAATGCTTAAGGAAAGTTCATTACACACAGCAAGTTTTATTTTATTTTTTTATACATCCATCTGATCCTTCTCAGTCCATCTAATGATCCAACAGCGGGCCCCACTTGGGGACTGCTGCTTTAGGCCAAGATGAGATCCGTGTGCAGAACTCAGCAGCAAGGATTGTTAGATTTGTGTAGCTGCAATTTCTTCCTTCTTTATTTGGGAGTCAAAAATATCAAAATTTCCCAGTCCACACACATTAAGCATTTATTGAAAGACGTTGATTGGCTTGGTAGATTGTCCATCACACAGACAAGGATTCTGCTTCCTTTTGCATAGGCACTTATTCATAACAGATAATCTCATATCTGAGAACTCCCTCACCCCGCCTTTAAGAGGGCATATCCGTACCTGAACCAGGTGCGCTTCCAGATGAGCAGCGTTGCTTTGGTCCATACCCAAGTGCTCATGGCGATGCCCGTTCCGAACATGGCAAACAGGTTGATCTTCTCCACAAGCAGGCTGGGCCTGTTCTTGATGGTACACTCTGGTATCGGCTTGTTGGTCTGATGGGCGATCGTTACGTTGGCCTCACAGCTGTACGGAACAGTAACAGAAAGGTTATCAAGTCTTTGGCTGGCAGGGTGGCAATATGTACGTCATGGGTTTACCACCAAAAAATGTGTCAAAATATACCCTTGATTTTAATTTTACTGAATGTTTGAATGATGAAATATAGCACACTCTACATGGGAGGCTAAAGCCAACATTAAAACAATACAAAATTTGGTACACCGCTACCTAACCTCTTTGGTATTGCACTCTATTTTGTTTGGAAAGAGTCATCTGGCCAGCCTAAAACCAGGTGCTTAAATTATATGTAGTTACAGGTTCCAGGCTGCTTCTGTGCTGCAGAGCGAAGCCGTTACTTTATTTTGAGGCTCATCTGTCCATAAAAAGGCTGGGAAGCTATAATGAGAGGCGCCTCAAAATAGCGAAGTCATTCAAAAACACTTAAAATAGTGAGGGAGAAAAAACACATCTAAACCCTGCCAAAAGTAAAGCAGGAAATTAAACAGCACCCGGGGAGTCCCGCAAACAGGCTCTGCTGCAGTTAACAGTCACTATAGCAACACCTATTGGCCAGCCTGTAGACGTTCAACCTAGGTAATGTCATGTCTAAATGCTAGGGATGTGCAATAACGGCACATCTGTCGTTATCGACTTGCAATTTAGTGCTTTGGCAGACGCTTTTAGCCAAGGCAGCTTGAAAAAAAAGTGCGTTTAACACGGTGCGCTTATCTAACATGGTAACATGGCCTTTACCACCACCATCATCATCCCACGCAAGAGGAGACTCACAACACAAATTCTCTGAAGCTCCTCTCCCACTCGGCCTGGTTGAAGAAGTCGTAGAAGTGACAGCCGAAAGTGATCAAAACAAACCCAAAAGCCAGAAATCCAAATATGCCTGAGAGGGAAGAGACAAGGAGCAGCTGCTAAGAAGGATTTTTTTTTTAGACAAAACTGATGGGTAATTCACAATTTATAAAGTTGTTGCAAAAACGTGAGATTCAGTAAAGGAGTTAATGAAGTCTATAATCAGCGCAACGCTTAATACATTTACATAAATGGTTTTGATTGACAGGTCTTACCGAGCCTCAGCATTGTCTCGTTGATTTTGCTCGCTGCTTTTTCGCTCAGAAGCCCTGGGTGATTACTTTTGATTGAAAACAACGTCATGACGCCTGCAATGATGCAAATAATAACAACAATAAAAAACACAATACATTTCAGGCCTACTGAATTTATCTATCCAAAACACATATCCCTTCACAAAAAGTGCCTGTAATTTCTAGACAGTGCTGGACAGCTCTCTCTCTCTCTCTTATCTGGAGAGTCTGTCACATACAGCAAAAAAAATGATGTGTTCAATTTTTCATCTGACGTATGAGAGTATTTCTTATCTGCTTATGAATAACTGCCTACAATTACAATCAGAAATTCCAACTTCGGCAATGAAAACGTGAAATAAACAAATAAAAAGCATTTAAATGTTTGAAAGACTTTACTACACTAAAACATGAAGGTACATTTATGCAAAATCTCAAAAGCAAAGACTATACTCACCCTGAATGAGGAAATAGCCCCCGATAATGAGGACTAGGCCTATGGGCGCTAGCACAAAGCCTGCACGGTAGTGGTAGTTCTTATAACCCACAAAGCAGATGCCACTGACAGAGTCCCCATCCACCTACAACAGCACAGTAAACACATCAATAGCCGCCCTCATCAAAACCCATTACTGCACGCCCACATAATACAAGTTTAATTCATGTTGCTTTATCACTGTCACTGTTGTATTCGCGTAATTGGGAGTGTTTCCGGCAATTTTAAAGATCGCAAGGGGCCACACTCATCCCTTACAAAACTGGATAGCTTGCTGCAAACTTGCAGCTAATATGTGGCACATTTGCCACAAACTAAATTGTTTTCCACAAAATGTTGCCAGAGGTTTGCCAGACTTTGCCAGTAGTGGTGAAATTCTGGTGAACTTCTTACAACAATGGCAGTTCCCTCAAAGCTAATTTGCATGTGAAAATATGAGCTTGCCGCAAACCTGCGCAACAATGCCAAATGTTTGACGTAAATTTGCCAGAAGAGAAGGCCTATATTTTTGTAAGGGTTGTTGACCTCGGCTCCATTTCAAATCAGTCAGTCAGTTCAAGAAGTGAACTGAAATTCAATTCACAAACTGAAATATGCCAATTAATGCTCCATATTTCTGTATTACTGAACTTATAAACGTTTCATTTCCAGAACTGACTGAACTGAAATGGACGTGACCATGAAACTAATGTCCACCGTCAACAGAGGAGCAAAGCGGCCCGCAGGCGTGGGGCCTTTACCTGTGCTATGGCCAGTATAGCCACTGTCAGCACAAAGGGGATAGACCAGGTGACCAGGTGGAAGTAGGAGGTCTTCCCAGAGAGAGGCTGGTGGGTGGTACCCAGAGCCTTGAAGGAGGTGTGCCAGGCGTAGGTGAGCATGACGAACCAGATGACCCCCGACATCAGGGAGTAGTAGACGATGACGAAGATGATGACGCAGGACAGCGTCTCCGTGGAGCTGGGGGAAGGACAGAGACAAATTCCGTCAACCGGCAGTTCCCTTAGTGTCTCTACTCTCTATATACACCTTCTATTGGGCTATTAATGCATTTGTCCCACATGCAGGATAATGGGGTTGGTTGATTGTTATTGAGGAACAGTTCTGCCTTTTTAGCTCATTGATAAGAATACGATCAAGAGAAAAACAATCCTAGATCAGCCCTCTCACTCATGCTTAACAAATATGGAAACTGATCTGGGATCAGTCTTATATTTTTAGCTCATGAATAAAGTTAGAATATGGTTGAGGAAAATCTGATCCTAGATCAGCACTCCTACCGTGAGATACATTTGTGAATACGGGCCCTGATCTAGGATCAGTTTTGACTTTGTTTTTAGATCATGCGGACAGGGAAACCTGATCCGTGACCAGCACAAGACTTACGTGGGCTCCCCCAGCCTCATGGTGTTGTCGCTCTTGCAGACGATCTCTTTGCGAGCGCCGTCCATGAACTGGGCCAGCCAGCCGATGCTGCCGATGAAGAAGCAGGCGTTGACGTAGAACAGGATGACGGCGGGGGTAGCGGTTGGAGTTCTTCCAGTCCGCTAGAAAAGTGGCCTATGTTCGGTGGGGGTTGGGGTGAGGGAGGAAAGAGAAGAGACCTCAGAGAGAGAATACTTTTTTTTTTTAAAGTTCCCAAATATCCAGCACAGATGTCAGATGACAGATCATTAAGGTCACCTGCAACTGGATAGGAGAGAAAGCCTTCTCGTCTGTCGCACTTCTCATCTTCCTCATACAAATTATGCGTGACAGATTATGTAATCTTTAAAACATTATGGGCGAGGAGAGGGGAGGAGAAGTGACCTGTAATCTAACGTGTCGACTGCAGAAGGTGTACGGTGTTAAGTTGCTTGCATTTGACCGACTGGGTCCTCGCCAGTGGCGATTTGTATCTGAATTTGAATTTGACTTAAGTGCGTGCTCACCAGAGTGAAGAAGGTGCAGAAGAGGGTGATGGAGCCGAAGAGGGCGATGTAGGTGTGCATGTCGGAGTGCTCGTCGTCGGTGAACAGGGGGTTGTTGCACTGAATCCCGCAGCCCTCCACGTCCTCGTACCAACTGTTCTCATTGTCCGTCTTCACCAAGGGGGCCTCGCAGTGCCCCGAGATGTTGAACTTGATCTTCTGCACCTCGTTCTGTCGATCAATGGATCGGTAAGCGCTGACCGGCCCGCACCCTCACCACTCGGCAGGGGGGTGACCCCACCTTTACCCCAGCCCCAGCCCCAACCCAATTAGCATACAGTCGGCTCCTTTTTATAATCATAACAACAGCAGAAGAAGACGAGATAAAACCCTGAGAGAGCTGACAGACGCAGGGAGGAGATGTGTGCCTAAATGTCCTGATGTTTTTGCAGCAGGTGCCGCAGAACAGGGTCGGGGCCAGTTGCAGGTATTTACAGGAAATTAAGTTAAATTTAGGCAACACATATGGTGCATTTTACAGTTCATTAAGTAAAATTCAATTAATTTCCTGAATTGATCAAATTGAAGTGAAGCTGATCACAGCAACACTGTGTGTGGCGACCCATCTTAAAGACTGTCTTACAAATTAGCTAAAAATGTATTTTACTTCACAAAGTACCTGCTCTCACAAGTAACCAAACATGTATGAGACTAGGCGGTAAAGAAATAAAAATGCAACCTTTCCCGCTGGAACATGTACAGAGAAGCGATGTGTAATTGGGACCAGGGTGTGAAATGAACACCCGCCACCAGCCAAATGCTGGTAAAGATTTTTACTCTAGCAGCCACTTTGGCCGTTAAGCAATCAGGTTGTGTTATATTGTAAAAGGTAATGGGGCTGGTGAAATGTTGAAAATGGCTGATGATTTTTAACATCCACAAGCAACCCTGGCCAGTGGGTGAAAAGGTTAATTTCACTGGGAATTGGGATGGCGGCTGGTTAAATGGCGCTATAGAAAAACAAATATTGATTGGTTCATTAATTGACTGACTGGTTGGCTGATTAATTGACTCACTGATTCCTTGCTTGATTATATATTGATTAATTGACTGATAGGTCGGTTGATTGATTAATTGAACATGTTCGCTGGGGATGCAAAGCCCTTACCTGGCAGCCCACGGGGAACTGGTCCTGGGTGCACTGGAGGAAGTTGGGCCAACCCCTCTCGCGCTCCACGATCCCGCAGGGCTTGCGCGTGGCATGGCATAGGCTCTGGCTGGGAAGCTCCACTCTCCCGTTATCGCACTTAGGCATGTACACGGCACACAGCAAGGGCTGAATAACGGCCCAGCACCCCGGGGCGTTCCTCAAACCTGGCCCGCACCCAGGAGAGAGACGGAACAAGTGAGTGCGGGAGTTTCCTAAGAGTCCAGGTCACCGGGACCCACCGATGGGATCCGCAAATTATTCTGTGTTTACATCACATTAACTTTGAGATTCACACCAGTCAGATTAAACACTGCGACTTGTAGCTACTCTATCAGTGTGCTCGCAGTTGTTTTGAGGGATGTTCCATTAATATCCATTCATATATAATTCCATCAAAAAATATGAACTGAAAATGCAGTCCCCCCTGAAGGTAGCCTCATTGGCTCTAAAGGTTTGGGAACCATTGCAGTACATCATACTTTTACACGGCACATTATTGCAGTCATTTGTTTCAGTTTGAAAGAAACTGCAAAATAAAAAATATACATTATATTTTAAAAAGCATATTAAGCGCGCAAAAAAATGAGTGTTGGTCTATTGTGACAGCTTGTAAAACGCTTAAATGTAACGCTTGATGGATACAAAGTAAAACCGCAGTAGTTCGATCAAGCCCTGAAATACGTCAAATGGCACATGAATATAACCAACCCAATACGAGTAGATAATCCATATTACACCATTTTAAATAGGATCATATATTATGAGCTGTTGTTGAGACACTTATGTAGCCTATCTAATTACATTATTTTTTCTAAGGAAAAAAACAACCAACATCGTTATGGTTGGCTATACGATGATTCAAATATTTTAAATGATAATTTTATACAATATTATTAACATATAATACTTCAGTGGAATTGGCCTAACTGTTGGAGGACCGCGTCGATAATAAATGTTCACTTTAGCTATGTGATCACAATGTGACTAGCAACTTTGGTCATTCATAATTAGTCTGCGCAAATCTTTCGTAATAGTAATGGTTCCTGAGCAACAATCGCAACCAGGATCTGCCCCTATAGAGCATCTGTTGCTATTAACTACTAAAGCAATGAAGCCACACAGTTTAGAAGTCTTACCGGACCACATGGCTAACTTCTCAAAAGCTTCTTCTTGGGTACTCGAGTCCTCCGTCAGCATCAGAGACGTGTGACTGTACGGTAACGGCGAACCAAGACATGTGTTGTATTTCAGTGCTTCACATGTTGACGATTTCTTGCAATAATCGTTGAACACAGTCTCGTTTTTCTGTGCCGCTACCAGACAATTAAACGTAAAAGAGGCAAGCCATATCCAAAGCATCCCAAATCTTTCAACAAAGGAGTTGCTCCGGGAAGACATCTTGGGAGAGACTGGATCGGTGCAACGTTGTGTCCGCGGGACTCAATACTTTCCGTGTTTTTGTAACTCGGAGCGTTGTTGAAGAAACAAACGTAAAGTTTTACCAATAAACCACTAAGTTAGCAGTGCAGGTCTATGTTGCATATTTTTAACTCGAAAATAAAAGGAAAATAGTTTCTTGCAAATTTCTTATATTCCATTATCGGTGCGTTAATCCTTTTTTTAAAAACCCTTAGTTATCTTCATCCGTGCCCCATTTATATTAATAAAAGGTTCACTTTGGCTAAAAGATTTAAAACGTTTTTTCCAAATACTCGTGTATTTTGCAAAAGATAGAATCCGATTTAAACGGAGAAAGCGAGCCACAAAGCCACCATCCCCCCACTTTTTTTTGGGAAGTGAAAAAACCTTGACATGAAAAGTCTGAAAAACTGTAATACGATCCCCGGGCTATTCGCTCCATCCCCCTGTACAGCGTACCTCCTTTTCACATTTTTACTGCAAAAAAAAGGTGAGCTACAGTTACTCTCTCCACAAAAAAACTACAAAAAATAGGGGATCCCCACTTCAAGTCGCGGCTGTGATAATACAGCGGTCTGGCCCTTTGTTTTTTTTTCTCTCTCGCTGCCGTGTCGGCTGTTTTCCCCCTCTTCCTCTTCCTCTGTGGAATGCACATGTTGGGAGAGCCAAAGTTTCTGAAATGCAGGCTCCCATCCCCCACCACGTCCCAGGGTAGGAATGCGCCATACGGTAATATCAAAACAGTAACCCCCCACCCCCAGACAAAGGTGATTTCGCGCAGCGCTGTAAACCACATTTGTTATTTGTGTATACAGGTAGTTTCAAGTCACGGATAAACAGCCTCAAGTCCAAAGTAGACAAATCACTGAATTGTTTGTTTTCTTTTTTTACACAGGTTATAGGGTATGCTGTAGCCTACTGTAATTACATGTTTGCCTTGCAGTAAAGTGAAATGTTTCAGTAATAGTTTGCATGTTTCTTGTTTGTGACATAATTTACTGAATGTTTCCGCAATTATTACGCTTGATATATGAAGAAGAAATATATAATTTTTAAAAGTCCTGAAAGAGATATTTAAGCATTGAAATGTTACTGCGGAACAACTAATAGAGAGCTCCAAGATTCAAATTAAGGACCACATTTTTGATTTGATATTTATATTCACAATGATTGATTAATTGATTGGTTTGATAGCAGGTTCTTTTTAAACTTTAAAATGAGAACTCGCTGTGCGAGGGTCTTAGCGAAGAATCAGTCAGAGAGGCAGAGGGGTGGTTTATTACCAAGGATCTGTTGGGCATAAAAACATTTTTACTTTGCATATCAACCAAAATCCAACTTGCACTCACTGCTAGTAACTACATAATAAAATGCTCAGTGTTCACAGAGTTTGAGTCCAGTAGGGAGTATACTGTAGGTACTCTGTAAGAGTTATTTTACCACTGAGCATTTTGCTGTGTAACATGAGATTCAAGGCTATTGGTTAGTTATCTTTATTTCAATATTTAGAATATTTTTGTTTGTTTTGTTTTTCAAGCATTTAGCTCTTAATCTTATAAGAGCAACTTACACATCTTACGTTATATACTGTGTATACAATCTATACAGATGTTTACGGAAGCAGTTCAGGTGTAGTACTCAAGGGTACAACTGCAGTGTCCTTCTGGGAACTCAATGTATAGCCTTGAAATTATAAGCCTAGTTTCTTAACCATTATGCCACAATATCACCTCATCACCACCAATATGCGTGCAGGACACTCCAGGCCACAGAAGTGCAAGGGATCGCTCAGGAAATGTCATGTACTGGAAATAAACAAGCCACAGAATTGGCCTGCTGCTCTTCACATGCAATCAATGAGGGCCCTTTCGGTGAAAATTCGGTATTGACATATTTTTCGCAGATGTTTCCAGGTTACATCACTTGGATTTTTATGTTTTGGTTAAATCTTCCATTCAAGTGGTGTGGACCTTTATGGAATCGAGAATGACAAGTAACCTGATTTTACCAACAAAAACAAAAGTTTGTTTTGTTTATAGTTTTCTCTAAACCAACATGTAATCAGTTTCCTTGGGGACCCACATAATGCTAATATGCTTCCTCCCTCGTAGTTAAGGTGGAAAATTTGAATTATCCCCACCCTTTCAAAAAAGAGTTCAAAATACATAATTAGATTTTATATAACCCATGCCCTTAACTCACCTACTCATGTTCAATTCATTTAATGTTATTGCCATACCTCATTTTGCCAGTATCCAGACACCTGTGAAAATAGTGCAAGTTAAGGCAAACGTTTTCCGATTCACGTAATAACCTGCTTGGCTGCAGAGTAAACACAGACTTGTTTGCTTGAGTCCTGCCTCTAGAAAGATGGAATCAATTTCAGTCAAAGAAGAGGTGAACCATAACGCTATGTAGATCTGTGATCTACATGGGGGTATCCTGGTCCGCTATTAAACCTTTCATTGAGAAAACAATTCCTTGGCAGTCAGGTGGCTGACATGTTTACTCATTTAACCTGGCAAGTACATTTATACATACATATATATATACAGATCCTTTCCAAAAAATTAGAATATCATGGAAAAGTTTTTTTTTTTTCCATAATTCCATTCAAAAAGCGAAACTTTCATAGATTATAGATTAATTACACACAAAGTGAAATATTTCTAGCCTTTATTTGTTTCATTTTTCATAAGTTTGGCTTACAGCTCCAGAAAACCCCCAAAACAGTATTTCAAGAAATTAGAATAGTGTGTCGAAAATCAGCATTTACTTCAGTTATTTCAGAGAATTAATGTTTTAGACTGAGTGTCACACTATCATCTAATTTACTCAAAACACCTGCAAAGTTTATCTCAGTTTGGTTCAGTATGGGGAAGACTGCAGACTTGACAATTGGCCAGAAGACCATCATTGACACCCTCCAGAAGATGGGTAAGCCACAAAAGGTCATCGCTAAGGAGGCTGGCTGTTCACAGAGTGCAGTGTCCAAGCATATCAATAGAACGTTTAGTGGAAGGGAAAAATGTAGCAGGAGAAGGTGCACAAGCAAAAGAGATGACCGTAGGCTTCAGCGGATTGTCAAGCAAAGACGATTCCAAAATTTGGCGGAGATGCAGAGGGAGTGGACTGAGGCTGGAGTCAGTGCTTCAAAAACCACCACGTACAGACGTATCCGGGACATGGGCTACAACTGTCGGATTCCTCGAGTCAAGCCACTCCACTCATTCTCTGAAATAACTGAAGTAAATGCTGATTTTCTAATTTCTTGAAATACTGTTTTGGGGGTTTTCTGGAGCTGTAAGCCAAAATTATGAAAAATGAAACAAATAAAGGCTAGAAATATTTCACTTTGTGTGTAATGAATCTATAATCTATGAAAGTTTCACTTTTTGAATGGAATTATGGAAAAAAAAAAACTTTTCCATGATATTCTAATTTTTTGGAAAGGATCTGTATATATATATATATATATATATCTGCTACATCCAAACCAACAAGTCCCTTTTTGTGGATTGGTGCCTGTTACCCTCTCTGAAAGATTCCGACCACCTTAAATAAAATCCTGTGTAACTTGGCTACAGAAGAATGAGTCAGACTTGGGACCACACACGCAGTATGCAGGCCCCAAGATAGAGTCGCTGGCCAACTCTCTCTCTCTCTCTTTCTCTCTCTCTCTCTCTCTCTCTCTCTCGCTCGCTCTCTCTCTCTCTCTCACTCTCCCTTTCTCTGTCTTGTTCTCTTCCTATCTTTCTGTGTCTGTTTCTGAAGTTTACCTCTGTCTTCCTGTCTATCTCGCTCTCTATCCATCATTACCAAGAGACAGTTGCCATGTTCCAGAGAAGAGACTTTTTTTTTTTTTTAAATATAGAAAGTGAGTCTGCAAAACATTTGTCCAATTTTTTTTTCTCCTTTCCAACTTTACAGCATAGTACGCTTATTTTCTATCATAGCTTTACACTTTGTTCTTTAGAAATGTATTTCACTAGATTTGTTTCCCACACTACAACTGTGCAAGAGATAAAATGTACGACACATGTAGATTTTCTGCGCATGTTGCTTAATTTAAATCCATGAAACAGTTTAGAAAATGTACAGGGGTAGCATTCAAAGCAAGAGGGGCCGGATTAAGAAAAAGCCTTAGACATCCAGGCACAAGGCTGTTTCTGACCCTTAGCCCACACGCATCAGATTTCAGGCCAGGAATGTGGCTGGGCTGGGGATTTCATTTGTCAGTGAGACAGCCGGGGTGGAGATCTATACTTTTGCTCTTTTTTATTCCTTCTTTTAACAGTCAACAGTCATCTGCATTTGGGCTCCGGACTGTGTCAGGCTGGGGTTCACTGGTGCAGCCATTTTGTTCAGTCAGCTTTGTCGGTCACAATGTAAAAGGACATGGAATATACACCGCCTGGCCAAAAAAAAAAAAAGTCGCACACTCTAATATTTCGTTGGACTGCCTTTAGCTTTGATTACGGTGCGCATTCGTCGTGGCATTGTTTCAACAACCTTATGCAATGTCACAACATTTGTTTCCATCCAGAGTTGCATTAATTTTTGGCCGAGATCTTGTATTGACGACGGGAGAGTCGAACCACTCTGTAAAGTCTTCTCCAGCACATCCAAAAGACTTTCAATGGGGTTAAGGTCAGGACTTTGGTTGCCAATTCATGTGTGAAAATGATTCCTCATGCTCCCTGAACCACTCTTTCACAATTTGAGTCTGATGAATCTTGGCATTGTCATCCTGGAATATGCCCATTGATAGGATAACCTGGTCATTCAGTACATTCAGGTACTCAGCTGACTTAATTTTATTGCTGCAAAACGTTGCTGAGCCTAGACCTGACCAATTGAAGCAACCCCAGATCATAATACTGCCTCCAGAGGCTTGTACAGTGGGCACTATGCATGACGGGTGTAATGGCAACTTTTTTTTTGGCCAGGCAGTGTTATGTAGTTTTTAAGCTTTTCATCATCATATGTCAAAGATGTAGTTGCGAAGCATTGCAGAGAACTGTGGACTGAAATAAATGTTCACATTTTAAAAAGTCAGACAAGACGATGCAAATGATGTGGTTTGGGCATCACCATTTGCATTAAAAAAAATACCAAGGAGGACAATAGTCTGCTAAACCCAACAGAGCTGCACCAATGTGTGGCTCCTTCCCCAGAAATGAAAATTACAGAGCACGATGTGGTACTTCACCACTTCATAACAGTTGTACAAACTTGTGTTTTCTTCGTCATAGCAGTGTTGAGACATGCTTCCGTCTAAGTGGTTAAGAGACGACATAATAGTGCTGAGATCATAGTGAAGAGATGCAGTTTAACACACACACACACACACACACACACACACACACACACACACACACACACACACACACACACACACACACACACACACACACACACACACACACACACACACACACACACACACACACTACCTGAGACAGGTCAGTGATACTGTAAATATACCTTTATATACACACACACGCACACACATACAGATGTACGTGTATATACTTTAGACATTAATTCTGCAACAAATTGTTTTGGCCTCTATTTTCCTGAAGGGTAAGCTTTACCAGTAACAATAATCAAATGATAATCATACTTTCCAAACTTACTCAAACATGAAAAAATGACCCATCGCATGCATTTATAACACTATGGGCCTGATTTACTTTAGTGCAAAAACGTTTAGCACACGCAAAACTAATAAGACAACCAATGATTGGTGAAAAACAAATACCATGACCAATCATTTGTCACGGTATTGGTTTTGCGTGTGCTAAAAAGGTTTTGCACACGCTAAAGGTCTTAGTCAATCTGGCCCTACATTGTTTATGTTTGCAAGGTCTTCAGAATGGGTGAACGCACTTGTTCACATTTTCACATATTTCGGGAACCTCGGACCATGAATAGCAATAGCCCAGTGAAGCAGACAGGAAATATGGCTTTAAAAATGTACTGGCAGCATTGGCATCAGGTGAATGGAAAATGTGCAGTTGGATGCTAGGAGCAGGAATTCTAATGTCCTGGGTCTCGCGTCACACTGACTGCACAGCACTGGCTGACAGCACCACGTCAGGATCAGAATGCCTTCTCTCTCTTAGCGCCATCACCACGCCATCACCTGTTACCTGGACACCTGGACATCGGCATGGCTCCAGATCTTCTGTTCTGCATGGCAGTGGCTCCACAGCCGTACACTGCAATTCCTTAGACATTCTTTACACAACTACAATTTCTTTTGGAAAAATACATGTATGGAATAGGAAACACCATACAATAATGTGCTATAATGCATTAAATGTGGAAAATTAACCCCGTACAGTAATCAAGCATAAGCATATGATGTACATGAACAAATTCTGAGCAGAACACATTGCGTAATGCAATGTACCTGGAAACTGAGATGTTCCAGAAGGGATTGGCCAACAGCAAACTGACCCAGTGTTGCACAGTACATTGCATTTAGCAGACATTCTTATCTAGAGGGACTTACACATATTATTCTCTATTGCTCCAAATAATTATAGTAATCACCCAGGTAAAATGAGTGTTGTCCAATGATTCAGCTCCAAGTCAACACATATAAAAATGTCACGTGAAGCCACTACTGCATCTTATAAAATGCATCTAAAGTCACATTGACATCCAGGTGTGCTTTTGGAGATTCCATAATCAACTTCACATTGTGGACATGGAAGGGTACCATTTACTGCTGTTAAGATCGACTGATAAAGGCTTTAATCTTTTGAATGTCTCCATAACTTATGGTGCATGGAGGCCCCGTACATACACATTTTTTGTCAGTCATGGCGTTGGTTTTTATTTTTTTCAAGGCTTTGGGTATCTAGTTTGACATACAGAAATATGGCAAAATGTCCATCCTTCCATGTTTAGATGAAATGAAGTGCCTATGCTCAGCAATGCCCATTCATTCAGCATAACAGAATACACAAAAACAGGAAGATTGTAATGCAGGCCTGGCTGTAAGTGTGCGTGAATACAGGCAAACAAGCAATCCATTTGATTGGGATTACTAATGTCATAATGGGTATTTACAGTAGGCGTACACCACA
The DNA here is from genome assembly GCA_029718625.1 of Synaphobranchus kaupii. NCBI lineage: Eukaryota > Metazoa > Chordata > Actinopteri > Anguilliformes > Synaphobranchidae > Synaphobranchus > Synaphobranchus kaupii. The sequence goes on from CM056376.1 coordinate 132,022,046, forward strand.
CGCATTATGCTACGTCCTTTTTCAGCCTGCATGCCATGACTCACTCTGACCTGCACCCTGACCCCTGGCCTTTGCCCCGTCCCACAGTTTGGGAATCACAGTTTACAGAGTATAGGCTACTCCGCTCACCCTCCCTCGACTCAAACAAACACGGGAGCGATGTCCGCCGGAGACGGCGATGGCGGCGAGGGGATGGCGTGGAAAACGCGCTCCGCGAAAGCCGAGCGCCGCTCGAACCCGGCCGCGTCAGGCAGAGTGTGACAGTGCGTGTAAACACAAGGGGGGAAAGCTCGCCAACCCAAACACGTTCTATTTACGCCGCTCGCTACGTAAAATAAGACGTGTTTATTATAAATCAGGCCTCTCTGTTTATGTTGTTTCAAGGGAAACTCCTCGGCAAGACCTTGTGCCAAAGACCCCACTGTGCACGGGAGAGCTGCAGCAGCACATGTAACAGGTGGGCTGTGTCCCCCTGCTTGCACACATGTGCGCATTTGCAATGTCCCCCTATCAACACTGACTGCATCATGCAATAAAAGGAATTACAGCTGTTGGAGATATTAATTTGATGAACCAACTTTACAGCAAACCTAATTTGACATGGAAATTGGGGAACCCCCCCGCCCCCCCTTAATTAAACTTTTTCGAGAACATTTGACCAATCATTGTACTGAACTTACTGAAATCGACTTCCGGAAGAAATTGTAACGTGTAAAAAAAAAAAAAAAAAACACAGAACTTATTAGTACTACTGTAGGACCTGCGTAAAACACAATAACATGATTGTAAGTGCAAGAAACAGTAAGGTGAACTGGGCAAGTGCGGTCTTGAAATGGACCCGAATGACGTTTGTGACGCACGCCAGGTTGAAGTGAAGCAAAGCCAGTCACACAGCGATTATCCCATGCAGGATTAGAACGTGTCTCGTCCATCTCTGGTTCACCAGTACAAACACAAATTAAGAGAATCATTCGTTCGTTGAGCTCTGTTGGAAGCCTTATCAAGTTTGCAGTGTGAAAACGATAACCATATTTGTTTTTCTGTCACATGACCACAGACACGGTGGCATACCTCTGGGCTAGAAGAGCAAAATCAGTTCCAATTCTTCAACTTCTGCTCAGTAATCTGGCCCGTAAATGGTACCCTTTCTGAATGACTTACGAATGCCTGCTTCCAATGAGCAAACATTCGCCCTTCCTTTATTGAAATATGTTACATTCTCCTGCACTGAAGAGCGCCATTTTCCCCTTGAGGTAAAGGGTTCTTAAGGTGTTCTGAAGGTTCCCAGAGGCATAACCGTTTGTGTTTTCGGAATTTGTGGGGAGGGAATGGGGGGGTGAGACGGTGGAACGCAAAAAAATCAACAGAAAAACACTGGTAGGCAGCGGCTGACCTAATCCAGTGGGGGGATCAGTGGTCAAAATTCATTCTGGACTCCTCGAAACGTTAACGTTAAGCCTCAGACTCCGCCAACGTGCGCTCGGTCCAACATGACAGTGGATCTGGACAGTGGAGCTGTGGTCATGCAATGGGTGAGAGACTTTGGTCACTGAGGATCGCTGCTGTTCGCGACCCTATTCCCCCCCCCAGAAGATCAGGCCCGGTCAGGGGCTCAGCGCCAGGGGTCCGAACGGTGCCGGTGGTTGTAGTCCTGCAGCTCGATCTGGTCTTTGATCTGGTTGATTAGTGTCTGAGACAGGAGCATTCCTACAAGCTGCCACCAGAGGGAGCAGAAAGCAGAAAAGGACACAAATGTCACAACCTGGAAGCAATGAAGTCATCAAATTTGCTTTTTTTTCTTGGTGGTGGTGGGGGGGGGGGGGGGGGGGGGCAACAGGGCGGGGGCATAGTGACGTTAACAGAAACCATGCTGATGGGGTGCTGGGTGGCTTATCCTGTTGAGGCAGTGTTGTAATGCATGGATGGGCCCCACAGTCCAGTATTTTAATAATTACAATGATGACAAGTTACCCGGGACCAGGTTGATTTAATCTTAAAATCTAAAATATAGAAATGTATGAAATCTAGAAATAAATAAGTGAAAATAAGTATTCTTAAAAGGGAAAAGCAACGCCCCCCACCCCCACGACAGCCTGCATTTCATGAGGGACCCCTTTGTACCCCTGCTGAGACGGGACGGGGGATAGGGTGCAGTGCAGCTCTATTTGAGTGCCAGGAGGCTTACCTGCGGGATGGCGAGGCCCAGAGCGATTCCTCCCAAGAGGAAGAGGTTACTGTGGATCCAGTTGACGAGCGTGTCGATGCAGCCGCTGGTGTGGATGAAGGCAGAAGCCTGCCCATAGTCCAGGCTTTGCATTCCCTGACCGCACATGGTGTTTATAACCACCTTCAGGAGACAAACGGGATACACAAGCACCTTTTACCCACCTGTGCCGGATGTGAATTACAATGTATACAGGTGTGCAAAGGCTACCACACCAATGATTAAAATGTTGGCTCAAACTGGTCAAAAAACGAATTATAGTAAATGCTGTTCAAAAGGACCTACTGCTGCAGGGATGCACGACTGCTTTCCTGCAGGTGTGGTGTGCACGCTAATTTTTGTTCCAACCAATTATTCTGGTTTAATTTTCTGAATAGCACGTCACCACTGTTTCCATCCTCTTTGGCCCAGAGTAAAATGTGTAGGTTTGTGATACATGTATGAACTCATGACAAAAATGTTTTATGAAGCAAAATGATTGAGATAATTAAATAAATAGAAGCTGACATGAAATCCCAAAAACAGACTGGCTGTCCCATACAATTGTACAGTATGTCCCTAGTCAGAGCTTCGCTAAAGCACTGCCACCTGCTGGCAAAAATAAGAATTGCAGAAAGGGATAGAGAAGTACAGGAATGTGGAGAAGTAGTTGGAGGGGACAGTGACGGAGAGACTAAAGTAGGCCTTACCTCAACATTAGACTGGAGGCAGCAGGAATATGGTACAGAGCAACGCTCTCTGCTGGGATTGTCAGGTGTGCAGTTGAAGTACAGGTTCTGAGTCCAGTCAGTGTAGGTGATCCCTCCACAACAGGCGAACTGAGGAAACAAGAGCCCTGTTGTTACTGCAGGGAAGGGGGGGGGGGGGGGCTCTAAAGAATAACAATGTCCATCAAAAGTATTAAAACTAAAGCACAAGAAGGAAAAAAAAAAACATTACATTCAACGGTACATTCAGGTATATGTGCAAGAAGATGATGGTATTTTGTGCACAACACAAAATACAATCACCAACATATCGAATGATAATGCCACTGCCACTCTATAATACTGCCTTTTTTGTTTTAGGCCTAAGATTAATGCTTTTTGAGTGTGCAGTTCAAAATGCGACTGTTAGAGAGTCTGTTAGCGTCCACATTGCCGACCTGGCAGGATTCCACGTTATAAATCCAACATAACACGGGGAGCTAAGCTGGAAAAACGATGCGGCTGAAGTGTACCTCTTTTTGACCAAAATCAATAAGGTTCTGCAAGTCCAGGTCATCCCTGTAATGGAGAATAGCATTGTTGATAATCTCAGTCACTTTTCCTCGTGCCTATAAGAGAGAAAAGACAGAGTCACCACACACTGCACACAGGTCCTCTCTTTGTCCTTTGTCTGATTTTACACTGCAAAAAATGTCTGTCTTAAGTGTTTTAGTCTTGTAATGAGACTTAGAATCTTATTTTTTTCTCTCAACTAGAAAATATTTGCTTTTTTAAGTTTAATTTTTGCTTGACAAGTGAAATTTATCTTACCCCACTGGCAAATCCTGATACGAGTAAAACTCACCCCATTGGCAATCTTTTCATCTTATTCAGCAAAAAAGTAATAGAAATAAGTCTCTAAATATAAGACTAAAATGCTTGTTGACTTTTTTTTTGTTTTTTGTAGTATACTCATTACATTTCCCATTTACAGTATTTCCAGAGAAGGTGCCCTTATGTAGAGTTACTTACACAGCTTATATTTTCCTACACTACCCATGTCTGCTGCTGGACAGCAATTTGCGTTAAGCGCCTTTGCTCAAAGGTAAAGCAGCAGCGAGATTTGAACCTGCATCCTCCGAACTCATGACCAACTAAGCCCCTCTGCAGTCCAGCAACAATAACAACTAAACCTACACCACTGCTATTGCCATTGCAATAAATTTGTGCAACAAAAAAACAATACTGTGCTTTTTGGACAAGCTATTGAAGTGACATGGTAATTAATTAGCCACATTTATTATGGATGGGGGGGGGGGAATTCTTAGACAATCTGCTAAAACGGCATAATTCCAAACAAAGCCAAAGTGTTGGGCCTCTCTCTAATCTCGCCAAATGTTAGTTACAACTGAGTAAACATTCCGGATTGCAACAGCAGACTCTCCGCCTGGCTCAGACTTCTGCTTTCCATCTTCTCACAGAAAAAAATAAATAAGTGTACATGTGAGACACGCGTTTAAACACAGCACCGCTGCTTATCTACACAACTACCGTCTGTAAATTACTGTGAGAGAGAGAGAGAGAGAGAGGAGGAGTAGCTCTCTGTGTAAAATAAAACCTAAATGTGCAGGAAATTGCAGGAGCTGACCCTCTAAATCCTAGCAAACATAACTGGATTAAATTACTTTTTACTGGGGGGTGCTGGACGAGCCTGAATAGTGAGTGTGTGTGTGTGTGACTGTTCATTTGTTCATTCATGTGTGTGTGTGTGTGTGTGTGTGTGGGGCTGGCAGATTGCAACTGGTCATAATGTCGTAATTGTTGCTTATTGATTTGTTTTGCAATGTAATTGTTGTCTTCACTGCATTTCAACAAAATTGGCAGAATCGCTGAAATGTGACCATAAAAAAGTACTGAAAAAAAGGAAGAGCCTGAACACAGGATTCGACCAGGATCAGCAAGCGCCATTAATGTGTGCGCTACGACAACAAAAATATTATTCATATCCATTTAATGCACAAGGCATGGGAAGTTACTGTAGGGCAGGAACTTGGAGCAACTTGATGTTTTAGAACATTATTGTTATTGTACATAACTTATTGCTTCACCCACTAGATTCAAAGGCAAGTCTCCACTTACACATTTTTTTAATAATTAATTTAATCCTGTTAGGATTTGTCCATAGAGTCACCAGGATCAAGTATTATGCGGGCCAATTTAACATATCAGGGGGGAAATATTTCCACATAAGTTAATCAACGTGGACGTGATACAGCATGAATGCAGATATTTCAATGAAGAATGAAATGATTCTTTTTTTTAATTGTAAGGGGACGGTGAACGAGGTTCTCACAGTGGAGAATCACGGTTTCAAATCATGATAAAAATGTTATGGCACTAAGTACTTGGATTTACAAAACATATTTGACCAACAACTATATGGGAAACTGAAATCAGAAGAAATTACAGGAGTTACTCAAAGAAAATTCTAAATTTGGCTTCAAATAATACAGAGAGTAGCCTAAGAGGGGTTAATATTGAAACAATAAGAGGGGTTATATTTGACCAGGGTGCAATGTGGGAAATGAAGTCCCTCAGGGATTTGTGCTGGGGACTGTTGCTCTGCCTTACATGAATGACCTTGCTAAAGGCATTGCCAGTGAAATAGCTAAATAAGGACATCAGTAGTGAAGGAGTTACAACTGTGGCCAACACAAAAATGAGCGGTGAAGAAAACTGAAAATTAATTGCGTAAGTTACCTTTTAATCTAGGATTGGGCAGGTGTCTGGAAAACTAAATTTAACTTTTTCAAATTGCCACTATA
>CM056376.1:132632112-132812112 GCA_029718625.1 Synaphobranchus kaupii
GAAAAAAATGTGTTCTCTTCAAACCTGGGTTTGGAAATATATACTGAGACTTGTAGGGTTTTTATTTTTTATTTCAACAGCATCAGAACAGTTAAGAGTATTTCAGATATGTATTTTGACCGAGGTCTGATTGTTTCATGTTTTTTTTATTCTCTCACGAATTCCTGTCAACAAACTGAAAGGTCTCTGAGGTGTTTGGTAGAGACTTGGGACTGATGCAACATGTCTAATGTCTGTGTTTTTTTCTGTGTAATTTGACAAACTTGGCAGTGAAAAATAGGCAAGTCCTGACAGCTGAAAAATCAAGTGCACAACGTGGAAAGAATTGCGTCTGTGGTGAGAGGATGTGTCTGTGGTGAGAGGAATGTGTCTGTGGTGAGAGGAATGTGTCTGTGGTGAGAGGAATGCGTCTGTGGTGAGAGGAATGCGTCTGTGGTGAGAGGATGTGTCTGTGGTGAGAGGAATGTGTCTGTGGTGAGAGGAATGTGTCTGTGGTGAGAGGAATGCGTCTGTGGTGAGAGGAATGCGTCTGTGGTGAGAGGAATGCGTCTGTGGTGAGAGGAATGCGTCTGTGGTGAGAGGAATGCGTCTGTGGTGAGAGGAATGTGTCTGTGGTGAGAGGAATGCGTCTGTGGTGAGAGGAATGCGTCTGTGGTGAGAGGAATGCGTTCTGTGGTGAGAGGAATGCGTCTGTGGTGAGAGGAATGCGTCTGTGGTGAGAGGAATGCATCTGTGGTGAGAGGAATGCGTCTGTGGTGAGAGGAATGCGTTCTGGTGAGAGGAATGCGTCTGTGGTGAGAGGAATGTGTCTGTGGTGAGAGGAATGTGTCTGTGGTGAGAGGAATGTGTCTGTGGTGAGAGGAATGCGTCTGTGGTGAGAGGGAATGTGTCTGTGGTGAGAGGAATGCGTCTGTGGTGAGAGGAATGTGTCTGTGGTGAGAGGAATGCGTCTGTGGTGAGAGGAATGCGTCTGTGGTGAGAGGAATGTGTCTGTGGTGAGAGGAATGCGTCTGTGGTGAGAGGAATGCGTCTGTGGTGAGAGGAATGCGTCTGTAGTGAGAGGAATGCGTCTGTGGTGAGAGGAATGCGTCTGTGGTGAGAGGAATGCGTCTGTGGTGAGAGGAATGTGTCTGTGGTGAGAGGAATGTGTCTGTGGTGAGAGGAATGTGTCTGTGGTGAGAGGAATGCGTCTGTGGTGAGAGGAATGTGTCTTAAGTAAATGTGATGAATAATGTGACAGCATGTTTTGTTTTTTTTACAGAAATTTGTAATTAAACTAATTATTACTAACTTTGTACTATTCATGCATTTCTATGGTTTTAGGTATATTTTTATGGTTTTATGTATCTCATAAAGGATGTAGTTAAGTAGTTAAGGATTTGTTAATTTGTTAAGGATGTAGTCTGTATGTAGTCAGAATTTGTACTTTGTACTCTTGGTTAGCATAGCCAAGCATAGCACTAGAGCACTGGCGATGTTGCGTCTTTAATCGCTGGTCTGAGAATGCTTTCAGCCATGTCTGGCCCTATTGCGCATATTAATCAAGTGAACGCACTTATATTTCTCTGTCCCTCTGGATAAGAGCATATATTCATTGAATTTAATATAGAATAATATTGAATAATATGATAAATGGTGTATTCAGGTGCTTTTTTAATGAGTTTTCTTCCGATGTGGTAAGTATACGCTCACAATGGCGGCATATTGCAGAGATGTGTATAATTATAGTTTCCTCTGTCTAACTATGTAATAATGAACGCGTTATTTTTAGATTTTGCGATCTGCATGTCTTGCCTTAATTGTAACAGGATGCAACATGCTAGTTATTGATTTTCTTAGAAGATCCATATTGACCTCCACTTTTTTATACTGTATATAAAACTGTAAGCTGTGTGTATGTGTGTGTGTGTGTGTATGTTAAGCAACATTTAAGGCTGACCAGCAGAGATGACCATCGACCGGTTAATTAGCTTAGCTAATTAGGTTCATTAGTTAGCTAAGCTAAGTCATCTAAAAGCCTAAGTCTCGTGTTTGGAGAACGTGTTTGCAGGTGGTTCCACGCTCGCATCTGCAAGACAGACGACAACAAGGACAGGCCTTCCTCTGTTCCATATAAACTCGCTCAAAGATCGCACTAAAAGTAACACTGTCTCCCAAATACTTTTGTAACCTTTGCGGTAATAATGAATAATAATTGCCATAGTATTGTTAGCATCCCCATTCCCACGCAGCCAGACATCCACACAGGTATCATTTTTAGCACAGTCTCACCTCCCCTTTACACTCAGTGAAAAGGCATTTTATAAGGCGCAGTTAAATAAATGAAACTTCATTCGTACTCTATTTCTTTAATAACATTATATTGTTTATTGTTGGCGGCAACATTGGCGGCTTATCTTCCATCAATCAATTCAGAGTCCCACAGCCGGGTGGCAGATTTATTTAGAGCCTGTCCATGAAAGAGAACATGTATAAATAGACTGCAGTCCTTGAGACTGTTTTTCATAATGTTTCAGAAACAAATGCTTTATTGAACCATTATGATTAAGCTTCCCAGAAGTCACTAATGTGACTTTTCCCCGTCCACTTTGAGAAGGTCCATGGATCCATTTTCATTCAACCCATCTTCATTTGATGCTGCTGGCTTCTTTGAATTTTGCCTTTTAGAAGCGAGAGAAAAATAGTTCAAACCGTCACTGCTATTTTCTTATTTCTAAGAACAATACACCATTACCCAATTAGTTAGTTTTTTTTTTTTTTTTTTGAGTGAATATGGGTATGTTCTGTGTTGCAGTTCAGTTTTTTTAAGGACAGTGCATTGGTTTTCATTTGTAACAAGCTAGTCATAATTTGAAATATGAAAGTATGTCTTTACTGTATAGCCCCCCCCCCCCCCCCCTCCAACATGGCTGTCACCTCCTACACTACCCACTGGCACTGAGCAGGGGACACATTGCACAGCCTTTATATAGACAGGCAAGGCGAAGGACGGACTGAAGCTCTAAGAAGGAGACAGCCGTCCGTATCTGTTCCTAACCTTGCTTTGGCATGTGTGGCCAGAACCCCAGAAGGGATTTTTTTTTTAAAAACTGCCCGTCTGTTGCTTTCCTCTCGGCGGGGGAGACGGACGACTCGTCCGTTTGCCGCTAACGCTAACATGGCACACAGCAAGGCTGAAACTGAACACAGTGGTGCTCAGTCACCTGTGAAACACACTGAACACAGCCTCACCTGTAAATCACACTGAACACAGCCTCACCTGTAAATCACACTGAACACAGCCTCACCTGTAAATCACACTGAACACAGCCTCACCTGTAAATCACACTGAACACAGCCTCACCTGTAAATCACACTGAACACAGCCTCACCTGTAAATCACACTGAGCACAGCCTCACCTGTAAATCACACTGAACACAGCCTCACCTGTAAATCACACTGAACACAGCCTCACCTGTAAATCACACTGAACACAGCCTCACCTGTAAATCACACTGAACACAGCCTCACCTGTAAATCACACTGAGCACAGCCTCACCTGTAAATCACACTGAACACAGCCTCACCTGTAAATCACACTGAACACAGCCTCACCTGTAAATCACACTGAACACAGCCTCACCTGTAAATCACACTGAAACACAGCCTCACCTGTAATCACACTGAACACCGCCTCACCTGTAAATCACACTGAACACAGCCTCACCTGTAAATCACACTGAACACAGCCTCACCTGTAAATCACACTGAACACAGCCTCACCTGTGAAACACACTGAACACAGCCTCACCTGTAAATCACACTGAACACAGCCTCACCTGTAAATCACACTGAACACAGCCTCACCTGTAAAACACACTGAACACAGCCTCACCTTTAAATCACACTGAACACAGCCTCACCTGTAAAACACACTGAACACAGCCTCACCTGTAATCACACTGAACACCGCCTCACCTGTAAATTACACTGAACACAGCCTCACCTGTAAATCACCCTGAACACCGCCTCACCTGTAAATCACACTGAACACAGCCTCACCTGTAAATCACACTGAACACAGCCTCACCTGTAAATCACACTGAACACAGCCTCACCTGTAAAACACACTGAACACAGCCTCACCTGTAAATCACACTGAACACAGCCTCACCTGTAAAACACCCTGAACACAGCCTCACCTGTAAATCACACTGAACACAGCCTCACCTGTAAATCACCCTGAACACCGCCTCACCTGTAAATCACACTGAACACAGCCTCACCTGTAAATCACACTGAACACAGCCTCACCTGTAAATCACACTGAACACAGTCTCACCTGTAAAACACACTGAACACAGCCTCACCTGTAAAACACCCTGAACACAGCCTCACCTGTAAATCACACTGAACACAGCCTCACCTGTAAAACACCCTGAACACAGCCTCACCTGTAAAACACACTGAACACAGCCTCACCTGTAAAACACACTGAACACAGCCTCACCTGTAATCACACTGAACACCGCCTCACCTGTAAATTACACTGAACACAGCCTCACCTGTAAATCACCCTGAACACCGCCTCACCTGTGAAACACCCTGAACACAGCCTCACCTGTAAAACACACTGAACACAGCCTCACCTGTAATCACACTGAACACCGCCTCACCTGTAAATCACACTGAACACAGCCTCACCTGTAAATCACACTGAACACAGCCTCACCTGTAAATCACACTGAGCACAGCCTCACCTGTAAATCACACTGAACACAGCCTCACCTGTAAAACACCCTGAGCTTCATGCCCCTCTGTTGTCCACTCGCTGTCTAACGGACTTTTCTCCCCGGCGACAGCCTCTGTTCTGAGCTCCTCTGCCCCCGAGTGCTGGTGCTGCCATTGAGGTTATCTTCTGAGAGCAGACTGCAGTCCAGACAGGCCTTTTAAAGGGGAACTCCAGCTAAAGCACATCACTGGGTGTGCTCTCTTCCCCTCAGATTAGACAGTGAAACCTGTATTCTCCTGTATTCTCCTGTTGTCAAACCCAAACCTTTACTCTTTCGAGCTACGGCGGGTGCTTTGTTGCGGGCTGAAGTACACAGAAGTGAGACTGATGCTTTATTCTTAAGCTGACAGCAAATGTTAAATAAAGAACAGGAGAGAGGAGACTCGGGTTACACTTCTCTGGAGGAGGCATATATTTAAAAATCCTGTTTTAAATAAAATAATGATTCTTTTTGGCCGGAATTCCCCTTGAAGTGTAGACAACCCATTTCTGTCAGGTTAGCCAGGGTTGTTTGACAGCTGCTCTTATAAGGAGCCGTAATGGTGTGCCTACCTACCAGCATCCCGGCCGTCAGCCTGGGCCCTTTCTGAAAAGCCAACACAGCTAAGAGGTTATTTAATATTTAATCTGCCTCAAGCTGGTTAATGGAAACTAAATGGCTGCCTCGGATCCTATGGAATATAATAAAATAAAAAAAAAAGGTAATATAATTTGCGGCGGAAGGTTTGGTGGTGTAGCCCACACATTTCCACACAGAGCAGAGAGGGAAGCATGAATCATATCCCCACAGTGGGAATACGTTCATTTTTTATACAGACAGACCATCACTCACACGTACCGCAGCCCCCATTCAGGGTAGCGGTGGGCACCGATATTAATCTGCTCCTCTCCCCTGTGTGGGTGAGGGGAACAGGGAGCTTTGATTTAAACGCTAGCATTCATCACCCGCGTGCTCCAAATCAGTACCGAGAACGCTGGCTAAAAATGAATCATCAGTTTAAAAATCGTGCTTGCTTAATTTTGATTTGATTTGAGTTGACTTCACCTAGGTCGGAGGTGTTACCAAATGTTTCCTCAGATGTATAGTGTGGATTGCACCTTGTTGAAATGAAACCCCGCCTTCTTATTTCAACATGGCAGCCCTGCGTTAGCTTGTCTTGGGCTACGCACGCTTTCAAAGTGAGCGCCGATATCATGCATTTTCTGTGCCTGCAAGTTTCCGTTAGCTCTGTTACTAGTCGGCCGTTTCTGCTGCACTCGGCAAAATGTAATAGAGACGGTGACAATAATGTAAGCTGTAATAACGATGACGGAATGGGAATAATGTGCGTGGGGGGCGGCGGGATTCGGCTCGCGCGCGACGGAGCGGTCCGTCTTTATAGCGCGGCGCGGCGTGGCGAAAGCCGCCCCAGCCGGACGAAGCGAACGAACGAACGCAGCGCATTCGGAAATGAAAACGCGCGAGGAGAGGCCACCGGCTGTCTCTGGAGACCGCGGCCGCTAAACCACGCCGTTGGCGAAAAATGATCCGTCCTCCTGAAAAAGCACAAAAACCCCAGCTGAGCAGTCCCAAGAGGACCTAACACCCCGCCACCACCACCACTACAGAACGTACACCATCGCATTAGCGAGTCGCTTTAATAATGTTCACTTTTTTTTTGTGTAAATCGAATTTCTTTCTGCCCAGAAAGCCGCTGTTCCCTGCTCCTGAGCTTCAACATTGATATCATTTTTCCCCCCCTTTTCTCGCTGGCAAGTAGAACAAATGCGGCTCTCCTCGGGGTGGCGAACGTGGCGGTATGAATCAGGGGGGAGGCAGCGGCGCGCCGCCGGGCGGGCCTTTGTAGCGGGGGGCCACCGTGAGAGTTTTTACAAGCAGGTCTTCTGCTGGCCCCCCTCCTTTTCCAGCTGGGCCCCCTCCTTTTCCAGCTGCTCACTCAATTCCCTCAAAATGCCGCTCCGCATTAATGACCCTCTGCCTTTGAATGCATGTTCTAGCTGCCTGTTGCTGGTAGTTACACGGCCGGGAGTATATTGGCATGGCCTAGTGACAATAAAACATGGCTCATCCTATTAACATCCTAGCACTGTTCTAGTGCATAGATGGGCCCCACGGTCTGGTATCTGTTAAAGCACTGTTCTAGCGCATAGATGGGCCCCACGGTCTAGTATCTGTTAAAGCACTGTTCTAGTGCATAGATGGGCCCCACGGTCTGGTATTTGTTAAAGCACTGTTCTAGTGCATAGATGGGCCCCACGGTCTGGTATCTGTTAAAGCACTGTTCTAGCGCATAGATGGGCCCCACGGTCTAGTATCTGTTAAAGCACTGTTCTAGCGCATAGATGGGCCCCACGGTCTAGTATCTGTTAAAGCACTGTTCTAGCGCATAGATGGGCCCCACGGTCTAGTATCTGTTAAAGCACTGTTCTAGCGCATAGATGGGCCCCACGGTCTAGTATCTGTTAAAGCACTGTTCTAGCGCATAGATGGGCCCCACGGTCTAGTATCTGTTAAAGCACTGTTCTAGTGCATAGATGGGCCCCCACGGTCTAGTATCTGTTAAAGCACTGTTCTAGCGCATAGATGGGCCCCACGGTCTTGTATTTGTTAAAGCACTGTTGTAGTGCATAGATGGGCCCCACGGTCTGGTATCTGTTAAAGCACTGTTGTAGTGCATAGATGGGCCCCACGGTCTGGTATCTGTTAAAGCACTGTTCTAGTGCATTAGATGGGCCCCCACGGTCTGGTATTTGTTAAAGCACTGTTCTAGTGCATAGATGGGCCCCACGGTCTAGTATCTGTTAAAGCACTGTTCTAGCGCATAGATGGGCCCCACGACGGTCTTGTATCTGTTAAAGCACTGTTCTAGTGCATAGATGGGCCCCACGGTCTGGTATTTGTTAAAGCACTGTTCTAGTGCATAGTTGGGCCCCAAGGTCAGGTATTGAATCTGGACCTTGCCAGTTCTGTGGTCAGAACCCCTGCAGAATTTGGCCATCGCATTGGTCCACATTCGGCAGGACAACCATGAAGCGCCCCCTCTGGTGAGTCAGGCACCTGCAGTCTGTCTGCACAAGCTGCACGTGAGTAACCTCCTCCGACTCAGTGTCAGCACGTGCAAAACTGGCGTATAAAACAGTGTGATTTACTGGAGTATGGAATTCAGCGACTGACGTAACGCATTTTGGAAGGGGGAGCGCCCCTGTCCCTCACTGACTGAGGAAGTCGCAGCCGTAAAAACTCAGACGCCTTTCAAAATAGCGATAAACTTAAAGGTCAGTATGACTGAATAAATAAATAAAGGTGTATAAATGAGCTTTCCTTTGTTTTTTTTGCATGTAGCGAGTTCACAGTGAGACGGGCCTGCTGTAGTTTACACGCAACCTCGGAGGGCGGGAGGTCAGGGTGTCGCCATGGCGCCTGATGACTGACACTCCAGGGAAATCAGGTGACCTCAGCCCTGTCCAGCCCGTGCCAGAGGTCAGAGGTCAGGTGGCGTAGTCCCGTCTCCCCCGGCGACGCGGAAGCCAGGCCAGAAGGCTTAACTAATCCGCCCGGCGTAGACGCAAATCACCGTCTCTTTTCTCCCCCTGACACCGCCGTCCGCGAGTCCAGGCGATACGAGCGTGTCGCTAGGCGACCGCTCGCTTTCCCGGCGCGTGGCGGTCGGCGGGTTGTGAAATGACAGGCAGGAGGAAGCCCGGCGGCCCTTTAACCTGGAGAAAGCCGCTATCATCGCCTGTAATGTCCTATGCCGTGCTGTGGGGGGGGGGGGGATAAAAATGAAAAAGCTCTAATGCTATAGAGGAAGGCTTTATTACAGACACAATGCATTTTTCATAAGCCCTGACTGAGGAGACCTGCAGCCGGCTCGTACCGCTAATACCGCCGTGTGGGGCGTGCCTGCGGGGCGGAAAACAAGGCTGCTCCTGGGAAACGGAGTCCCTGCATAATCTCTTACAGAAGTGTAGGAATTCACTGTTTGCATTTGCGTTTGCGTTCGCGCCCTGACGGTTGTGACAGCAAAGGCCTCTGCAGGCTCGGGCCGAGGCCGAAATGCGTCGCACGCATGGAAACGAGGAGAGACATTCACTCAGTCAATATTTGAAAATATGTACCGTGTTCATAATTGCTTTTGTTACCTTACTGTTTTCATTCTCTTGAGACTAGAACATTTAAATAATAAATAATAATAATAATAATAATAATGATAATGAGAATCATAAACACCCCTAGGGCCTAAATAAAGCTGTAATGTGGATGAGGTAAGGTGCTTCATTGGCATCCCTTACTTCTGGAGGGAATATAATCACATGACTGTACTGCTTTAGAAAAAACGTCTCCTCATCTTAGCAAAAAAATATTACGGTTCATTTATAAGGAAGAAAATGCAGCCAATAATTGTCCTTGCTAATAGGTAAGGAAAACAATAAAGTCCTTTATTACGGAGGTAAAAGGGCTATTGCTGTGCCCATGATTGCTTCGATTTTCCACTGAAAGTTTGCATCACTTAGTATTCAAAGCCACAGTTTTCCCTTGAACTGCTTTATTGAATAATGTATTTGAAAATGATAAAGTAATGTAGCCTAGCAACATCCCCGATCCGCCGAGCCGCTGTGGGTGAACCGCTGTGAATTCTGCACTCAGGAAGGAGAATGGGGCTGGTACGCAGTGCACACTTACTGTGTGTGGAGGGTCCTACATGTTGAGTCCACATTGTGTGTAGTGCGCACTTAGTGTGTGGAGGGTCCTACATGTGGAGTCAACATTATGTGTAGTGCGCACTTACTGTGTGTGGAGGGTCCTACATGTGGAGTCCACATTGTGTGTAGTGCGCACTTACTGTGTGTGGAGGGTCCTACATGTAGAGTCCACATTGTGTGTAGTGCGCACTTACTGTGTGTGGAGGGTCCTACATGTAGAGTCCACATTGTGTGTAGTGCGCACTTACTGTGTGTGGAGGGTCCTACATGTTGAGTCCACATTATGTGTAGTGCGCACTTACTGTGTGTGGAGGGTCCTACATGTAGAGTCCACATTGTGTGTAGTGCGCACTTACTGTGTGTGGAGGGTTCTACATGTTGAGTCCACATTGTGTGTAGTGCACACTTACTGTGTGTGGAGGGTTCTACATGTGGACTCCACATTGTGTGTAGTGCGCACTTACTGTGTGTGGGGGTCCTACATGTAGAGTCCACATTGTGTGTAGTGTACACTCACTGTGTGCTTGGAGGGTACTGCATGTGGAGTGTGTGGAACATAGTATCATATTGTAGTGCATATAGTGTTTGCTTGTGTGTGAGGTGACGTAGTGTGTATTCGTGGAGCGTGGTGTGCCTGTGGGGAGGGTGAAGGGTGTGCACCTGTGCGTCTGTGTGTGACGCACTGCATATTGAGTGTGTGTCAGAGTGAATGCTCCCAGTTCGCTTTAGTCCCAGTGTTCACAGGTCTTGATAATCCGTGCAGTTTTACTCATTTCCTTTAAGATAATTACCAGCTGATGGTGCATATCTGAGAAATGTGGGCCTGCAGTTGCCATGAAATATTAATTTCCTGAAGCTATTATGGCCCTATGAGTGTGTGAACTTTTCTGATCCCAGACGGAATATTCATGGAAATAGGCGCGGAATCCTATTGGTGTAAGCAGTAATATGGAAATTTGCTTATTTTATCAATAATGGTTTATTCCGCTCAAGATCCACACAAAAAAAGGCCCATGTGCCTGTTTAAATATTAATAGGAGGAAAGTTCTGACAATAATTTACTTTTTGTTTTCCTTTAAGATGAATTTACTCTTGATTTGCATAGAGTTATTCCGAGGCAATTGTGTGTGTATAATCAGAAAACAAGTAGGCAATTATCACACTGGGTTGCCCTAATGCCAGTCCTCTAACAGTGTTGACCAACAGTAAGCACGCAGGACTTGTTCATTGCCGATTGCATCACCCAGGGTATGGGAGGGTTCAGTGGGTTTAGGAGTCAGCGTTGCATCGCGACCCAGTGACCCCCGCTGGCCAATCATATGACAGCATATGACAGGTCCTCCCACTCAGCTATCGTCTGCGCGAGCTATCGTCTAGCTATCGTCTAGCTATCGTCTGTGGCTGTTGAAAGAAGCAGCTGGCGACTCCACGCGTCTCGGAGGAGAACCTCGTATGTCTACACTCTCCCTAATCGGCAGTGGGGTTCTTGCATGAACGTGGTTGCGGTTGCAGATAATTGTACATTCCAAATTAGGGTGGGAATTGGATATGTACAGCCCCACGTTGTGCAACATTTATAAAAAATTTTAAAAAAGTAAATAACAATTTTAAATACGCTGCTATGAAATATACTCGTCATTTTATTTTCAAAAAAGTCCACATATTGACAATGTATTTCGGTGTATTCCACATCCATAAGTGTAGCTTTAGGGATCACGTGGGTCTCCTCATTTATTTATTGTAGTCCATGTCAATGTGTTCACCTAGGCGTTGAATGATCCACACATCTCACTGCATAGAAATTCAGAAATGCTTCTGGCAATAACTGCTCGTAGGCATATGGAATATGTCACTTGATATTCAGTTCAATTCAATTTTATTTCTATAGAGAAATAAGAGAGAGAACTGAGAACGGAGAACTGTCACAAAGACGCTTTACAGAGAAACAGAAGGCAAATCGGGCACAAACCAGGCCTGAACCCCCAAAAAGTAAACAAGTGAGGTAAAAACTCCCCAGTGGAGAGTGAAAACTCCCCAGAGGGAATAAATCTCAGGAGGAACTTGGCTACAGAGAGGGAGCCCATCCTCCACTGGCCAGCCCAGTGTGAAGTAAGGGTACAATGAATGGGTAACAGAAATATAATGATGGATTTATCACAGCAAATAATCAAATGGGCTGAGCACATTGCAGTCGAAGGCATTGAACTAGCTGATGAAGTAGGAAGTCAAAATGAAGAGATGTACACTCAATGTTCATGTCTATGGATAGCTGCTACATTATGATAGAAATGTGCTTTATCCGACCTGTCTTGTAGTTGCTTCAATGACCTTCGGTATGCACTTATTGTACGTCGCTTTGGATAAAAGCTTCTGCCAAATGAATGCAATGTAATGTATAACATGCAATTCAGTGGGGAGGGTGACGCATCTGGGATGCAAGTTGCATCAAGGCGTGGGCTCCAAGTTGTGTCTATCCATAGGCTTGCACCAGGGGAGGGACATGGTTGGAGTGGTTGGCAAACTCAGGATGAGGGATGGGCAGAAGCCCCAGGGGAAAAGAATCACAGAAGAAGGAGGTTGGGCACTATGGAATTGAGAGAGTAAAAACTGAAAATGTGGAGTCCAGAGTGTAATATGGAAAGCCCCAGGGCACTATGCTACGGCAGCATATCTAAAGGATGTGCAGAAAGGGGTGCCCATAACCATGAGAATGATCCTGGACCGACCTGGAGGATGGAAGATGCAACTAATTTGCTCTGAGGTATGGGAGTAAAGTATTCAAGCCATTGTGTGTCTAGGAGGCAGTTCTACATCAATACAGCTGTCACTGGCTGGCGTGCAGGCAAATATGCTTTCTCTAATTCCTATTATTTTATCACTAACGAAAGTCAAGAAATCCTTACTTCTACAAGAAGCTGGAATTTGAGGATTAGTTGCTGCATAATTATTAGTTAGTTCAGCAACTGTTTTGAATAGAAACCAGCGATTGTTATTATTTTCTTGTATAAGCTTTGAAAAGTATGAAGGCCTAGCATTGGAGAGAGCATTCTTATCAGCACCAAGACTCGCTTTCCAGGCCATGTGGAATACTTGCAGCTTAGTGGAACACCACTTGCGATCCAGGTGACTAGACTTTTGTTTCTGAGCCTGCCTGTGGTCAGTATACCAGGGGAAAAAAGCCTCTTCTCAATAACGTTTTTTACTTTTTAATGGTGCAACTACATAAAGGGTCTTATGTAAAGCAACAGCCAGTCCCTCTGCCAGATCATCAATAGATAATGAGCAAGCTGAAACGTATAAATCAAAGTATTGAGGTAGTTCATCAATAAAGTTTGTAGTAGTGGACGTAGTGTACATCCTAGATTCAGAGGTTACATGGTGTACACATATGCCTGGTACACAGTAGTGTTGTCACGATACCAAAATTTTGACTTCGATACCGATACCAGGTTTAGTATCATGATACTCGATACTGAAACGGTACTTGAAACTGAAACGATACTGATTCGATACTCGGTACCTCTACTGAAATGACCTATTTACTTTGGCCCTTCAGAGGCAATTTCCTCCTCGTTTCTACTAGTTTTATTTAAATGTCAATATCTAAATAAATATTCCCTGCACATCCATGGTTTTAAGTTCGAACTGAAGAAGAAGCTGTATCATTCAGAAATTTGCTACAGAATACATTTATTTCAGAATAGTCACATACAGTACAGTGTTTCCCCTAGATTTGTTTTCAGGCCAGGTGGTAGGCCCCCCGAAACTACCAGTGTTGTTGCGCGTACACGGTGTCATCAAACGCGCGTGCGGGGCCGAGGTAGTATCATCGCGCAGGTCGGGGGTACGGAGAGTCGTCGCACACATGGGGAGGGTGTTGGTAACAAAGTGGTACATTTCTCCATTCTGAGCTAAAATAACATTTGCTCACAAAGTCGTATGGTAAATAAATATTAGTTATTTATAATATTAATAAACTTAAAACAGAACTTATATACAATAAACCCCCCTTAGCTTCACAAATGATATTCAGAACTATACAGCTTAAACCCAGGACAAGGAGTTTGTTTCTACCGGTTTTTAAGGACTGTTTCTGGATCAGCTATCTTTGCAGCACTGTAGAGCTGCTTTTGAGACTCCTCCATAGTGCTGATCCATAATCAGTCCTTAAAAACAGGCAGAATCAAACTCCTGCCTCTGCAGTATTAGCTTTTACTCTACACTAAAATGTAAGAGTTCTGGTCAGATAGCGAAACGGACGAAAGTGCGCCATTTTGCGTAGAGGCGGAAACTATAATTACACCCTCATAATATCAGCGCTGCCATTGAAAATTTAATTAGGCCTAACGGGAAACCGAAGCTGTTTTGGCAAGGGTTTTTCCAGATGCTATTTTGATCATTCCAGCATTCTGCGGTAAGGGAAATATTGCAGCTACATAAAAGAAAAAGAAAAAAAAGATTATATTAAAAAAAAGAATAATTTAAAAAAAAATTTTAAAGTACCGAACGTCGGAAAATTCTAATACCGAACCGTTTTTTTTTTAAAGTATCGAAAAAGTACCGAAGTTTCGGTGTACCGTGCAACACTAGTACACAGTGTACAATTGTACATACATGCAGTGTAATAAGGAAATGGTCAGACAGAATAAGATTATGTGGGTGAATTTTAACATTACCAGTATCAATACCAAAACCAAGACAAGATCTAAAGTATGACTGCAATAATGTGTGGGGTCGACAACGTTTCGAGTAAGGCCAAGTGATTCTAAGATATTTATGAATGCAGGTGTAAAAGGATGGTCTGCATTTTTGTAGGTTAAAATCACCTAGCATCACCACTTTGTCATAGCTTATAGATAAGAGAGAAAGACATTCTGCAAATTCATGAATAAAGCCGGGGAGTATGGGCCGGGAGACCTATAGACTGTCACAAGGGCAATAGGCTTAGAAAAGTCTCTACCAACATCTGGTTGAGTAAGGCTAATACTCATGACTAATACTTCAAATTAATCAAATTTATACTCTTTTTTAAAAAATAATATTATTATTATTATTATTTTGGGATTGAATTGTAATTTACAGCAACACCACCCCTTCTTCAACAGAGATGTGGAGCTTGACCCCATCTCTGTTGAACCCAAACGGAGAGGACTCATTTAAAGTAATATTCTTGTCCGCTTTCAGCCATGTTTCAGTTAGACATAATCCATCAAGACAATAATCACAGATTAGCTCATTCACAAGAGCTGCCTTAGAATTAAGGGATCTTATATTTAGTAATCCAAATTTGAGAGTAGTATTAATGCTGGAGTTAAAAGCAGTATATCTTGTTTTAATGTTGCCAAAATGCTTGTGGCAAGCTTCACAGTTTTTAGATTTAAAATTACTTGGAATTCGGGGGGCATACGCAGTCTCTACAGGGTGAAGCCTAGTCAGCGGTTTTGAGGAGCTAGCAGACATCTGTGTAGGACAAAATGTCTGCGGCCTGGCCTTAGCTCTGAGCAGCCATCTTTGAGGATTAATACTATAGGTTATGTTTCTGGATAAAAGAGTGGAGCCCTCCTGGGATGGGAGAACACCATCTCTTTTCAAAAGGCCAGGCCTTCCCCAGAAAGGGGATTTAGTGACGATATTCTGCTGTATATTCTGTCCCTTCTCTGAATAGGGTAGGAACCAGCGCACATTACTGACTAAAACATGGTCTTTGCCAACAAGCACACCGACTCAAAATGATTCTTTGTGACCTCCGATTGCCTCAATCAAACATTGTTAGTGTCGACTTGAATAGCAATTTGGAAAAAATGATGTTTACCAGCACTTTCAAATGCGCCTGGTTGTTGGACGCTCGAGCACCAGGCAATGCAATTTAAAATTTAAAAGCAATCATATCTCGGATTACGGTATCGAAAATTATCAGAGCTTTCTCTGGTTTGCGTTCCTCGACCGCTGTGTTATCGAGCGGGGAGAACGGGTTTGAGAGGAGACGGTTGAGTGGGTAATTCTGCTGTGAGGACGCCACTGGGCCTGATGAACTATGGGAGAGAGGACGAGCAACAGCATCCCAACAGCCCAAAAAGGAGTCGAAGAATTCCTCACTACTTGTAATGTGTTGGAGAGTCCGGATGCGAGCATTCAATTCACAAATCTTTTATCTTTTCCGCCAGTCAAAGCATGTGATATACTGTGCATTTATTACAAGTAAAATTAGCACTAATGGCTGAAGAGACATAATAAAACATATTACACACAAAGCACAGGACAGGAAGAGGGGGGGGGGGGGGGGGGTAAGCATGATTAAGTTATGGTGATAAACGCCGATGTAAACGGGGATGGTTATTCCGAGTTGCTTTTGGACTTCTTTTTGGTTCTAGATGAGACTGTTTCACAAAATACAGGGAATCCGCAATATAGAGGTAATCAACGAAAAACGACTTATATATTCTAGAATATATTGTAGGGAATTATGCAAAAATATATTATACGCAACAACTAATGAGCACTGCAGAGCACCGATGTTGCTGTGTCAGTGGTAACATAAAACACCAGATAGCCTACACATTTTTGGTTATTGATATAAATATTTATGAATGTTTTTGTATTGCTTATGAAGCTGCTGAGTTATATTGCTCTCGTGATGAACCATTCATAGAAATTATTACCAAATACAGTCATATGTGACTCTTCAAGTACTTGGGTGGGAAAATAGAGAATTAATTTTTTTCTTTAATGGCCAAAAGACAATTACAGAAAGGGTAATTAAGGTGGTAGTTACGCTTAAGTGAACATCCAGACACAGTTTGACATCACTGACAGGGATTTCTTCTTCAAAGACCTGGCGAAGATGTTTTATAGAAAAAGCTGCATTGCCACAGACATGCGGGGCCTTTGGTGCTGTTTTATCCTGCCGGGCTTGTTTCCGCGTTGCAGGGATAACCGAATGTAAAGGCCTCAGCATCCGAAGAGGATCTCACCCTCACATTTCAGCCAATGTGACATTGTTTTTTTTGGCAGGAGCACCTTGCTTAATGTGATTTGAGCAGGCTCTGCAATAACTTAACCAGTGAACCGCTGTAGATGTGTGTGAAAGCACTTTGATGTAGATGGAGTCTGTGTGCGTGCGTGCGTGTGCGCGCGTGTGTGTGTGTGTGTGTGTGTGCGTGTGTGTGTGTGTGCGTGCGTGCGTGCGTGCGTGCGTGTGCGTGTGTGTGTGTGTGCGTGTGTGTGCATGTGTGTCTGTGTTTGTGTGTGTGTATGTGTGTGTTTATGTGTGTGTCTCTGTGTTTGTGTCTGTGTGTTTGTTGCACACAGAGACACACACATATACAGTACATTAACATCAAATTGCTTACACACACAGACAGCACAATACACTGCGGACAAGTATGTTTTGAAGGTCAACATATTTTACATAAACATACAGTGCTATTGAGTATGTTTTATTTCTATATCTTTTGCATATCAGTTTTACATTGTGGTCAGAGTCACTTGCTTGTTAGCCGTGGTCAGAACGGTGTGTTCTCCATACGGCGTACACACAGGACACAAGTCTCTGCACTTCTCTATTCAGAGACGCCTTTACAGCAATCTAAGTCTGTTTATGAATTAATCAGACCTCCTGCGACCTGATAGTGCCTTATATAAAACGCTATGAGCGCCGAGTCACCCACGCCGCTAGCCATTTCTAAATCCGCTACGTCCTTCCAGTGACACTTCCTGTAACCTACAGCATGCCGTACCTGACAACTCGGTCCCACATCCATCGACCCATCTGTCCACGAGGGTACCCGCATTGTCCGGGTATTTTTAAACACAAAAATAGACTGCAACTGACCTTCAAAGTAAGAGCGCAGCACGCCAAAAGAACGTCTCTGCACGTATCGGCGGGAAAGCAGCGAGAGAGCGGCTGTGAGCGGCGGCCGTTGCCACGGGTCTCTTTCGCGCCGCCGTTGTGCATTTTACACTCATACCCAGCGTCCCTCGGGAGCCGACTGAAATGCTCCGACGCTGTTTTCCGCGTGTCAGTAACAGAGGTGTCAGTCAGATCCATGATCGTTTCATATTATTTTGAAAGGTTTTGTTTTTCATTGAGCGCTAACGATTGAACCCACGGAGTGGCAACACAGCGCTGAAACAAGTGCATAATTATATACAAAGTGTCATACTTAATGTGCTCATTTTCAAATAGCCAAGGGCATTGTATGAAGCACCATTACAGCGGCTCTCTTACCTGGGCTAATGTTAAACAGTGAAGAGCACATTGCCCAAGCGGTGGAAGTTAAGGAGAATCACAAATGGAAAAAATTCTGATTTCACTGCAGAAATATGTATTTTCCGCTGGTGTTTTATGCTAAATTATGAGCTGTGTAATTTTTTGAAAGGCCTCATTTCCTGTGTTTATGTATGTATGCACGAGTCCCCTTTTCCAGGTACGGGATAATTGAGCTTTTATGTCCGAGCTGTCAAAGTGAGCAGTGAATGTGACATACTAAAACCCCGCCCCCTCCTCCTAACAGTAACCATAGAACATCTAGTCTCTGGAGTAGGTAGTCTTGGTATGTCAGGAAACAAAACTGGTACATGAGCCGTGTGTCTCCTCTGGGTGAGCAGCTCCCTCAAAATAACGCAGGCCATAATATTCCACTATCTGGCATTTAATGGAAGATTCAGGGATTTGCATCACTTTTTATCATTATATATGCACACTCATAAGCACGCATTTAAAGTTTTCAAGTCCTAGAAAGAACTGTAAAGGTATTCTATACAGTTAAAGATTCTGCATTCTATACAATTGTAGATTCCTTACAAAATAATCGTTACTGTGATTGCAGGAATATAAAAATATATATTTTTTAAATATAAAAATACAATGCTGTATAATATAATTTTGCTTCCATAAACTTCCATAAACAAACATCAGCATTAAAATGAGCTGTAACCTGGGTGGTATTTAACATGGAGCTGATTCATATGCAGCGCTGTGCATGAAATATTAATTCCATTGCTGTGCATGGGAATCGAGGGCCAGTAATGATGTTTTTGCGGTTCACCTGAGAGATCAGGCCTATAGCAGGTCACCTGACGGGAGACACACTCTCTCTATGTTCTGCTGAAGTAGGCTAGGTCTTTCTCAAAGCCCTTATAAGCAGGAAAATATTAATATAAATGGCTACGTGAATCACCCCCCTCAGGACATGCTAATATGCTGCTCATTCAATAGAAAAGTGTGTTGAATGTTATGATAACACGCTGCAACCGCTGCTATGATTTATTTCTGTTCATTTGAGTATTCTGTGCGAATGCTTTATCTGTGTACATTTCACTCATGGTGTATTTATAGTGCTGTATTCTAGTCTTCACAATGCACATGGGATAAGGCCGAAGGAGAGGTTCATTAGAATAAATCACTTCCTCCTTTACAAGCAGCATTAGAATGGTCATTTCCTAATAGCACGGTATACGGAATGGAACATCTTATTTTAATGCAGTGAAGGACCTAGGTTTGGGTGTTATAAATATTAACAATGGTCCACTGGCGTACACACACCAAACTCTGTGTTCTTCATCTGTGCACTCACATGATTTAGATATAGTGTTGGAATCAGATGTGGGATTGAAACCGCATGACTGAAGTAGAAGGTTATATGTTTAGCAATCAAATCAATAATTATTTATATAGCACATTTCACGACTAGTTGTCACGATGCGCTTCACAGAAAAAACCCAGCCTAAACCCCCCACAAGAGCAAGCCAAAGGCAACAGTGGCAAGGAGAAACTCCCTGGTGTAACTAGGAAGAAACCTTGGGAGGAACCAGACTCAAGGGGGCGAACCCATCCTCCTCTGGTCGGCTCAGGGTCTAGGGCTTAAAGACCAGCATGGTCAAAACAGCCAATGTCCACGATAATAGAATTTGCAGCAGATAGATGATAGTCCAGATGTGGCGGCTATGATGGTGGGCAACCGGGCGCCGATGGCTGGGGAATTCCTCACTGGGGAATCTTCATGTGTTCAGTTTGTATATTTGTTACTTGCAACTGTGTTTAATTTTTTAATTTTTTTAATTGAATTGCACTTTTCCTAAAGATGGCTGGCAGTTTTAATTGAAAACCAGGAGTTTGTTTAATAATAGCTTCTTCACTGTACAGCAGTATTTAACAGTATTAAAAAAAACTCACACATTGCACTTTGCTTTGCTCAAGTGTGCTTACCCTGTATACATACCTGTACCCTGTGCGTGCGTGCGTGCGTGCGTGCTGTAACAGAAATGGACAACTATTTTTTAAATAATTTGTTGAAGTAAAATAAAAGTGTGTGCATAAGCATATATTATTTTTTTGAATAAGCACACTGCATATTAAGATAAATCTGACTATAGGGACTTTAGCTGTGACCTGAGACAAAATAATTCTTCAAGTTTAATTCAGCTGCGCTTTTCAATCAACTTTTCAAGCAGCGCCTTTGAGTTTTCCTTTTTTATATTCCATGGCCTTAGATTTTAGTCACCTTTTAAACTGCAGTGTGTTTAAAATCCAAGTAGAGTTGTCTAAATGATAATTGCCTCTGACAGCTTGATATGTGGCTATATCTGGGGCTAACTCATTCTCAGTGCTATATGGGATTAGCGTGGATTTTTGGGTTTATCGCAGAAGCACACGGATTAGCAGAGTGATGAAGTTAAACTGAATCACCGGCTACCACATATTTTAAAAATAAGAAGTGCTTCTATTAGCTCAAGCCATTATCATCCTAACATAACGTTAATCAGCTTTTTAGAAAGCTAATTATTCTTAATACGGATTAGATTTAAACATTAATTAAACAATGTCAGTACTCAGTGCTTAGTTCTCCGAAAATATTCAAGTCAAATAAATTCCTCTTAACTATACAGCGTCTCTTTTTTAGCCGGGTAATTGAAAGTTGCGGAAAACTACGGGAACCAATCGATAATAGATCTACAAGTTCATCATTAAACTCCTGAAATGAATGTAGACAGTTGGACTGATAAAACAAAGTCTTTTCCTTTGCAGATCAATGTAGTTAGAAGGCCAAGATAAGGGCCAAATATTCAATGGGAGTTGTTAGTGGCATAGTGTATGTTGTATGTTGTATGTGTGGGGGCTGAGGTGCAGTGAGTGAGTGCGCGCACGCATGCGTGTGTGTGTGTGTGTGTGTGTGTGTGTGTGTGTGTGTGTGTGTGTGTGTGTGTGTGTGTAAGGTCTAAGAGAACGCAGAGACTGGAGGCAGGCTTTTACACTCTGATACTTTTATTTTAATGAGTTAATGAAATTAACTACAACTTTACATTTATAAAATGACAAACTAATAATTAAAGGTTTGTGCTGCTTTTAATCAGTTTACTGTTACTGTGTTTTTTTTGCCTTTTCTCCATAATAGAACCACATCTAATTGAAAAACAGTAATATTCAGTAAACCTGTTAATCTGTCTGACACTAAAGGATGGAATCCATAATAATAAAATGTCACTCAGCCACTGCACTCTTAATGAAAGCAGATGATAACTGAGATGTGAATGAAAGCTTTGTGGTTTGTCCCAAAAAAAAACAAAAAAAAAAAAACCTCAATATGGAGTTGCTCTCAGACTTCCTGAATGGTAGTGTTTATTTATTGAAAATAATGCTGAAAATATAATACTGCTCTCTGCACCATGAACAAACATGGAGATTGTGCACTGTACATATTAATTATTTTATCATGTGAGATGCATGATGTGTATATAAATATACCCAATATGCCCAATATTCAGAGGTAACACTGAATATTGGGCATATTTCCTTGTTCCATTTTTTCCCTCTGGAATTTTTCTGGGTTGATTTTTATTTATGTTTATTGATTTTTTCATTCAATGAGCCAATGCATGGAATTTAAATTTTTTAAAAATCAATGGACATACGTTTTTTAATCACCTAGGAAACAGAGGTAAGGACAGATGCATTTCCCCATGTCTCTGTGTGGTATTAAATATGTCTCTTTTTCATGGACACACAGGGTGTGTACAGTCAGACTCTACTCCACAGCCCACTCAACAGAGTTCAAACTGCTCACACATTTCACTGGTTGTTTTTTTAAGAAGCTAACGGGGATTTCGATCGATCGATTTAAAAAATACAGGAGTGCCTTCTCGTGTTCTTAAAAAATATTAAAGTAACTCATAGGAGAGATTCACTGCAGAAATTGATGGAACAATCTCTGTTAAATAAAATACATGTTTATATACAGCTGTAACTATTTTATTTTATTTATTTTTTCAGAAGAATGGGATATTTTGGAAATGAAGTTGTATGCAACTGCCTTTTAAAAGAAAGTTTTAAAGGTGATTATCCTAACAATGCAGGATCTGCATGCAATTGCTTTCGCCTTAATTTCCATTAAAGGTTGCATTAAATTTTGGCCCCACGCTGTGACTGAGGGATTGATAGGGGCTCACTGAGGCATGTGTGATGCGCTGGGGGTAAATCCATACACTGGCAGATTACTGAAGTAAGAGGAAGCTGAGACCCTTTCCCCAATACCGCTTATCCCAGCCACACGATTGGTGCTTTCCTTCCTGACACTTAAAATATGTTGCTATGCACTTCGAAAGAAGATACAAAAATTAACCCATTAGCTTTGTCATTTGATTGCCTATTCAAGTGGCAAATAGTAAATTGACAGTTCTCTGTGCCCTAGTGCAAAAGAAAGATCAAAAACTCAAGAGGCCAGCATTAGTCTGTTTTTTAGTACATGCAAGGGTTCTATGCAGGAAAACCCCTATTTTGACCAGCTAAACTGGGAGAAATATGGTTTGGTGGCGCTAAAACCTTTTTAAATATCTTTATTAAATCTGGCCGTAATGATCTACATATTGTTACACCTCCCAGATAAGAAATAAGGTTATTCAGCATTGCAGCTGAGTTAGGAGCAAGAGGAGTAGAATCAGCAGTACTACATTGTACTGTAGATCATAATGGATCCATTTTTATTTAGTATTTTTTAAATAAAAACCATTGAGTGATAATAGTAAAATAATAATCTGCCAGTACTTATTTCTTGAGGTCAGCTCCCTGGGAGTTGTGTGTGTTCGGGTGCTAACGGTGGTCTAATTGAGAGTACCAGCTGGTATCTCCTGAATCCCCACTCGGCTCTGAGGTGAAAATTCCAGGCCGGCGGGGGGGAGGGTGAGGACGGGCTGTCGCCGGTGACCGGGTGGTGTGAGCCGTCCCCTGTCGTTTCGCCGGCAAAGCTTCGGGTCTTGACAGCAATCCATTTGAAGGATTCCCGGCACTAACAGAGCGCTAAAAGCTAATCAAACAGAGTGGAGAGACGAGGCACGGATCTTTCTTCCGCTTGCATAAGCTGTTCGCTCCTCAATGACACACTCAGCTGCCCGCCATGGCCTCTTGAAAGGGAACCGTTTGCCAACTTCGAGACTGAACGTTTCTTCAGCAAGGCTTTCGTACCGAATGGCGGAGAGTAATTAACCACCTCACCTGATCTGAGAAACCTGAATTGCATTGGACAAAATTGTTCTACATATGCATTTGGTAGACATTTTTTATGTTGTTATAGCTTTTATTCACATTGTGATGTAATTCTGTTATGTTCGAGAATAAACAGTCAATGGAATCATGTCAAATCTCAAGTTACTCTCTGGACAACCTGGTTGACAAGTTGGACGTAGACCTGGACACGGACCTGCTTAGCTTACAATGCCTAATGTCCAAAACTGGACTGATGTTCAGTTTTAATAAAGGCTTTTTACCCCTCTGTACCCTGATATTAGTGCTCTGTTCTGATATTCCATTCACTCAGGTTTATCACTGGTTGCTATTTCAGAACACATCACTGCATATTATATGAGAATGTCGGCTTGACCTCTCTTGTGCCAAAAGGGGAATACCACTGCCTTATGTCATTTATTTAATAGCAGTGTTAAATAAGTTGCCATTTTATATCTGTTCCCTTTTAGAGTTTGGATCTTTTGCACAGTATACTCGTTCAAGAATATTTCACTCTCTGTAACCCACGTATGAATACTGAAACTGGAAAGGCTACTGACTAGTATTGAGGGTTTCAGTTTTATTTGAATGAGTTTTTTACTTGCTTTCCATAATGTATTTGTTATTTATTTATTTTTTCATATTGTTCACATTACGCTTGTAATATTTGAATTTATTGTTGTGTTTTATCATTGCATTGTTGTATTCTCAGGGCGCCATAAAAGAGAGCTTTGCTCTCAATTGGCATATCCCTGGTTAAATAAAGGAAATTAATCAATCAATCAAATTTCAGTTTCATTTCATTTCAAGTTGTAATTTTTTTCCCCCAAAATGTAGGGACAAATTTAACTTTCTTTTTACAGTACTTTTACTTGTGTTTGCGGTGTGTTAAATACTCAATGTGTCTCCCTGATGTTATGAGCTGTGACACATGGCAACCCAAGTGCCAACCCAACTGTGGAATCGTACACTTAACGCTTTCCAAGAAAAACATGTTCAGTATTGATCTCTCTCTCTCTCTCTCTCTTTGGCTTCTGTGTGTGTTTCAGAAAGTGGAGTGCTTGGCCAGGTGAATCAGAGAACCACTACAGCAAGATGCACTTTGACAGGGGGAGAGCCCATGTTGGCAGGGGCCTACCAGGTCAACTGTGGTGAGCGAAAGCAGAAACTACTGTGTGCTTTCAGTACATTAGATTAGATCAGATAAGATTATATTATATGTTTCTAAAGAAATTTGTTCTGTGTCACAACGTTGCTTTGTGGACACAACAAAGTACAAAGTGACTGAAGTTACATCAATCACACGCAGGGGCTGGCGATGGCCTAACCGGGACACACAAACCTTTTGTTATGTTTAACATAATGTGTATTGCTCCAACGGGCATTGCTAAGCACACCTGATGTTGACAGTGGTGGCTGTATCTATCGCTAGACAACGATCAAATGCCAAATCGCATTAGCTGATATGTTTATTCAGGCAAAATACGGTAGGCAATTTAATAATGGGTTTAACCTGTAAATAAAAATGCAAGTAGTTCTCAAAAATGCATAAATATTTTCAAGGCGATTAAATCAATGACTGATTGATTGGTACCACCCACGGTATACCAGTGACACCATAGTAATAATGCAAAAAATGCATAGCCCTCAAAAACAGTGGGGACTGTCCTCTCTTCTTCCTGCTCCATTGATTTCACTCATGTCTGCCACTCCGCCATGCGGCCAGTAGGGGGGGTCACGTTTTGGTTCTCGTACTGTTCTACAAAGTTATGAGATTCAGTTTTCCCACTTTGACTTTTTTCCATGAAATAATGTAACACATTTAATCATCTAATTTTTTTATAACTCCTACAAACGGAATACAGTAAACGCAATCTAAAAATCTCCACAGTCTTCCATCTGAAGGCTTTGAAAAATCTAAATTGAATTTCTTCGGCTCTTTCCTCTCTTTTTTCAGTAAAGTACAGACGGCATAAATGAAGTCTGTGCTGAAGTCGTCCCTCATTATATTTGAAATACCTGACCCAGCTCTCTCTCTCTCTCAGAGTTGAATGGGACTTGTCTCTCTTTAATGAGAGAGCGATGATAAACCTGGCCTAAAATAGCAGTGGCATTGTTTCAGAGCTGGATATTAAAGTCGTTCCGAAGGAAAGGTCATTAGGGCATCTCTAATCTAGTGGCCTGCAATATTAAACAAGATCTTTTTTTTTCTCCTAAAAAGCAATAAATATTTGACTTCTGTGAAGTCCATGAATTATTGTGTATAATTGCTTCCCTGATCATGTGGTTATATTGCTTATCCCTGATGATGAAGTAGTAATATTTATTCTATACTTGTCTTTCAAAAGGATCTTTCCCAATGCAGATAGGTTCTTTGTTTTTTTGTCCCCTTGATAACTGATTCTCATAAGTGTATGTGTCACGACGATAGGCTTAATTAGTGCTTGGTCTTATACATTTGTATACATTGTTGAACAAGTGTAGCCATTACTGGGGGGGTGGTGCGGGGAAAGGGGGGGGCATCAGGTGTTTGGGTGTGAAACAGAGGCTCATCATGCAACAGACTCAAAGTTTCAGACCGTGATGCTCAGTAATTACCGGTGGAAAGGAGTTATCCAGCAGGTGCCGTGCGACAGAGCGACAGAGCGATAGAGCGACAGAGCGATAGAACGACAGAGCAACAGAGCGACAGAGCGATAGAGCGATAGAGCGACAGAGCGATAGAGCGACAGAGCGACAGAGCGACAGAGCGACAGAGCGATAGAGCGATAGAGCGATAGAGCGATAGAGCGACAGAGTGATAGAGCGACAGAGCGATAGAGCGAACGGCAGTGGTGTGGAATACACGGGGGACCCTAAAGAGGGCAGGTAGCTTGTTTATGCTGATTCTCAGCCCAAAAAAGGAAGCTACAAAAAAAAGGAAAAGGAAAGGACGTTTATGCCATCACTTTTCTCTTTGAAGCCAGACGTACAGGAAGTTGGCAGCAACAAATAGAACAAAGCCAGCTGTGATTGGTGGATACCTTCTGGCTTTAGTCCCTTGATTGAAAAAGCCTCCCTGAAGTATAGCCTGAACGTGTCCACCAATCACCTTGGGGGTTGTTGAGTTTATTCGTACCATCGTGCTCTACGTTAGGCAAAGAAACGCTGCAGCAAGATGCACTTTGACAGGGGAGAGCCATGTTGGCAGGGGTCTACCAGGTCAACTCTGGTGAGTGAAAGCAGAAACTACCTCGTTCTTTCAGCACATTAGATCAGATAAGATTATATTTCCTGTTTTTAAAGAGATTTGTTCTGTGTCGCAACACTGCTTTGTGGCCACAACAAAGTACAAAGTGACTGAAGTTACATCAGTCACACACGGGGCTGGCAATGACCTAACCTGGACACGAACCATTAGTTATGTGTCACATAATGTTACATTTATTGCACCAACAGGCATTGCTAAGCACACCTGACATTGAAAGCGATGGCTCTATCTATCGCTAGCCAGCATTGAGACTCTTATGTTTGGAGTTTCCCTATGTTTTCCATGCGAAAAGTGAGGCCACCAACATCACATCTTGATTTTATCATCCCTGGTAAAAAAAACCAGGAAGTAGAATTCCTTTTTGGCCATGAAACGATCGCAATAATACCACCGCAAATCTCTCAAGTTCTCACCAGGTAGCTTTGTACCAAGGATGATCTCTCAGCTGTGGAGTGGACTCTGATGAGAGGGTTACTATGGAAACTGTAGGAGAAGTAAAAGTGAATTTAAAGCAGGGCATCAAAAACTCAGCCATTAAAGTACTATGGCAGTAATAATATCCCATAAGCCCCTCTGAATAAAAGCATTAGCCAAACGCTTATGACAGGATGTGTATGGCGTCCCTGAGTTCACATATCTAGCAGAAAAAGTCATATAAACTGTTGAGAGAAATACTGTAATTCAAGACACCCCAGTAAGGAAATATCAAAATGGCACTGGAAACAGGACCAATAAGGATTCAGATTGACTTCCACAGAGTAAACAATAGGTTTGATTAATATTGTCTTAATTTGAGGAATATTAATTCTAAGTCTGTAGAACTAGTATAGAATTTTCCACATACAGTATAATTATGTTTTTGTCTATATTACAGTGTGTGATGGAATAATTGAGGACTTCACCTTTACACCCGCTAAGGTTCCTTCTTTTTTTCTTTTTAAACGACCATAACGTGTCACAAGATCGTGTCCGTCGAAAGTGCGATGTGATGTTAAGTTCTGCCGCGTGCGTGCGGGGAAGCTGGGAATTGTATTCTTAAGTTATTCCCCGGAGCCTTTCGGAAAGGACAATTTGAGAAGCGGGGGCATCACAAATGACTACGCTGACCAAGTTTCCTCCCTTTTTCTAGGTCACGCTGACGTGCGGGACAGACACGGCTCTGAGGTCGGTTAAAGAGCCCAGTAAATGCTGGTACATCATGGAGCTCCAGACTCCCGCTGCCTGTCAGCCACTGCCGAGGAAGACCAAGGTGCACAGCGAACTGTGACCGGCGGCCGGATACCGGTGCGGGCCGGCGCTTTCGCCTCGGCCCGCTTCCGCCGTAACCCGCTAACCCGTTTCTGGACATAACAACACAGTCCCCGTTCACCTTTCTAGAACTCTCTTGGTTACATTGCATGTTTTAGGTTGGTTTGTTTTATTTGTGTTCATTTTCTTTTCGTTACAGGGCAATGTTAGCGATGACATGACACTGTGCATCTGAAGGTGCCTTACTGTGGTGTTACCACACAATGAAGACTTTAAGGCTTAATAACCGCCTTCTGTTACTAATTTGGCATTTATTACGTAGACTTTCATAGACTGATATGAACCGCAGTCTTCCTTTCCCTGGGAAAGATAGATTTTTAATTCCACTGTTGCACTGGGGAACGTCTGTTGAATAAAATATAATGATATTTGATATGGCGAGACGGCTCTTACTTGACATGTAGTGTTTTTTTACAATGCAGTGTGTCAGCTGAAGGTGTTATGTTTTAACCTCTCTCCTGAAAGACAGTACCCTTGTGCTTTTCAACTGTGAGCATCTCACTGTTATGCTTTCTGCTGTCAGAGACCAAGGCAAAGGCATTGTTCATGCTGTTTTAAGAATTATACAGTATATGACTCACATCTATGTGTTATTCCCCCTATCCTTCAAACCCCTGACCAGGCACGGACTCAAACACCATAGTTAGTTCACAGTTCTGTTCATTTGATATGCTAATAGGATGTGAAGAATTTAATTTCTGTAGAGATGAATAGCCAAACTGCATTACCTCAGGGGAAGTGGACTGGACACCAAAGTGTTGAATCATTTAATCCGTCAAAGATGAATGTGTCATCGATTGAGTTATCTATTTTTATAAGCTGAAGGTCGCCATCCCAGCAGTTCTTTTTACACAACAGTAACATGCACAGTGCATAGACTTATACAACTTACTTCCATCTCCTCAGTATTGTAATATGTCCAAACTGTCTGCTCCTGGACTACAATAGAATCAGAACATCGGATTATAGTAAAAAGATCTGAAATTAGAAAGGATACGTTTTTGAGTAGCTATGTGTTCAAAACAGCATTCAACTAAAATGTGTTATGACTACTAATTGTGTATTATTCAGATAATGTACACATTTTTATGATTTAAGATCAAAGGCATATGAATAAAGTTACATTTTTCAGCCATTTAGTTTTTTTGTCATTATGTATTGCATATGCAGGGAGAGATTGCTGTATGAAATGTGAAGGAAAAAAAAATGCTAAAAAAGGGGCCTTTATTTTATTTTTTTACCCCCGTGAACAAATTTATTGCTGCGAATCAGAACATGATCTACGGCAGTGGTTCTCAACCCTGGTCCTGGAGTACCCCTGTGTATGCTGATTTTCATTCCAACCACAATTGCAATACCAGAATTTTAACAAGCTGTTATTTTTTCTTAATTAGGTGTTTTTATTGTATAGAGAGAACACTTTAAACTCTTTACTCTCTTAAGCCACGTTATGTTAGCAATAGCTATGCATGCTTTGAAGAAAAAAAATCCCATGTTCGTTATGCTTATTGTGTTATATTGCAGAATAACTCAGGTGAATAGGCTCCTAATTAGGTAATTGAACACAAGTTTAAGTTCCTTCATAATTTTTTCCTTAAACTTGTTAACACAATGCAGGTTTGGCTCATTATCATTTGCTTTGTCTTTGAATTCTTCATTATTTACCAAACGGTTAGTTTTAGTGGCCATGTGTCCACAATTTCACCAATTATGAGCCAATTGATTCACCTCAGTCTTTAATTTGATCAGTTAAAACATTTTTTACCTCCTTTTAATTGTTTACAATACAGCACAATGTGAATATTGGACTTTTATTCTTCATGGCATGCATAGCTATTACTAACATAGTGTGGCTTAAGAATGTAAATAATCCCTCTAAACATTAAAAACACCTAATTAAGAAAAATTAACAGCTTGTTAAAATTCAAGTATTGCAATTGTGGTTGGAACGAAAACCAGCATAGACAGGGGGTCCCCAGGACCAGGGTTGAGAACCACTGATCTACGGGCCGCGCCAGGCATCGTGGGAAGTCTGATTAATATTCCTGAGCTGGTGAGGGTTCGACAGGGAAACGCATTATAATTGAGCATCATGACTGAGGCGGAAGCCTCCAGAATAACCCGCATGGTTTTCCGGCGTACTCAAGTGACCAACTCGGTTCTTGCCTGATGTCTGCCGTGACGATGGTTCAGTTTGTTACGATAAAGGTGTTCAAATGCCCAGCGGCAAAAAAAACATGGACGCCCGCAGAAAGCTGATGCTTGTTTGGCTGGCCTCTGAGCAGCTGCAGCCTAGGGCCTTTCTGTGTGGAGTTTGCATGTTCTCCCCGTGTCCGCGTGGGTTTCCTCCGGGTACGCCGGTTTCCTCCCACAGTCCAAAGGCATGCAGGTTAGGTGAATTGGAGACTCTAAATTGCCCATCGGTGTGAATGAATGGTGTGCGTGCCCTGTGATGTCATTTCTCCCAGTGTCGTCATGGATGTGTAAGTCGCTCTGGATAAGAGTGTCTGCTAAATGACCAACTGTAACTATGACAACAAACGCAGAAGGTGAAAGACTACATGCGCCACGCAACGGGTTTCTCTAGCTCCAGATCTCTCCATGTTTACAGATGCTCAGCTATTTACCGTTGTCCTAACACAACCCCGTTTCTATACTGTCAATGAATAACACAACCCCGTTTCTATACTGCCAATGAATAACACAACCCCGTTTCTATACTGTCAATGAATAACACAACCCTGTTTCTATACTGTCAATGAATAACACAACCCTGTTTCTACACTGTCAATGAATAATACAACCCAGTTTCTATACTGTCAATAACACAACCCTGTTTCTATACTGTCAATGAATAGCACAACCCTGTTTCTATACTGTCAATGAATAACACAACCCTGTTTCTGTACTGTCAATGAATAACACAACCCCGTTTCTATACTGTCAATGAATAACACAACCCTGTTTCTATACTGTCAATGAATAATACAACCCCGTTTCTATACTGTCAATGAATAACACAACCCTGTTTCTATACTGTCAATGAATAATACAACCCCGTTTCTATACTGTCAATGAATAACACAACCCCCGTACGACTGAACCATGATGGATTTGGGGGGGGGGGGGGGGGGGGGGGGTGTGAGGTGTGAGGTTTGTGCAGGACACTAAGAATGCGCAGGACACTAAGAATGCGCACGTTGATTGATACCCGTGATGTATTCATAAATCGCAAGCTTGGTTTTCTTGAACTCACATTGAAGGTACTCTACTCTTTCATTTGAATCAATGAAACTGTCAGCTTACTCATGCAAGTGTAGGAATTACCTTCTACTCTTGTGTTGTTCCTCCTGCCAAGTGCAGCGTATGATATTTTATATAAATGGGCGACTGATTGATCTCCACTAAGGTATGAGTTTGTGACTGTGCAACGACATATATTTGAGTCATCAGATTTGTTTGAGCTCTTCTTACACATCAATTCATTACTGAAATCATGGGATGCAGGTCCTCCATGTGGCAAACCTGGGCTTGATCTGTGTAATGGCATTACAGTGTAATGGGCACGCGCTGTTACCTCACCAGCCAAATGGATGTCAAAGTAGCACATCATCTGTGTTTAATGAGTGTGGACAGCAGTAGTATTCTGCGTGTTGAAGCAGGTTAAATACATTTTCAACAGCGTTGTCTATGATGCGGTTTAAAGGGCATGTCAATCAACAAAATAAAATGGGGAACATTGAGGGGGGGTGGTTGCAAAGTGGCCCGGGTTATGTAATGCTCAAGGAAGCTTCAATTTAACGGCCTCAGCAACATTGGATAAGATTTATTTTCTTTAAGACACATGTATGCATTGCCATGTGTACAGTGTATGTGTACTGACAGTTTATCCTTCCTTCATTCTTTGATGAGATAGTAATGTATTTTTATATTTTTCCAAATCACAAATTTAGGATATTTGCATGTTTATCACTTTTCAGACATGACTATAGTCTTTTTCCACTGAAACAAATGTTTTTTATCATAAATCTCCAAACGCATTTTCATTCATTTATTTCAGTGGTTGTTGAATAAACAGAATTGCTTATGCATCAAAATAAAGTTTTGAATTTTTGCATTTTTTTCACTTTTTGTGCATAAGTTGTGTATTTTCCACTTTTTCCACTGAAACAGATTTTTCATCATAAAGATTTGTTGCCATTTATTTCATCATGGCATTAGAATAACGGATGTTTCACATCCATCCTAACAGGAAAATTACAAGTCTAACATTTATGCATTTTTTCCCACTTGTTGGACATAAGACAATCATACAAAAGTATAAATCATATAGTATTCAACATAAACATAACATATTTTAATATTTTTTTTCATTATGGCTATTTTATAAATGTGTTCTCATCCATCTTACATGAAAAATACACCTTCATGACATCTTAGACATTTTTTGCTGTTATTTCAGTGAAATATATTTTTAATCATAAATGTCTTAAAACGTATTTACATTTTTTTTAGCATGCATGTTGAATAAAGATGATTTCTCATCCATCGAAATAGCAAAACCACAATATTTTCAAACATACTTTTCAAACTTTCAAATTTATTTCATCATGTACAGCGTATGTACTGTAAAATGACAATAGAAAAATATGACTGTGCAAAATGATAAATCCACATTTATCCCAGATAAGATATTGGCTTTCTCCTCCCTTATGGGCCTACGCTATTGTGTAAATGAATAGGCACCTTCTATATTGTGTGCTTCTCCAGGTGAGCGCATTGTGGTTATATTGAACTGCTCCATTGTGGGTTCAGTTTTGTCTCGCAGTGCCTCCAGGTTTAAGCTGTGTACCAGCAATAAACACACCTGGGCTTTCACATCTAGGGAGGCATTCCACAAAGCAGAATAAGCAAGTTAGCCAGATAACTCTAAAATAATACCATGAAATAATCTCAGTAACTTTCTTCAATATCAGCAGCTAACAATATGCGTGACTAAATCACACTCCTAAACCGGAGTCTAGTGTATTTTCATTAACTGAAATTTCACTAATGTGACGACGATACAGCCTTATCGTTCACAGTTATCTGGATAACTTGATAATCCTGTTTATCGGTAGAAAATTCACCATCGCTCATTTCCATTCAAGGGTGGCCTACACTCCTGATAGGAGGGTTCATGAACTTTATAATGGGTTGAGCTACAATAAGCTGTCAATCACTGAATATGTCCTGTGTGCAGATGAAGAACCCATAGAAGAACTCAAGAACGCATAATGATGAGGATCGGACATTCGGCACATCAAGGCTCGCCAATTTCCTCTGGAGGTTTCCCCTTATCCTTGAATGACACCAGGAACATCCTCAGAAAGATTACGGGGCTTTAAAATGGCTTTGCCTTGAACTTAGGTTTGGATGAGGAACAGAAGTCTAAGAAAATTCCATCGATTCCAACCAGTTTAAGCTCCGCTTAGTGCAGCTGTTGAAAATTAAACTTAGATCCCACCAACATACGCAACATTGATGCATTCTTCAAAACAAAGTCACTTCATCTTAAATTGGGATGGCCAGACTTTTGGCTGAATGTTGAGTAACTTAAAAATCCCACTTGAGAGCTCTGTTTAGGTGCTTTAGAAAATAAATACATTTCAGCATTATTTTCCCGTTAAATGCAGGTTCAAATCCAAAATGCTAAATACACAGTATTTAGGGGTTGCATGATGCGTTATTTTGAAGCTCAATCACCGAAAGTGTGGATATTTATTTAAGCATTCCGAGGCACCCCACTAAAGTGTAAGATGCGCTTAAAATGTATCACCTACTGTCTTGGCTCCCAGCTTTGTGATTGCTTATTGATTTTTAATTGGCTTTGGATAATGCAGCCCGGAGTGAAGCAGGGCGGTAATAAACACCGCATGTGGCCGTTATGGATGGCGTATTTCTCTCTCTCGGCTCTTACTCAGACAGCGGGCGGGCGGAGAAAGCGTCGTATTCCTGCATTTGTGCATGCGCACGCTTCCTGTGGTCCTCGTGCAGGGGCATGGAAACCCAGCAGCAACTTCTCGCCAGAGCCACTGCTGTAATATCCGCCGCCTGTGTGCCGTGAATGCAGCCGGCGGTATTTATCCTGGTCTCTGCCACCTCCCGGCAGCTAAAAGTGAGCAGCAGGCCATTGGAGAGGGACAGGAGGGAGATTACGTTTCAAGGATGGCCCCATTGTTAGCATTTCCCTTTCCCCTTCCCTGGTTTCAACCTCCTTTAATATCCACGTTTTCCAAAGATTTCTTTCGAAAGAGTGCGAGTGCCTGGTCCACATCCACACCGAAGTTCAAGGCAACGACGTTTACGAGTGCTACTCATTTTCCTGAGAACGTTCCTCTCGTCATTCAAGAATGGAGGGAAAGCCCCCCGTTTTGGACACTCAGGTATACACTCTGCTTTCATTCCACTGATGTGCGTAGCTTTGTCACTTTCTCGCGATCGCAAGGTTGTTCCCAGAAATGTATTACCTGAAGCTCTACGCAGTGCAAACTAAGCTTACTTACTCATATTAATCTGTAGAGGTTTGCCGTTAAATGGAGAGGAATCTGAATTGCCTTCAGCTGGCAGTCAGTCAGCAGCAGAATTAAAGGTAGGAGACGTCCGAACGATATTCTGCATGTGGTTTTTCCATCTGTAGGTTAAGAATCAACAGAAGATGAGCAACAATGACCCATGAACCCGAAAGACATAAATCTGACACCAGGAGCAATTCGCGAGGGCAGTGCTGCGAGATCAAATGCGCCAATCCCATCTGTCCACTCTGGGTGTCATTTAAGTTAGGGTGCTTGCCAGATCTTAGGAAATATAAATCCACTTTAGGTGTCTGCCAACGTCGCTAAGAGACCGTCATTATGACCTTGGGTTTCTCTGACGGAAAAATGTTGCTCGATGGTAAATTTATCAGGAGAGGTCATTTAAATGCCATGAATTGTTTGCTGTAAAAAAAAGAACACACTTCACTGAACAACGGTATGCATTTTTCAGATATTGTTTTGTCTCTGAATATTGATATACATGGCTATAAATCTGAAAAAAGAGCCAACATATTTGCCACAGCCATCTGTCCCCTAATATAAACAGATTGTTCCACATTGTAGTTTGCACACACTTGGCTTCCTCTCTGGAATTTATTTCCTTGCTTGGTACAATGTTTTGTGAAATAAAACATCATTCTTTCCGCCTTGATCCCCCAAAATAAAACTCAGTAGGCAGCCTATAAGCTATTGCATAATTATGAATTACCTCACACCCAAATGTTTGTCAAACACAACTGATCTTTTGTAGCATCTTGGCTGATGTTTCTCAACATGACAGAATACTTTCACCGGAGAGACAATAATGTAAATATACCCTCTCCAGGACGATGTTACGTCCATTGATGGTATTGATGCGTTTTCTGAGTGTGTCGCCCAACGTGGGCCTTGGAGCTCCATGGAAACCTGAAAATCACTTTTGTGATCATGGTAGTATATGACGGGAAGGGATTAAAATTCCGACTGCGGCAGACATCAATTGTGGCCGTCCTTGCTGGGCGACAGGAGGGGGCGGCCTTGCGGACGACAGTTTCAGAATTTCTACGCCCCGCGTCGCCCCCGTAAATAACACCAGCGTGGCTGCAGCTCCCAGACGACGTCCCGGTTCAAACGTTTCTCATGCCCTTCCGCAGCAGTTTCGCTACTGTAAATTGTTGATCCCCCCCCCGTACCTATTAATATGATAAATGAGGAGAAATGCACAGAGGATGGTTAATCTTTCAACTCAAAGAGAAAAAGAGAGAGAGAGAGAGAAAGAGAGGATGAAAGAGAGAGAAAAAGCAAGAGTGAGAGTGAGAGAGCGGGATTGAATGTGTGAAGCAGGCTGCACTCAGATGTTCCAGAAGGCTCTATCAAGCCTCATTGCACTACAGGATCTTCTGTAATGAGCTAAGGCCTAGTAAGTAATTATTGGTTATCAACCTGATAATAGACATTGCTTAATTTTACACCGCAGTTTCCACATAGTTATACAATTATGGTTCATTTATTGCTTTGTTGCAACACCTCAGTTATATTCTATGGTTCTGTAATTCACGCCATGTAACCACGTACCACTACACTCAGTAGATTGTTGTTATTTTGGGTATAGTGATTACCAAAAATAATGATATTGTACACAGTGACATGTCAACCATTTGTGTACAACACCAAGAATGTGCTTATTATACTGTTGCACCTTTAATTTGAGACCTTGCTACTTCAGAAAATAAACCAAGCAATAAAGAGTTAGTAAGTGTTAGTAAGTGGTCAATTCGGTGCTAAGAAATCGAAGGGATAAAATGTATCAGAGAAAATATTATACGTTTTATAGTAC
The DNA here is from genome assembly GCA_029718625.1 of Synaphobranchus kaupii. Classification (NCBI taxonomy): domain Eukaryota; kingdom Metazoa; phylum Chordata; class Actinopteri; order Anguilliformes; family Synaphobranchidae; genus Synaphobranchus; species Synaphobranchus kaupii. Next base: position 132,668,033 of record CM056376.1, read on the forward strand.
ATTTAACACTAAAACATTTTGGACTGTACCTACAGTAAATGGGATTATTAAATTAATAAGGAACAAATAAATGTGTTAATCATTTTGAAATATCTATTTTTTATATAAGAATGGGCTGTATGTTTACAAATTTTGTGTAAATTCTGTATATTTTTGCAATGCATTGTCTTCTGCTAATGCATTCATGTATTTGGACAAGAATTTCCCACAAAAAACAATTTAATATTAACAAAAATAAATCACCAGGAAGATGGATGATAATTATGTGATATAATACAGAAATGCAGGCAACATAAAGCAGAAATAGCCTCAATGTTAGCAAAGGTAAAGGTAAAGAAATAGTTTTTAAAAACCACACAGCCTTTCAAACCTAACCACTGTAGTCTTTAGGCATTCTTCAGACGGGCCATTGAGTTTCCGCCAGCCAATAAGACCAGTGAGGCTTTTAACTTTATGATAGGATGACAGATTGGACTCTTGTGTTTCTGACGTGTTTCAAGCACCTGATGCAGCAATGCGACAACTGCCATCTGCACCGCAGCCTCGTCTTTGGGGACGGGGAAGACCGGCCAAACGGAGATCGCTAATGATGTTCCACCAAAACAAAAAAAACGCTACAGCTGTGCGGTTGTCATGCCTACCTTTAATGATGCCGAGGCAGAATGGTGATCTCACTGATCCTCCCCGTAAGAGACAGCATGCGGCCGACGTCCGCGAACAGACCCTGGGATCTGACATCTATTCTTAGTCGACACTCTCCGGGCGACGCCCACTCCCTTCTCCAGAAATCAGACGCCGCCGTCGTGGGAGGAGGGGCATTGCGATGTTAGCGACCGGCGTCTCAACGAGTCCAGAGTAAGCGATTGAGTAACTGAACCGGCAAACACCAGCGGTGACTTGGCACTTTGCGGCTGTCGTAGGAGGCCGTGAAGCACACGTGTACGTCAGTGCGTGACACAGCACATTAGCTAGGCCCCACTGCAGTAGTCCCCCATCTTTAAATGACACAGGAATAACATAACAAGAGGAGAACTTTGGCGGCTAGCTCCACAGAGCAGTGACATTGTCATGGGCCTGTAGCACAAATCAGGATTACTGAGTTAGCTGTATAACTGCACTGAGTAAAACCCGGAACCCTCCCAAATCTGGAACATGGGCTGAAGTAAAATAAAGCTGTTCCGGGTTTTACTCAGTGCAGTTATCCAGCTAACGTAATAATCCTGCTTTGTGATACAGGCCCCTGACAATGTCTGAGGGGCTCCAAATAAAGCCAGAGCCTGTATTCATAGTGTCTCAGAGCACTGATCTGGGATCAGGTTTTACCCTGCCAATATCCTAACTGTATCCACTATAAGCGAGAAAGGCTGACCTGATCCTAGATTTATGAATACAGACCTAACTGCCTAAGACTGTGTAGAGGCTGGACATAAGGCCTATGCTGCTGTGCTCAGTTTCATCTCAGAAATATCCTGTTCAGAGCAAAATTACCATTAATTTTAGGCTTAAGGAAGGCACTGTCTATATTTCAAGTATATTATACATTATATTTATGTGTGTATGTGTATATAGCATATATTATTGTACAGTATAGCTTTTTCAGCCTCACAATGACCTGCTTTACTGGCATTGACACGTATGTGTTCCTCATGTTGAGAGACAACAGCGACAGACTCCAAATGCAGATACCACACACAGTATGAGCTCTAGACCTTTCGTTAGCTTTCTGGTGCATGAAATAATGATGTAGACACACAGCCGGCCAGAAAGCAGCTGAGCAGCCGATTGTCCCATTACATTTGCTCCCCTAAAACGGGGGGCACGGATCACCCGATTTGCATGCAAATACCCCTCAAATTAAAGCTAACAGTCTGCAGTTTAACCTCCTATTCATGGTTTTATTTCAAATCCAACGTGCAGGAGTACAGAACTAAAATGGCAAAAGATGCGTCACTGTCCCAATACTTTTGCATTTATCTGTGTGTGTGTGTGTATATGTGTGTGTGTGTGTTTGTATGCATGTGTGTGTGTGTGCGGGTGTGTGTGTGTGTGTGTGCGCGTGTGTGTATGCGCGTGCGTGTGTGTGCGTGTGTGTGCGGGTGTGTGTGCGCGTGTGTGTATGCGCGTGCGGGTGTGTGTACATGCACCCACAGCTTGACAGCTCCCTCTCACTTTCATGCCATGTTTGCTCAGATGTGGCAGTGTGTGTGACTTGTGAAATTGGCTGCACTGCAACACACACAAATGCTCTGATGGATGAAATAAAAACTCAGTCACAACAGTGAGGAATCAAAGGGTGGTTAATATTTTATCAGAGCAGAACCTGTCAGCTGTTACTGAAACTGTTGTTTTAACCAACAAATAAAGCTCATTTAAATATGTGCCTGTGTCAATAACATAAAAAATTTAAAATTATAATTCACTATGGTCATTGCATTGTATTAATATTTCAGCTTTAATCTTCAACTGACAGTATTAACAAAGATATCAAATGGCACAAAAAGTCCAGGTTTAAAAAAACAAAAAACAATACTGAATCAAGCAAAATCCACCTAAAATCGTGACAAATACAGTCACGGAATTTGGTGTAATTTACAGCCCTTAAGAGTTGTATTTCTGTAGAACAGAAGCCTTACAGGTAGTTTTATAGGCAAGTATCAGCCAAAAAGAATACTCGATAAAATCATTACCTGCCCGTCTTTCTGGGAAACTTCCACTTAGTTCAGACTGCACTGCATGTTGGCAGTATTTCAAACTTTGTTCAATAAACTGAAAGTAGACTGCACTGCACTCAAGCCATATAAATGAATGCGGTCCAAGTAAATAGTGGCTTCTATAATGCTACGGTCGCAGGTAGTTACCAGGCATCGGGGGTATTTTTATAGCCTTTGATCATTTCTAACTACAGAATTATAAATGAGTGCATACAGGTAATTAGACCATAAAATGGATTTCCAGTTGCTCAAAAGAGAAATTTTTACATTAAACACAGGGGAAGTGTACAGACTTACCTTTTCAGCTTGAACCAACCGTGCCCTTAGACCTTGCAAAAATCTATGAGGCCTTTAATACGGGTAATGCACTCCCACACCATTATTACTACGGTGCCGTTAAAACACATATTTCAGTATTTATGCATGCATTTCTATTACAGGATTGTCATTGTAGCATTGTCAATTATTTACTGGGGCGGTGGCGATCTATTGTGCAGAGACGGAGAGAGGAGAGGGACAAATGACTCAATGCAGGAAAATGCACTTGCATTATTTTTACGGGAAATGACGGCTGTACATCTCAGTAATTACTGGGCCATTGGAAACTGACTGATAGGATTCAAACCTCACTTTTTAAAGTCTTATCTTACTTCCACAAACCCCCGCCAGTCTCCAGCATGCATTTTAATACGGTAATTATAGAATGAATTCTAAACACTAGCCCTGGAACACTTGTTACTCCATTTAATGGAAACCGCTATCTGTCCTTGCTATCGGCCGCATTCATACTGTAATTACACACTTTTTTCTGCGGATGTCTTCTTCATACCAGTGTTAAATGTGTTTATACAGTGCATTTTCCCCTATAATCATGTCTGTACTGAATAAATCCGTCGTGTTATTTGTGTGCATGTCTGTGCATTTATTTCCCCTCTATTCAGTTGATGGACTAGCTCCAGATAGGTCCATCTTAAATAATAGTTTACATTCCACGTTATTTCAGGGTTGCAAACAGTTGCTATTAACCAATTGTTAACAGTTAAACTGACTATTATGATATACACTATAAAATGTTAACGGAGTCTATCCTGGTTTATATAACTGCAGTACATTGGTATTAAAATTGTGTTTTTGTTTTTTCCCCCTTTTCTTCCCAGGATACCGAAGTTGGCAGAATTGTTTTTTTTCCCCACTGAAGAATGTGCAAACCTCCGTCGTAATGTGCTGTTTGACACCCACCATCTCCAGAGCCATCGTTCAGCCGCTAAAATAAATGGATACAGAGGGAAAGCACGCCTCCCCGTAGACTCTCCTGTCTCCAGGCAAGTTTTCTGTAGTCTTGATGGAGTTCAATAGACTGAGCGCTCTCCACAGAGGCAGAATTAAGAGGGTAAAAAAAAAAGCCCCTCTCCTTCCGCTGTTGAGAAACGGTGTTACTCGGTGTAATAAAACACAGACAATGAAACCAAACCCGCCATTTTCATCTCCCTTTTAATTGTCGTGATCCAAATTGGAATGGGCTGCACCGGACAGGCCGGGAGCACGTGGGCCGAGAGACAGGCCGAGAGAAGAAGCAATCTGAGCACGCTCCGTTCTGCCTCGTCACAAGCGGTCTTTATCCCCAGCTTACCAGTGAGACACAAGCGAGCACTTTCTCAGGTAAACGGCCACCTGAGGAAAACTCAAACATGGCGGAGTCCCTCACAGACCCGACACGCCCAAACCTCCTATCCCACCTTCTCTCTCATTCACTCTCTCACACTCTTCCTCCAAATGTTCAGTATTCATAAATGGTTCTACTGGGATAACAATAATTATACTGCTGAAGCATAGATGTAACAGAACCTAAATACTAAATGTTGGGAATAGAAAAAAAGTTATTTTTAAATTGTAAAACAATTTGGCCGTATTGCAAACACAATAAGAAAAGATCATTTCGGTTTTCAGCATAATGAATATCACTACATTTGGTACATTATTTCATTGAGCTGTAGCCATGATGGCTTCTGGGTAATGTCTCTATGGCAAAGTCCTGTCCACATGTTTCCATTACCACATATTGGATGTTGGTTGGGGCTGTGTAGTTGGATATGATACCCAAGAGTATTGCTGCCATTATAACATTATTATTACATTATACTACACCTGTAATACGCAGTGAGATCATAATGTATCGTGCATCAATTTTCAAATGCACGTCTCTCCTATTTTTGTTGAAAGACTTGTTTTACTGGCAGAATGAACAAATTATGCACTTACAGTTGATTGATATTACATATACAGCTCAGAAAAATATTAAGAGACCACATCAAATTTTCAGTTTCACAGTTTATGGGAATGTGTCTGTGTAAAATATTTTAATATTTGATAAACTATTGACTGCATTTGTTTTTAATTCAAAATACAACAAATACACAGTGCTGTTATACATTGAATAATGCAACTAAACAAGTTTATACCCATAAGTAAATAATAAAAATAACAATGTTGTCTTCGCTTACGAACGGATCAACAATCAATATTTGGTGGAGCAACCCTGATTTTTCTTCAAAAAAATATGAAGATGAATATGAGTGGTCTCAATTGCTTCCAGAGCTGTATACACACACATACACACAACTTATTTGAATTTGTATTCCACTGGTAATGTTGAAAAATGAGTGGCGTCAGACCCAAACCTCACAAAGCACAAACACAAACTTATCTCAGTTCTCTCTCACACACACACACACACACACACACACACACACACACACACACACACACACACACACACACACACACACACACACACACACACACACACACACACACACACACACACACACACACACACACACACACACACACACTCACACACACACCCACACACGTACTTATTTTACCTCACAATAAATATGTTTTTCTTTCACAAGGTAAATCCATAACCCAAGTGCTGAAAACAGAGCAAAGCATTCTGGGAACAGAAAGTGGGTACACACTTTCGTTTACCCCTCCCCCTTTCCACAGAGTCAGTATAACTGATGGATTTGAGCACTTTTATTGGCTCTCGGGGGCTCTGTTGAGCCTGTCTCCCAGCTGGCTGACATATTTGAGGCGTTGGCTTTGGGGTGTACTCCCAGGCTTAGAGTGTTGCATTAATTATTATTATTAATTAGCTGGCTTACTCAGACCTCCATCAGGGCTCCTGGTGCGTGGCTACCCTCCAAGTTGCCCTCAAACCAAAAGTGAAAACGCAGCGGTACCAGCGGCCGGCGTTCCCGTAAAGCAGCTTGGGATTTATGGCGCTGCGCTCGACGGAGCGCGCTCCGGACACGGAACAGCCCGACCCGGGATAGCCAAAAACTACACACTCTGCTATATGAGCGTTCCTTTTAAAAGGTTCGCCCCCTGGAGTATTTCATGTGTAACAGCATCTTGCTTTGGACAGGCAGTGCTGTTCTTTCCACTTTGACTCATTTGCTGTTTTTCTTTATATATACAAAATATATACATATATGTGTGAGTTCACACGCATATATACACACACGCACGCACGCGCACACACACACATGCGCGCGCACACACACACACACACGCACGCACGCACACACACACAATTGAAATAAATAACTGCATAGCTCTGTGTCACTTGAGTCATAAATCATATCCTTACATTTTTTTCTGGTAACAGTTTATTAGATTAAAAATTCCAACGGCAAGCACTTTGTCAATATTTATGTGGGTGATGTGCGTTCACGTGGCTATGAGCGAGAGGAGGGGGGAGACGGCACCGGGGCGGGGGATGCAGCAGAAATTATTTTTAGAAAGTAGGTAAATGCAGCATGTCTCCCGGGAACATTTCTCAGCTAAACTTTGATTAGCTGCAATAAACGTACAAGAAAAGGTTTGCAATTTTAATAACTTGTATTGTCAGCAAACAGAAGTTAATTAATACAAGGAAACGTATTATTCTTTTTTTCCTCTCCCCGAGCTCCGCTGACGGCTCGCAGCCGGTGGGGCCAATCAGCTGTGATTGGTAAATAAGACGATGACAGCAGCGGCTAAATATGCCAGGCCCGCCCGCCCACACTCTCCTCACAAGCAGCCGGGGACGGGGACGGGGATGGGGACGGGGACGGGGACGGGGCCGGGGACGGGGACAAGGTGAAAGGAAAGAACGCTTCGTCCTGTTTTTTTTCAGTCCCCGCGACTTTCAGTTTCAAGCGACAGAAGGCAGAGGGTCGTTTAAAAAGTAACATCTCACCTCCGTCGCCCCATTGGCTGACGCCATTCGATGATGTCACAAAACCCCCATTGGAGGAAGCTCAGCACCTTGTCGAGCGGTAAAAAAGCAGGGCGATGTTAGTGAGAAGATTCAGACGTATTTTAGACGCGCTGTGAAATAAAGGGGCCTGAAATACAAGCCCATCACAATATACCAACTTTTCTACTTATTTCACAACCGAGCTGGTGGTTTTTACTGTTTTTTAATATTTATCATATTAATATTTACCATAACGTACCCCACCTCCTGCATGCACACAGTCCCCTACTGGAGCCTCCATACCAGAGACAGGTAACCTTAGTCCTGGGGAACCTTGCAGCTTGTGTTCCCTCTCTTCATTTACATAAATGAGTAATTAGTCAATTAGTATGCATTATTAATACAGGTAACTGTATGCTGGAGGTTGCAGAGTAACTATAAACATAACCAGGGCATCCTCAGTAGCAATTCTATCAAGTTATTAGTCTGCTTACCATTATGAGCATTTTTACCGTGGTACTGTGCGGTACTGAGCATATATATATAAATAGAGTTCATTGCGCAGCCATACATATTTATCATTATTATATTTTAAGTGCAATCGAGGCCATCCTCCCTGTGTAAAACATAACACAAATAAGACCGGAAGCGGTGCTTGTGTTGTTTGGCCGGCTCCTAAATCAAGCCTTATTAAAGATGAAAGCAGACAGTGTTACCGCAGGCACCGGCAGCCCCCGCCCCCCCCCGCCCCCCGTCCCCCGTCCCCCCCGCCGTGTAGCCCCTCCAGTGCCCACACACTCCTTTCTCTCCGCCGCTCCTCTCAAAGGCACAAGTCGATAGAAACAGTGGGAGGCGCGGGATGGGGGCTGGGCCTCTGCTCCCACTGTCTGTAAAGACTCCGCCCCGCCCGGGGCCTCAATTACGTGTAGCGGGAATCCCGCCAGGCCTGACGACTGCGGAGCGGAGCGGAGAAGGGCTGCTCTCACATCCCGGCCTGCTGCTCACGCCAGGAAGAAAAAGGCCCAAGCATAATTCAGTAATTCAGAACGTATCTTTGGCATTTTTGTCGCCTTCCTTTTGCATCTATTATTTTTTTTGCTTTATTCAGAGAGAGAGGAAGAGAGAGGATAAGAAGCAGAGAGGGTAACCCATAGAGAAGGGATGATGGGTACCCTTAAGTGAATCACACCCTGACCTCTGACCCCCCCCCCCATCCCGTGTGGGGGACTTCCCCATAGCTGGACTTAGGCGCCCTGCGGACTTCGCCGCCCGTCTCACCGGCTTTGTCGACGGCGCGCCAGGAGGCCGAGTCCGCCTAAACGGCATCGCGCGCGGCTCACAGATCCATTTCGGCAGGTGCATTTAAAAGGCACGCGCGTTTGATTCTGATTTACCATCATTTATCCCCACCAGGCACCTGAACCGTGGGAAAATTCTCCAGCGGACGAGCTCTTAAGCCACCGCCATTACGCTGACACCGACTGTATCACTCACCGTGAAACTACATGAACACACAGAGACTAAGCAAGCCAGCGCACGTTCTTACACACGTTTCCTCCACAGACATGGGTAATATTGCCCTGACTGCCGTTATTTAGCACAGAGGCAGCAGGAATAGGACAGAAAGCCAATGTGAGAACCCGGCAGTATTGGACTGGGCTCCCAGGGGGAGAGTCAGTCAGAAGAGACTCCAGGCCTCATAAGAACGGTGTCTGAGCACCGCAGGGTAAAACCAGCTGGACCCTTATCACACATTAATCACAGCAATTACATTTTATTTATAATTCAGAGCCTTCTAGCACTGCAAAAAGAAAAAGACTCAGGAAAAATAATAAAAGGAGTAAATGGAAAATATATAGAAATATTTTTATTATTGATCAAGATTAAAATCATACTGTAAGTTCTGCAAAATATAAAGAAAATGCTCTTTTAATATAACACTTTATATTATATTAATAATCTCTTCCACTGGCAATTTCTGAGCTCTGAGTGCCGAGCTGGGTGTGCGTGGGTGTGTGTGTGAGTGTACATGTGTGAGTGTATGTGTGCGTGTACATACACGTGTGTGTGTTTGTGTGCGTGTGTGTGTGTGTGTGTGTGTTTGTGTGTGTGTGTGTGTGTGTGTGTGTGTGTGTTTGTGTGTGTTTGTGTGTGTGTGTGTGGGGTGGGTGGTTGTTCTCGCCATGTTGTGTAGCTCGCGGTCAGAGAGATAACACTACTCTGGTGTTATTCAGGAGATAACACTACTCTGGTGTTATTCAGGAGATAACACTACTCTGGTGTTATTCAGGATAACACTACTCTGGTGTTATTCAGGTCATGAGATAAAGCCGTGATCGGCAGCGGGCTGCGATCCGACACCCTGCCGTTGAGTCCTGCCTGTCCTCTCTGCTTCGTGATCCCCATAATCAACCCCTGCTCCGTCCCCCGAAAGTCTTACAGACCTCCTGCCACACCCCCTCCCCTCTTCAGAGCCTGTTAGAAGAGACCAGTGCCCCGCCCCCCTCTGCAGGGTTCTGGGGGAGCTGGTGGCATCTCCTCGTACTGCCAGGGGAACAGAGTCAATTAAAAAAAACCCAATTGGTCCTGAGAGGGAAAAGCATTTCCACTGGCTCAAACATCCCATCTCCCCCTTCATCAGGCTTCCAGCTGAGGCATGATCCCGGAGCGTGATGGAGCCCGGAGCGTGAGGGATGATCCCGGAGCGTGATGGAGCCCGGAGCGTGAGGGAGGCGTGAGGGATGATCCCGGAGCGTGAGGGAGGGAGGCCGGAGCGTGAGGGAGGGAGGCCGGAGCGTGAGGGAGGGAGGCCGGAGCGTGAGGGAGGCGTGAGGGATGATCCCGGAGCGTGAGGGATGATCCCGGAGCGTGAGGGAGGGAGGCCGGAGCGTGAGGGATGATCCCGGAGCGTGAGGGAGGGAGGCCGGAGCGTGAGGGAGGGAGGCCGGAGCGTGAGGGATGATCCCGGAGCGTGAGGGATGATCCCGGAGCGTGAGGGAGGGAGGCCGGAGCGTGAGGGAGGGAGGCCGGAGCGTGAGGGATGATCCCGGAGCGTGAGGGATGATCCCGGAGCGTGAGGGAGGGAGGCCGGAGCGTGAGGGAGCCTCTGCTCATTTCTGTCCTGCCGCCGTTTTCCATGGTGCCATTATTCCGGGAATTTATGTTGTGATTAATTGGGAATGACACACTCCAAAATGCCACCTCATCAGTGCGATATGGATTAGTTACGGCTGTTATTCTAATCTGGCCTTTCCCGCTCACATTACCAGGGAGAAGAAAGGCGGCTCGGCGCTCGGCTGGCAAACGGAGCGGGAAGCACGGAAACCTTCGGAGGGAAAAAAAGACGGAGGGGAGAGCACTTTCACTCTTCTCCTTTTTTACATTCTCTCCATCTTCCTCTCCCTCGTCGACAGGACGCAGGAAATCACCCGCGAACGTGCCGCTCTATATAGCCGTAACACTTAATTTTACGGTGTGAAATGTCTAAACCTCAATGTCAGTAATTACTTTAAAAAAGGACATTTCAGAAGGTGCTTGTTGAAAATTTAGTGAAAAGTGGGCACTTGTGGATTTATCAGTGAAGTATCTGACACTTTGTCATAAAAGCACCACTCCTGTACTACTTAACATCCCTCAACTGAAGGCCATTTCATTTCATATTTTCAAGAGTACAAAATATTGGACTGTTAAATTCTACTTATAGATGGGCTAAATTAAGTTAATCACCTGTCTCAAACTCTCCAGGCACACACACACACATCATCCTTTTGTACTTTTAAGAAACTAAATACTGTCATTTCAACCATACCAAGCTCCACATTGAACATCTGAAACAAAAAGGCCGGTAGCCATTTTGGCTCAATCACGGATAATGTCACTGAAAACGGCAAATTTCTGCAACCTCAATCAAGTTGATGCTTTGCAACAGCTATTAAGGCATATATACGCACTTAATGACGTCACTACATTTATAAATATTTTCCAAACACTTTCTATGACGTGGGCTAAGACCAAATCGTCTTCACTCTCCATTCACAATGAGCTGAATCACATCTTCCATTTTCCCAGAGGGGGCTCAGTTTGGGGAGGTGTAAGGAGGCTGATGAGGTGCCGCTCGCTCCTCTGTGTGTGATTTTACTCAGCTGTAAAACCGCGAGCCGCCAATCCCGCTTCAACGCCATTTCACAAAGGGAGGTGAACCTCAGCCGGGGGACCGGTTTATGCAGCGCACGCCGTGGCGTTCGTACATTAGATTCACTTCTGTTCTCTGACACGCGTACCGATCAGCCAAGGTCTCCTGCGGAAGGCAAAGGGAGAAAATCATTGCTTTTAATTTACCCGACATCGTTCATAAAATATTGAACAAACAGGACGTTACCTAGCAGACGTGGGGGAAATTAAGTGTAGGGGGGGAGCGGCTGTGTCAGTCTGGATACGGACGCGCTTTCCACATGAATAATGAGGCCGTTCTCAAGGATGCCGACGCACGGGCATGTAGATCCCCGGAACGCCGGAGCGCACTGTGCATGTCTAACAGAGCTATGGAACTGGCAGCTATGGGATCAGACAGGGAGGGAGGGAACGTTGGCCACGCCCGTCCTGCCAAGCATAGCGCACGGATCAGGGTGCAAGATGAGGGCAGGTGCATTTTGGGATCCCGAGCCAACTTCTGCTCTTCGTTATTTAAAAAAAAAAAAAAAAAAAACGTCAGATGGAGAAGCGGTTTGAGCTACGTCAGCTGCTGCTGCCGCAGACTAGCGCGGATCCACGGAGGGAACGTTTTACTGCAGACTGATATAGGAGCCAACCAGCACTCATGCATAGCTCTTTTTTAGAAAATTAAGCCTCGGTTTTTAGTTTAACAAAAAAACAGCATGCACACCGTGCCGCACCAACTCCAACATATTCATTAATATCTCAACGTAAACCGCAATGTCAGGTACATAGTATATACTTTAAAAGTACAGGCTGTTTTGCATATTTCCGAGTGGAGCAAAGCAGGAGAGGAGTGAGGAATATTGGGACGCACCCTTATTTTCTCACACTTAGTTAATGCCACATACATGCTTGACGAGGTTCAGATCTGGTGACTGATCCATTTCAGACGTTTCTTCCTAACGAGGAAGCTTGGATACTTTGCATCTGGTTGCATTAAATACTGCATCAAAAAGCACCACTCCATCAAAACATTAAGCGGTACCAAATGCAGTCTTTTCAGGTGCCATTTCTTAAGTGTGTAACATAGTACTTCATGAGAGTAGCACAGCATGTCGAGGTAATCGTTATGGATTAGAGCTTTCAGACACTGATAATTAATATGTAGGCATGAACAGGCCCTTACACAAACAAAAATAATTAATAGGCTGCTCATAAAATGTGAAATGTTTCAGTAACGCGGTGCTGTCGTGTGATTGGTTACCGTCGTTGCTCACCGATACGCCCTTCAGGTTCACGGTCCCCTGATTTAGAGAGGGAGTGCCTGACAGGCGCTGAAAATGAATGCGATGGAAAAATTCACAGCACCATAAATTAAACTGACGGGGAAAAATGCATGCAAATGTGTTTACGGACATCTGCTGATCTCAGCACTTCCTGTTCAAATTTAAAGACATGTTTTATTTATCAGAGATGCCATCACTGGCTGCCTGATTTGGGGTGGGGTGGGGTGGGGTGGAGGGGGGGGTGGTTGGTCGGCAGCAGAAGCATCCGTCTCAGCAGCCACACAGGAGATGGGATTAAACCCAGCCAATGTTACGGAGAACAGCCACCATGGCGCTTAAAGTGTACTTCAGATGAAATCCACAATTTAGTGGCTTAATATTTAAGGTTCATTTGCTTAAATGAACATGCATGAAGCATGCCTGCATACGCATGCACACGCACACAGAATTACACACACACAAATGAAATAATTAACTTACAGCTTTTTTTAAACTATGCGCAATGCTTATTCCAAACCATACGAGTTAAATTGGGAGCATTCCCATTTTCTTTTTTTTGGAGGGCTGTTTTAATTTTCTTTTTTGGGGGGGGCAATAAAATCCTCATAAAGAACAAGCGTTCCTAACCCCCATAACAAAGCAATGTTCTCTGCCCGACTTTCCGGACTTATCAGCACAACACACAGCCGTCCGGTCGCGCTCGGCTAACCGCCACTGCCGTCTCCTCGGCGCCCGCCTTGGCAACAGTGTGCCGTCAATCAAACGCAAAATCGCCAGAAACAATTCACTGGTGGTCCTCCTCCTTAGTTACCCCTCCATCTCCGGCACTAACACACCAGCTCCATTGAAACCCGGCTGCATCCTGTAACCCCTCATAGGACTCAGCTCAGACTGAATGAGACGCGCTAAAGCGCTGGGGCAGATCATATCGCCGACGCCGAGCAAAGCAAACACAAAAAAAAAGGTGAAAAATAGAGGATGATGACGGAGGCTTGGGATTAAACCTTGGGTTGTGTTACGCGAGGCTTTCGACAGTGATTGATCATCTCTGACAGATACAGATGTGAGGGCGACCTACCTGAAAGATCTCTGCCAGGCACAAGTGTCCGTCACCAGGCGGGTGGGCGGGGCTTCCGGCCGGCTGTTCTCATCTGCAAACGCTCTCAAACCAGCCTCATGGCTCTTCCCCACTTATGTCATTCAACAGCACCTGTTGCGTGCCGTGAGGTGAAGCTGTGACCAAAACAGAACTGGTGAATGCATAATATTAATGCACAAACACTGCTCCCTTACCAGTTTACCATTGAAAACACTACCAGGGCTGGGATCAGATCCATTTCAGCCAGTTCAGGTAATTAATTTCAATTAAATTCATCAACTGATAAATCCCCATAGAACATAAAGGACATCCTTCAAATCATTAATGAATTTCCTGAATTGAGTGGGCGGCAGTGTAGTATAATGGTTAAGGAACTGGACTTGTAACCGAAAGGTTGCAGGTTCAATTCCCAGGTAGGACACTGCCGTTGTACCCTTGAGCAAGGTACTTAACCTGACTTGCTTCAGTATATCCAGCTGTATGAATGGATAAATGTAATAAGAAGTTGTGTAAGTCGCTCTGGATAAGAGCGTCTGCTAAATGCCTGTCGACTTCATTCCATCTCTCTACACCAGTATTTAATGCTTTCTTTGAGCATACAAGGCTTATCAAGGGGAGAAAAAATAAACATTTCTAACCACCTTGAAGTCACTTAATACTTATCTCAATGTACTGAGCCATTTCGCCGTTTTGACTGGATAAAACCTTGTGGAGCATCAGAGGCTTAGACTAGGCCTGTCAGGGTAAAGTAAAGACTGCACATAAGACCAAGATATCCAAAGACAAACTGTAAATTGGACAGGACACCCAATGGTTTTGGACCTCAGGTGCAGTAACACATTTACAAGTATATGATGGCACATAGCGCTCTTTAGCCTCTCTGACCGTAGTCCATAAAGAGGCAATCTGAGCTGGTTGGTTACATAGACGCAACAGCTTATCTCAGTGCACAAATATTGCAGTAGTCTACTCATTGCATTAACACGATTAAACGACACCATCACGCTTAACATGTCGAGTAACACCTGATTGGATGCGAGACATTATGCAGTAGAAAATGGATATGGGCAACAGTTAGCAGGAGTGTGGCTCTCTCTTCAACTGTCACTTGAATTCAAAGCTTGCATGCCAATGTCAAATAAAAATGGAAACGAATACAATGGGGTATTCAAACATTTTATTTATTTGTACATTTTTACTGAGCCGTACATGCTAGTGAACTAACGCTTCTGAAATCAGCTAAAATCAAGGAAGTGATGAAATGTAAAGCAAAAATGCATGAATCAAACATCGCACAAACTGCATGCTAATTCCTGTCTGACAAACCTAGGGGATATTTCACGAAGCTGGCTTAAGAAGTTAGCCAGCTAACTCGGATAAACATTTTGAAGTAATCCAGGCTCTCATCCAATCGGATGTCATCTAATTCAAAATATTTACAAAAGTTATCCAGCTAACTCCTTAATCCCACTTTGTGTAATACCCCCCAGGACATTAACAAGATTAAAAAGGTACACGGTTGAAGCTCTACTTCAGCAGGGTCTGTAACGGCTCAGAGTTGTGTAGATCTGGACGGTGACAGGCTAGAGCAGACTGCAAGACAAGCAACTAAATGCCAATATCTGACTAGTAAAATGCAAAGGTCATGACCTTGTGTTTCCACAAGTGTTCATGTTCATACGTAAAGATGAACCAAAAAAAGACTCCTTAAAATGTGCCATTTCCCTTCAAGTTGTTTATTGATGTACTGAACATGAAAAAATACAAAGTATCCAAACACAAAGAAAATAACATGTACATCCTTTTAAATACTCAACAAAAAGATATATTCTATCCCAACAGCTGTTAACTGAGTCATACTGTACATACATAACTTCAAATAAATATTCAACCTTACATTTAGAATTCTGAGATACACGGTGGAGCGGAACCTTGTTTTCATGCTGCGACATCAATGCTTCTAGAACATTCCGGGCCTGTGCCCTTGTACCGCTTCTTCCCTTCCCGTGCGGTCATTCCCACTACAAGATTCCTCAGTGTTTTCAAGCGGGACTACGCAGCCGTCGGAAACATTGAGGCGAGCACAGAAAACCCGCTGCCCCACAGCAGCGCACGCACCGCGGCTTACCTAATACTCAAATTTTAACTTCTACAGTTAAAAAAAGAAAAGAAAAAAGAAAAAGCAGTCGCAAAGATAAATATATAATGCATAGCACACTGCTCGTTATTAGGGGAAGCATGAGTATTTGTTTTGTTTATACAAAGCAGGATGTAGGTACAGTATTCAGTGCATCTAGGCTAGCCCAGCCTTCGTTTGTTCCATAGATACGCCAGATGGTTTCAGGAGTCGCTCGAAACGCCATTTCGATATTCTCACAAAACTGCTTCATTTCCCCCCATTGTGAATTAAGCAATATACACCTTTTACATTTTTAAGACAGGTTATATGCATTACGTTTCCGTATGAAAAATGTAAGCAAATTGTTCAAAACTGTGGTTTATATCCATTCTTTACCACATAAGTATATATTTGTATAATATTTATATAAAACAAAACAAAACCAAAAAGTCTAGTTTCCTCAATAGCAGAAGCAAGACTATCTACATACCAAACAATCAACAAATCCAATACACTGTAATGCCAGTCCATGGGACAACAAAATCAAGTATTTCAACTGAATGTAAACAACTTCCAGAATAAAACGGAAAACAAAATAAGGCAATATATATATATAGATCTCCAAAAAAAATTATATTTTACATTAAAAAAAGAAAACGAAAAAAGAAAACCACTTTGCAATTAAGTCCGAAAAGAGCCAAAATATAAGCTTATACTCAACATAAAAAACAAGGACTTATTTACATAGCTCCAAGCTCAGGAGTAAACCCCTCCTACACTTCATTCAACCTACGATGTTTTAATCTTTTTAATTCTTTTAAATTTTTAATTTTTTTTTACTCAGCTGCTGCTTTGGTAGGCTTGTTCTTTACTTTTATACAAAGCAGGTAAAACCCTTTTTTCATTTGTTTAATATAAGGACAAAACAATTGAATATAGCAAGTACATCACAAAACACCATGAGCGCTGTCTGAAGGGAATCCTTAAGGAAGAACTGATTTTATTCCCCATTTAACCTCTTTTCTTTTTTGTATTTCTCCCCCCACTTTATAATTTGCATGCACTTTTGCAGAATTGACCTTTGTATATACTTTTATTATCTCAAAAATCATAGCCGAGCGTGAGCCGTGTGTCACGTATATTAACCAGGGCGATTGGACAACCCCCTCCCCTGATGACCCCAATGCTGCCATTGATTCTAGAATCTTAAAGTAATACAAAGATCTCAAAAGGTTATCTCTTCTACGTCATAAATCTCTCCGGAAATTTCAACCACTGCAAACTTCCTGGTAAAGTTCAAAAGCTCACAAGGTGTCATATGAAGATATTTCTCAAAGTATCCAAGTCAAAATATTTGTTCCAGGTCCAGTAAAAAGTTTCTCCAAATTTTTTTTTCTTTTTATAAAAATAGACGCTTTTTAAACCCACATCAAAGAGGTTCTTAGCTCTTTGGCAAGGTACTGCTTTAAGAAAAGTTAGTTTTTCCCAGTAATTGTACAATAAGCAACATTATGCAGCCAACCAATAACCCAACTGATAATACAACACCAAAATATTACAAAATTAACCAAAATGTAAACAAGAGCTTCAATACAAAATAAATACTATGTTAATCACTTAAGCACTCGAGGCAAATGAAGACAGTGAGAAAAATACTAAATAAATCACCACACAAAGGCTTACGAGACTTACGCTTTCAAAAGCAGATAAGCAACGAAACAACATAAAACCTTATCTTTAACATTTTAAAAGGTCCTCCTTTAAAGATGGCAATAGAACGCAACATTGCAGGTAAGAAAAAAAAACCTGCAGTATTTCCTCTATTTAAACATAAAATATATTAAGAAGTTTCAAAGACTAGCAATAAAAAAACAATAAACAAAACAAAAAAAACAAAATCACATTGTTGGACGCTAAATATTAATTCTCGTTTCCCTTCGTAACACTGATTTACAAAGACTTTTACTAATGTATAAAGTTTACGTCAAGTTAGATTTTTATTTATTTTTTTCTGTGTTTTTCAGTAGAATTCTGTATAAACGATCTGAGAGGAGACATTAGGCTTTGTGCGTTTTGTTGGTTTTGAAGGAGACCTGCAAAACTCTGTCGCCAAGGCGATATCCGTTCAGACTGGCGATGGCCATGGCCGCCTCGTCATAGTTTGTCATGGTGACGAAGCCAAAGCCTTTGCACTTGTTGGTGTTGAAGTCGCGGATCACCTTGACGTTGGTGACGGCGCCGAAGGGTCCGAACATCTGCCACAGGATGCTCTCGTCGGCGTCCGGCGCCAGGTTGTACACGAAGATGCACCAGCCGGTGCCCGCGTGCCCCGGGATGTTGATGCCGGCCAGGCTGGTCACCCCGTCGATGGCCATTGGAGAAAACCTGCTGAAATGCAGGGGAGACCCCATTCAGCACGCACGCCTCTGACAAACACCTACGCTAAATGCTTAAACTTCACAGGTCCCCAATCTCACCTGAGGAGGGCCGGTGTAGGTACACGCTTTAGCTCTATCCTGACTCTAAAACACCCAATTCAAGTACTCATGAATTAAGACCATATCCTAAATCAACAATTCTATTCTGAATAATGAAGATAAAATTTTCACCTTAAAATTGGCAGTGAGATGCAGGGATTACAGGTGTCTAAACAGTACTATGAATAATAATGTATCTAATGCACACAGACATACAAGTACGCAACATGCATGCACACACACACACACCATACGTGTACACCACACAAGTACACATAAATAATGTGCAACAAGAAGCCCATCTCTTAAGAGATTAAATTAAAATCTTGAAAGAACTATGATTGGACAACAATTAATTCCCAGACGATGGACTTGAAAGAAAATAAATAAATAATAATTGTTGAAATGCATTCATTCAAATACATCTTTTTAAAAACACTCACAAATCACTGCACTGCTGTAGCCTGCGCTAGCTAGCCTGCTATACCCAGCCAGCTTACGCTCGCAAATCACTGCACTGCCGTAGCCTGCGCTAGCTAGCCTGCTCTACCCAGCCAGCTTACGCTCGCAAATCACTGCACTGCTGTAGCCTGCGCTAGCTAGCCTGCTATACCCAGCCAGCTTACGCTCGCAAATCACTGCACTGCCGTAGCCTGCGCTAGCTAGCCTGCTCTACCCAGCCAGCTTACGCTCGCAAATCACTGCACTGCTGTAGCCTGCGCTAGCTAGCCTGCTATACCCAGCCAGCTTACGCTCGCAAATCACTGCACTGCCGTAGCCTGCGCTAGCTAGCCTGCTATACCCAGCCAGCTTACGCTCACAAATCACTGCACTGCTGTAGCCTGTGCTAGCTAGCCTGCTCTACCCAGCCAGCTTACGCTCACAAATCACTGCACTGCTGTAGCCTGCGCTAGCTAGCCTGCTCTACCCAGCCAGCTTACACTCACAAATCACTGCACTGCTGTAGCCTGCGCTAGCTAGCCTGCTATACCCAGCCAGCTTACGCTCGCAAATCACTGCACTGCCGTAGCCTGCGCTAGCTAGCCTGCTATACCCAGCCATCTTACGCTCACAAATCACTGCACTGCTGTAGCCTGTGCTAGCTAGCCTGCTCTACCCAGCCAGATTACACTCACAAATCACTGCACTGCTGTAGCCTGCGCTAGCTAGCCTGCTCTACCCAGCCAGCTTACGCTCGCAAATCACTGCACTGCCGTAGCCTGCGTTAGCTAGCCTGCTCTACCCAGCCAGCTTACGCTCGCAAATCACTGCACTGCCGTAGCCTGCGCTAGCTAGCCTGCTCTACCCAGCCAGCTTACGCTCGCAAATCACTGCACTGCCGTAGCCTGCGCTAGCTAGCCTGCTATACCCAGCCAGCTTACACTCACAAATCACTGCACTGCCATAGCCTGCGCTAGCTAGCCTGCTCTACCCAGCCAGCTTACACTCGCAAATCACTGCACTGCCGTAGCCTGCGCTAGCTAGCCTGCTATACCCAGCCAGCTTACGCTCACAAATCACTGCAACCCAACAGGAAAATAAATGAGCAACTAACAGCAGCTTAAAATGCTGATCAATGAGATTATCTTACTGTAATGTTTTCTTACTGCTAGCTAAAAGGCTCAGTATCAGAGCAGTAAGTCTGCTTGGTGAGGGCTAACGTGTGCATTTTTTTAGGCCTGCTTACCACATTTCCCAAAAAACTTAAATTTTACAGCTGAATGTAATACGAATTAACCTCACAGAGCAATTAAATGGAGTTATATTTTCATGCTAATCTCACACAGGTAGAATTGCCAACGCAATTATAAAACTATTAAAACCTTTAATTCCACTCATCTCCCCACATTCATCACCACAATATTTTCCTAATATTTAGATTTTTGCTTTTTAAATTGAAATGTATATTGTGCTAGTTAAACAAGATTTCCAATTAACATGTTTCCCTACTAATATAGTGCCATTTATTGTGATAGAATTCAAACTAATATTAAATGATGGAGCAGCACAGTATTGATGAAAAGCTGTTACAAGTGTACATACAAGTGTTAGTGTACCAACTTGGTAACTTACTGCCACTTAATGTTTTTTCATTGCAAGTCTATAGATTTTACAGACTTAGTCTTAGGCCTGTAGTCAACATTTGTCCTTAACTTTCTCTTTTAAATAAATGTTTTTTCTTCTTTTAGTGATTGCTGAACTCAGCAAACGATTTGCAAAAAAGATAAATAAAATCTTGCTTCTCTTAGTCCACACTATGCAGACACAAGGAAAAATGTGAACAGAATTTTTTTTCAAAAGCAATGAAGCAGACATATTTCATCATTTAAAAAAACAAAATGATCATAACCACTTCATATCAAAAAATAACTCAGTAACGAACACAAATCCAGCAAATATGAGCTGCCATCTCACTTAAAAAGAAAAAAAAGAAAAAGAAAGTCTGAAGTACTGACAAGCTGTAATTCAAAGGCTAGTGATATCAATGATTTGCATATGGGATTACATGAAGACGATGTTGAGGCAGAGACTGGGAGAGAAACTAAACAGAGAGAATACCTAACTAGATGCAGGGGAAAGAGACCTGTACTCCTCAGTCAAAGGGGCACCCGCTAAATGTTACCTATAAATCCAAAAGGCAAGTTCAAAGAAAGTAAAATTAGTAACTTGATTACTCCCAGCATCCAAAAGCTAATTTCTAATCTCAGTGGCGCAGGACTGCCAGGAGGGGCTAGGCTCCAGGCGACTGGACACAGATCAAATTTACAAAATGGAGGTTATGAAGTGAGGTTTGTATCGTCGTCCCCCCACCCCGTGATTGTGATATGCAGTAAATAAAAGACTGGCATTCCAGCCTGGTCTCACTCCCAAGTCGTCACATAGCGACGCTTGGGCAGCTCCTACGGCGTCATCCTTTAGACGCAGGAGGAGGCCTTTTGCGTCATTATTTGACGCACTCGTCGCAAATTTACGAATCCTACTATGGCGAAGGCTTTGCTCATG
Organism: Synaphobranchus kaupii; assembly: GCA_029718625.1. Taxonomy (NCBI): domain Eukaryota; kingdom Metazoa; phylum Chordata; class Actinopteri; order Anguilliformes; family Synaphobranchidae; genus Synaphobranchus; species Synaphobranchus kaupii. The sequence goes on from CM056376.1 coordinate 132,689,129, forward strand.
ATAACCGACTGCGAGCATGCCCGCTCAGTCTTCGCCGTGTGCACGTAGATTTTTCTGAGTTTGTGATTCCCGTACCCCACCCCCAACCCCTAAACATAACCTCACAGGAGTTCATGTAACTCGGGCTCATGCCCGAACTGTTAAGATAGTGGGTGAGCCCGACCACAAGAGTTCACGTAACTCTCTACCAGATGAAGAAAAAAAAAAGCATAAAAAAAAGCATAATATTGAAGTGCCACAACGAAAGACAAATTATGTGGCCACAACCGTCAATATACGACGCAAAAGGCTACCTTTGGCTTGGGCAGAAGCGTCGCTATGTGACGAGTCCGCGTGAGACCACGTTGGGCATTCTGATAAAGCAGACATGTATTATAATTTGGCTCCATAATTCAAAAATGATTAAATGAAAATCACCCCACCTCATCTTTGAAGAGAGCGCTTTTGTTCATAAAGAGCCTGACACTTAAAAACATGGGGTGTGTGTGTGTGTGTGGGGGGGGGGGGGGGGTGGTGACAATGTGCATTAGTGCTCTGAAGTGTCATTCCCCCCACTACAGTATAAAGGGAGCCAGAGAACACTCGACTCTGCTACAACGTGCACCGATACGGTTACTACTACAGCGTCCCACTGAATGCAGCTCGACACGGCAACGGGAACCGAGCGCTCACCTGCCCACACAAATCACCTTCCGTCCATCCCTAGGACGGCGATAATGGGACACATCTGTACAGGGGAGGACAGGGCTCAGTTTTGCCCGTCTCACTGCCACTTAAATACCAGCCAATTAGACCAGCAGGTTGTGCCGTCTGGTTCCAATGTCTAAACTTATAGACAAAGCCAGCTCAAATGTCCCCACCTGCCTGGCAATCGCATGTATGGAAGGAGAAAGGATCCTAGTTAATAATTCCCCACTTTCAATTCTCTCACCTTAACAGGATATTTTGGGCTGGTTAATAGCTGTGAGGTATTAATGAGGCACCTCTAAATTTGCACCTGGATTACCTGCTCCACACCCCAGTTTAATTCACCTCACTTTATCCAGCTCTGGTCTCTATCCGTCAGACATGTATTATGTACTGATACCATCTGTGCACGGTGGTGTATGGGAATTATTTGCTGGATGATTGAGACCATGTAGACAGCACAACTCTGAAAGATAAGTTTAGACTAACTACTGACCACCCCAACAAAATGGCTGCAGGCAAAAGATAGAAACACAGGTCAATTAACTGGCTGAGCCATTTGAAATAATGGGTATTGTGAACCAACAGTAGACGCTTACAGAATACAGTGGTAGGTTAAAAATGGCAATAGTATATACTGCAGCGAATGCTGTGGGCTAACCCGACGACCTGAAGCAGATCAAGCACCACCGGTTACAGAAATAACACTGCTGAGAGCTTGCAGGTAAGCTTCAGGTAAACTCTGAGTACTCTGGCACTCCAGACGTACTTTGCTCACTGGCTGTCTACCAAGCGTAGGCCTGTCTCTACATCATCCTACGCTATCCTCCACAACGACAGTCCCAATTAACTAGGAGGTGTGACAATTCTCAAGAAAGCCTGACCATAAACGGTTGCCAATTTCATGCGAGCATAAACTTTTTCGTCAAAAAAATAAAATATCCCTGACCCCTGTCAGGGAATCTGGGGGAATTACAGAACTCCAGGTCGATATGGAACTTATTTTAGCTCTAACAAGCCTGGAATGAGAAACGGCCAGGCAAGGCATATGAAGTTAGCCTGGCTGCTAGTGTGAGGTTGTAGCCCTGCAAGGCAAGAATCAGCACGGTGTGAATTTACCTAGCCACAGTGTTGAACAAAACTACAACCGTGTTCACAGAGTCCATGACTGTGTTTCTCCTTTGTGCTTTTTCAATAAGGTCAATTTCTCAGTGTGGTCAGAAATAAGAGCCGCTACCCACAGTCAGCGTAGTCAGAAAGTAGCAATTACAGGTGTGCACCATTTCACATGCTAAACATGAACGTATGAAGGAGACCTGGGTGGTATACTACAAAGCAGGATTACTACATGGAGCAAAACCCAGAACCCTCCAACATCTGGAACATGGACTGAAGAAAAATGAGCTGTTCCGGGTTTTACTCCGGTAGTACAGTTATCCAGCTAAATCCTGCTTTGTTGTATACCCCCAGGTAGTGTAATTGACAAACATCTTTCTGGCAACAAAAGGTATTATTTGGGGAGCTAAGCTTGAGTAGAGGAAGCGTAATTAAAGCGTAATTAAGCGTAATTAAAAATGTTTAAGGTGAGATTGGACCTTGGCTGTTTTTATCAGCAGTGTAGTGCCTTTACGGTCAAAGAAAGGCCAATTAGAATGATCGAAGATGGAAACAGCACAGAAGGAAATACGACTCAAGTCAGCGATCCAAACGGTGGACTCTCCTCACACTGCTACTACCTGTATGGGTGCTGGCAGTGGATATACACCCCAACCCTGGTGACAGACGGCATGCCTAGCTTCCTGCTAGAGCACGCACCACAGGTTAAAAAAAAACAAGTTTTCCACAAGAGCCAGTTTAAAGAGCTCATTTACTGTACTATGTACCCATACATGCACCTTCATGTGAAAGTGATGTAATAAAACCCCTGGTATGCATCCCTGCGAAGCACACGCATCAAGTATATACTGTACTTGAATGTTAATGGGCTGAAGGGTCCACTTAGTCATCAGTGTAGTACCCACTTCAGACAAGAGCAGCACATGCATGATTACATACTTGATTTCTATAGATTAACAGGTATGTAACGTACGCCCAAAGGAAAACGTAAGACAATGCTGATACAAAGAAAATGTATCAAGATTAGAGCACATTATGACACTTATATTTTAATATCTGCAAGAGTCAATACACCAATTACCAGTTTTACATATCCAAAAATTACATATGCATATTTAGTTATGTTTTCCATAAAGTCCACATATTCACAATATATTTCAGTACATTTAATTACCAAAAGGGCAGGGTAGTGCATTTTCATTGGCAGCTTACGGGGGTGGGCAGGCTTTGTGTTGTAGTTCTGTGACTGGAGTGGCTGTGTTATGTCTGTGGCGTGCCCGTCCTCATTCACCCGAGGTACTGAACAGTCAGAGCTGTTTCTTAAAGCCGTCATCCCACCGCACACAAACAACGGCACCAAGCAAAACATTTACACCACGCCGCACGACAAGGTACAAAATCCCATCTCATGGCTTTCGCTTTGAAAGTAAAAGCCAGCTATGTACAAGGAAGGAATCAAATTAGCGCGCTACCTCTTGACACACACTGCATTAGCATTAGCATGTGACGCGGACATCAAAGTATCATCCTCCTTCCGTCGTTTGCATTGCACACCTTTGAGATCCCAAAACCCCATCTGCTGCCCCAATTAAATGCATCTGCTTCCACATGGATATACTTAAAAATATTACTATATAATCCAATAACTCTTTCAAGTGTCACACTTCTAACAATACCAAATAGTCAGAATGCCGTCCAATGAATTTCAGAGAATGTTTTACCACAAACAGTTACCGTCTTACAGTTCTATTAATTCTTTCCAGACAAGCGCAAACTTTCTGCCTAAGCTTTTGGCTTTTTAGGCCGTTAGATGTGCTTCAGAATATTGAGTGAGGGATGTGTGCTTACAACCAGCCAATTGTCTGTTGCGCATTTATGAAGACCGCAAGCAAATAATAATTATAATTATAATAATAATATAATAATAATAATAGGTAATGTAATTATAATATAATAATTAATAACAAGTAATGCTTGCGAGTACTGGCAGACATCCAAAATGGGGTCAAAGTGAATGAAAATAGTGCCTCGTGTGGTGAGCGATCACAATCAGAGAGGCAGTTACAGGTTTTAGCCTGACTCACGGCTGGAATATCACATTTTCACTGCTTAGCAGGATTTGGTATTTAGCTGGGAAAATGTTGAGTGCTGGACTTGGTATGCTGTCAAAACCTAAAAATAGGTCTGATCCATTCCTGATCTTAATAGCATAAGACCCATCGAAAGAAAGTTATCCTGAGAATGTTCCGGTAAAATATATACCCAAAAATACAGGATGGATTCCAATAATATAGTTTACATCTGGAGTCAGAGCATATACAGACCATGCAGAGCTACATAAATCTGCTAGTTTTTCCCCTTTCCTTTTTCCCCTCTAAGAATTGTATGGCTGCATTATTCAAATAGCTAATTATACAAGTCTCCCAAGCTGCAGTAACAGGTAGCCTTCTGTATGCAGCACTTTATCACAACTCAATCAGTCAGCTAATGAGTGCATTAAATATTGATGAGGTATCCATGTTCACTTAGACGCTAGCCTTACTCGTAACCGCTTTATTTGGTCTGCATACCATTAATAAAATCAGATAGGAATGGAGACCTGTCCGAGCAGATCACCCGAGTTACGCCTCTAAATGGTAATGTAAAAACCAGTTAGGCAACGTTTAGGTGACACCGCTTCGCAAATGTGAAAAGTAATCTATTCTGACGGACATCTGAACGGTAACGACCGTACCGTCCAACACAAAGCTCTGTGTTGGGAGTTGGCATGCGGGCACTGCCATTTATTCTGACCAAATCCTCTGTCCTTACTTCTGTGTACCTTTTGAATTCAGCACACGCTGACTATTTCAGCTTTTATTATTATTATTTAACTATCATTCAACCTAAAGTTGTAGCAAAAACAGATTCTGTAGTTTTTTTAAACATCATTGTAATGCATTTTAAAGATGTATTGTCTAGAATTATACGTTATTTGTGTCTTGAATTGTGTCTTCCTGATCAGGTCAAAGGCACATTTCCACAGAAGTGGACAATAGTCTAATCTAATAGTCTAACCTGACTGGCCGTGATAAAATTAAGCACAGGGTCAAAAAAGAACAAAAATCTTAAGTAACAGATGTAAGTTTTAAAATGAAGGGCCTCTCCCTGATAAAGATGTGGTACATGTTGGGGGGCATAGGGTTAAAAACCCCAAAGTTTTGACAAGGATTTTCAAATTACATCATACATTTATAACTGCTGATGCCAACCTGGGATCCATCTAGCTCCACTAAATTCTTCTTGGTGACATTTATGGGTAAAATACATATTTTAGGTCAGAAAGTATTAAATATGAAATGATTAGAAATACATTTTTACACCAGGTAGGTCACCTTTTGAGCTTCTAAAGGCTGGAGCTTGAATTATGCATGCACATAAAACTGCACACTGCACAAAATGTTCCTCCTTCAGTAACATGCTAGCTTCACTCTCACAAAGAATAAATAAAGAAAACGGCGGAAACGGTGAAATTAAATGGGGTCACTTCACACACGCGCACACAAAACCATCCACATTACGCTCCACAAATAAACTCTTACATTTATAATAAATAATTACCTCTTTACTCCATAAGCCATGTTTAAGAGATTATCCAACCTAAAAGGACACAAAACACGATTCAATGCATTAGCGGAAAGTAGTTTTTCAGTCATATGAACAGTAGATATGTAGACACATTACAAATGACTTGATTGTTCCACTCAGGATTAAACTGAACTGCTCCTGAGACACGCTGTTCTTTCTTAGCCTGCTGTAAAATGGCAACATTTCAAAGCATCTGACCAGCAGCTAATCATTTCAGACAAAATAAAACCCTTTCAATTAACGTAATGAAATGCATTGAATTTGCTTTGATCAAATCCTGCAAAAACAGCCTGCAGAAATTGAAACTTAGTTTAATAATTCAATATTTTGTATATTGGCGTGCGTTCTTTCATCACAAGGGACAGAAATAAACTTTCTTAGAAAATCTTTTAAAAAGCCAAAATCATACTTGTAAAAGGTTTTATGATTTTTTCATGGTTTTTAGATGATTGGCTGCTCTTTTTCATAAAACAGTTACGCCCTTATGTTTTATTTTGCTGCAATTTTCCTACCAACAAGCCTGAGGAACCGAATCCAAACATAAGCCACCGGTAAAAAGGCGTGAGTATTCACACACACACACACACACACACACACACACACACACACACACACACACACACACACACACACACACAGAGCGCGCGCCGCGCGCGCGCACACACACACACACACACACACACACACACACACACACACACGAGCAAACACACACACACGCAGACACACACACACACACACAGCCTGATCTACTGTGGCAGAAATTACAATTGCCTGCCAGAGACCTTCTGCGAAACAGTCGCTAACAGCTACTGCTGTAAAGGAGCTGTCCATAAACTTTCTACTGTATTCTCGCCTAAATGGCTCCGATTCAATTTGCTTACTCAGCAATTTCTGGGCTGACAGTGTACTGTCAACAAAGTCATTAGAAAGACACTCTTCCCCCACACCAGCGCTGAGGCTCTCAGTTTCAAACTGCAGCCTGCCGACCGGTTGAGTTTATACCTGTCAGTATGGCTCATCATAACTTCTCTGCCACGGGAGGTACATAAAAGTTTCCAAGCTCAGCCCGGTTTTACTGGCGTTTTATTTTTGGTTGTTTTTTTTTTTGCGGTGTGGTGCGCGTCCCTTTACCTGAAGCGCTGAGCCTGCTGCGCGAGAGGTCCAGGATACCTTCTATTGGGCGACTGGTAGAGCTGGGAGAGCAGGGCCTGGCTGGTCTTCTGGCTGGGGTTGTTGGCAAACTTGACCGTGATGGGCTCTGTGGCGCCGGGGGGCTTCTGGCCGTTCAGGCCCTTGATGGCTTCTTCCGCTTCGATTCTCCGGTCAAACCGGATGAACCCGACCCCCCGGGAAACGCCTGCGGGGAGAGAGACGGTCGCTATTCATTTTAAGTACCAAACGCCTTTTCCGAGCCCGTTAACGCAGTGGCGGTATCAAGTTTCATTAGCCCCATAATGGGTGGGGCTACAGTAAGCCGACAGTCAATTACTTGTCTGAACCAATCGTAATATTTTGCTTTCTCAACAATACACAATGATTGGTTCAAATAAGTGAGTGAATGCTGTCATGAGGTAGCCCTTTTTGAAACCCCATTCTTCCAAGGAATTTCTGTCCACATGCACGTCACTCAGTTGCATGTTTCTTTTCTGAATATCTAATAACTGGAATTATTTTTGAGTTCTGTGCAAGTGGGCCAACTACGATTACAAATTAAAGAAATAACTGCCTCGCAATCGTTCAGTTGTGTGGTACTTATTTTTCTCAAGTTGGCCGGAAACTAATTCTCAGGCAATTCATTAGCTGCACTTTAATCATAAAATAGCCAGGAGTTTTATGATTCTTTTTAATTATAATGAACAGCAATTATTTTTATATAATAGCATGATTAAACATTTAATATCCAGATATATACTCATTGTTAAACATTTTACAAGTTTAATAAGGAGACATTCTGTTTATTAGCAGTAAAAGAGGACTCCATTTCCTCATGCATTGCATTTCTGACATTAAACCTACACCTTTGGGGCTGGGGAATGTGGGGTGGAGGCCGTTATTGAGCCTGCATTATGCACATCAGACCTGGGTTCAAATAGTATTTGTTTTGGATTCAAAAACATTTCTGTGCTCTATTGCTCTTGCCTGGAGCCTTTGAGCCTGCCAGGAGGAGCATATGGTTTACACTTTTGGGCATTATTTCATTTGTTCCAATACACCAGGCAAGCTTAGTCAACTGCAGAAAAGCATTTGAATCAAAAAAAAAACTACTTCAACCCACGTCTGATGCATATATACACGAAAGGCTCGGTGGAGAACTGTGTTGCCAGAACCGCTCATCGCTGGATATCCCTTCGGAGGTCAAACCCGTTGCCTGGCAGTGGTCTTTGGCGGAGGAGGGGAGGGGGATACACTCGTGCTGAGTCGCGTCTGGCACCGCCCACTCACCGGTCACCTGGTCCACCAGAATGCGAGAGGTAATGATGCGCCCGTACTGGGAGAAAAGCTGCTCCAGTTCCTTCTGAGTCATCGTTTTTGGCAGACCGCTGACGTACAAATTTGCATCTCTGATGGAAGCGGAGCTGGGACGAGCGTAGGAAACCTGGAGTAAGGGCAATTAAAAAGAAGAGGGGGGGAGGAGAAAGGTCAACTTCCGTGTGTGCACTTGGAATAGATAAATGTCACGCGCGACCCCGGCTGAGAAAGAGCAAACAAATGTTTTGCATTTAAAAAGGGCCGACACCGAGAGGCACAAGGAGAACGTCCAAATTAAAAGCTGCGGGTCTGACGGAAGCCCCCCCCCCCCGGTGCCAGCATTCCCTGGAAGAGGAAAGCCAATTTGGACTTGAGCTGTGGTGATGATTATTAAACCCTGCCGCCAACGCCGTGCGGCGGCGTGTTCATCAGCTGCTTGTGCAACCTTCGGATTCCAACAATATTGAAAACAACAGGACAGAGGAACAAAGGGGAAGTTTGGCAAATGTGTGCGTTGATCGGGGGGGGGGGGGGGGGGATAGCCAGATTACCATCTGACAGGATCTTACCACCATAACCTTCGCAGGTTTAGCTCAGATCGTCAGGTCAGTTTGTTTTAGCTGCACTGTAACATTTCGGGTCAGCGTTTTCAACCCAATGCAGCAGTCTTGTGAGGCCCAGCATGGGCCCTGATCTATGGAGGCAGCAAGTATGGAGCTGGGCACAGGTGGACTGGACTGTGGTCAGTAAGGTTTAATCATGTTTTAAACAGCCTTTGAAAATGTTTTCAGCTTAGTCAGATGTTAACACCAATAGATATTGGAAATGGGTTCGATTGGATAGATCAACTGGGGAAGATCTGAAACGGACCGACCAAAATCATGGAAATTTTGATTTCAATTCTCTGTGCTCAGTCATTGGTTCCTTCTATCCATCACCAAAGACTTGAAAGCCTGTTAGATCAATTAAACCCAACTAAAATAAGAACTGCCATTTTTAGAGAACCAATAGTGGCCTCATAAATAAAAACATTGATCAGCTCTAGAAAACAGTATCCTCTGTAGGCTTGCCTTACTGTGCAGGGATTACACACCGCATAACTGTACGGCACCTTCACCGATTTCCACTGTATACTCAAATCATATACTAGGCTGAACTATGCGACGAGACTAAGAGAGACCTATTTAACCATCACAGTTCAACAATGTGGAGTGTGGAGACTCCTTAGACCGCACCCTTGGCTTGAATATGATTGGCCACCCAAAGGGAATGTAACAATGGCAGTCTAGAAAGCTAATGGCCGACTGACACACGATTCAGGGGACCATGGACTCCAACTGTAACAGAGACAACTCAGTATAAACCAGTTCACCGTTTTCCTACCCTACAAGGAGCGGTGGCTGGACACATCGCTGCGACGGCACATTCAAATCCCCCATTTATGAGGAATCGGCGCCCAGCGGAAACCGACCGTGAGGGAAGGCAAGTTCGGCGCCTATACCCCATGTGCGCCGCAAAACTGCGTCTCCGTTTGTCCGAAGGACGCTGGCAGCGCGTGGGAATAACACAAGTGCAGATGGACCCTGTCTTCCCGAGGAGCATCACAGAGGCTCCCCGAAAATACAGCTCCCCAGACTGAATTTAAAGGCAGGAGCAGAGCCCAAATAAAACGCCTTTCAGGCGGAGGTGCGGAGAGCATACCCGGCCTTGTGAGGCCCTCCTCCTCCTCCTCCTCCTCCTCCTCTTCTCCCTCCTGCTGCTGTGCCTCCGCAGGGCCCTGACAGGGCCTTATATTTTCAGGCAGAAGCGATGCAGAGGTATTTAATTACGGTGTCAGGCCTGCTAAATGGTTCTCTGCCACGGCCTCCTCCACCATCTCGCCCGATGGATAGCATCAATAAAATTCACTTGCTTTAATTAAATCTCCAAATAGGTTCCCTTTTGGTGCTCTCAGATCAATAGACCACCACCCCACCCACCCCCTACCAGACCACCCTCCACCCCCCGATCTCACTTCCCCCCCGCCCCTCATCCCCAGTTCGGTCCTAGAGGGAAGACAGGGAAGGTGAAATACTTATTCCCTCACACCCCCCCCCCCCCCCCCCCCTCCCCCCTCCTGCCCCCCGCCACCCTCCCAGATCTCACCTTCACACTCCATTTGATGCTAATACTTGCAAAGTGTATTCCACCATCTCAGAGAGGTTATTTACGCCTGTGACAGTGCAACTAGGGAATATCTCAGTACTGGGATGTAAAATTGCCCCTTTGTTCTAGTTTTTTTATTTATTTTTTTATTTTGTTAAGTCTCTGCATTGAAAAGCCTGTTTTTTTGGATTTAGTACATGAAAGGCAAGTCTCTTATCCCCAATTCCAATTTCAGAGAAACTTCTTAATTTATGTTAAGCCTGTTGAATTTTAAGAAAGTATAGGAGTAGAACAAGCAACAAGTCAACCCGTTTCTGGGGTTGGCTTGAAGAATTGGAGGCCCAGGTTTTCTTCCTTCACCTTGAAAGTCACAAACAAATTAAAAACCCACACTAGATAGGTTAGAGTGGGCTTTCTCAGTAAACTGTAGGCTAACTGTGCAGAGGCCAGGGTAACAAAAGCTCCAACTGCACACTACTGTATCCCCCCACCTGTAGTGTCAAGCCTGGCTGTGGATTATTTATTTATTTATCCTTAAGACGCATGGGCTCTGAGAAGTTAAAGTGCCCCTACAACATCACCAGACCCCTTAATTTGCTCTTCAGCTATTATCAATTTACATATTAGCTTATGGGGCAGCTTTCATAGACCATAATTGAACAGAGTATCAATGTATGCCTGCACTGCCAGAACTGAGCAAATTCAGCTGAGTACCTAGTTCACAAGTACAGAAATCAGTACTACTCAAACAAGGTTAACATGAAACCTGTTAAATTGGAAACCTCAAATTTGAACTGTGAACCGAATCCACTGTTGTTAAGAGAGTGTTTAGTGTGGTAACACATTTGTGGACTTATGCATTAACACTGCTACTAACACACCTCTTCAAACTCATTTTATTTTATTTTTTTCCTTCAGCACAGTTGAAAATACAGTGCGGGTAAATTTCACACGTCCATTCAAGCCCAAAGCCCTTGCCGATGAGCTGGATGACGGCACGCCAAATCTCTCAGTCCCACTGCACAGGTGAAGTGTAAACGGTCATTACTCAAGGAGCTGTGGCTCGTCTACAACTAGTCCAACATGCAGGAGCTAGTCTTCTTGCTAAGACTAAAAGCAGGGGCACATTACACCAGTGCTTGCCGCTCTTCACTGGCTACCAGTGAATTTTACAATCAATTTAAAAAATCCTTGTAATTACTCACAAAGCATTACATGGTGAAGCCCCTGAACACATTTCTGAATTACTGTCCCCCAACATCAACGTGAGGTGTCTTAGGTCCTCTAACCAAGGGCTGCTGGTTATCCCTAGGACAAAGTTAAAACTAAACGGTGACTGTGATTCGTTGCGCCTGAACTCTGGAAGTCTACCTTTGGACATAAGACTATCTTAAATGATGATCCTTTATATAAAAAAAATAAAATAAAAAAAACTCGTCTTAAGACCCATTTTTATGCTCTTGTTTCTTCTACTTCCTGTGCTCTTGCCTACATGATGTTGCGCATTTGTATGGGTTTCATTTTTGGTTTTCTATTGTGAAGCACTTTGTAACCCTGGTTTTGAAGGTGCTACATAAATAAAGCATTACTTACTAACACTAGCGGTAGCACAAATCAAACCTCAAAGGCAGAGAAAAAGGAGGGAGAAATGGCAGAGGGCAGAGCGCTGTCGCCAGGTGGAAGGCCGCCAGTGCTTACCTTAATGGTTTTGGTCTGGAGCCGCAGTCCGTTTAATGTATTGATGGCTTTTCTGCGTCTTTCGGATCCACGTAGTTGACGAACCCGTAGCCTAGGCTCTGTCCTGCAAACACACGACACGTGCCGTTAAGACCTACCCCTTCTGGACCTCCTCCCGCACAGCACCAGCCTCCAGCTCAGTCACATTCTTAAGAGCCAATATTAATAATAATAATAAAAAAGCTCTGGCAATAAGAAAAAGACATTGCCATATTTAGCGAGCATAAGGAGCTCAATCCCACTGCCAGTGCTCAGTGTCTCTCGAGGAGAGAGCTCTTATGGAGCGGTCATGCATACTGGAAAGCACACAAGTACAAGTTTTGACTGACAAAATTACTGCTTCAGGGTTTTTTTTTGTTTGTTTTTTTTTTAATATACAGTCAAGCCGGAAAGTCTCCCCACCCCTTTCACCTTCTCCACGTTTTATTACGTTACAGACATATTCTACAATAGATTGAGTTAATTTTTTGTCTCAAAATTCTACACAAAATAGCCCATAATGACAAAGTGAAAACAGGTTTTTAGACATTTGTGCTAATTTACAAAAAATCTAAATGTAAAATATCATATGTACACAAGTGTGCACACCCTTTGATATGACACCCAAAAGTGAGCTGAGGTGCATTTTGTTTCCACTGATACTGCTTGAGATGTTTCTACAACTTAATTGGAGTCCACCTGTGATACATTCAATTGATTGGACATGATTGGGGATTGCCAACACCTGCCTATATAAGGTCCCACAGTTGACAGTGCATGTCAGAGCAAACTCCAAGCCATGGGGTCAAAGGAATTATCTGCAGACCTCAGAAACAGGATTGTGTCAAGGCACAGATCTGGAGAAGGGTACGGAAAAATCTCTGCAGCTTTACAGGTCCCAAAGAGCACAGTGGCCACCATCATTCGTAAATGAAGAAGTTTGGAACCACCAAGAAATTTCCTAGACCTGGCCGCCCGGCCAAACTGAGCAATCGGGGAAGACGGGCCTTGGCCAGGGAGGTGAGCAGGAACCCAAGGGTCACTCTGACAGAGCTCCAGCGTATCCTTGTGGAGATGGGAGAACCCCTTCAGAAGATCAACCATCCAGGCAGCACTCCACCAATCAGGCCTTTATGGTAGTGGCCAGACGGAAGCCCCTCCTTAGTAAAAGGCACATCACAGCCCGCTTGGAGTTTGCCAAAAGGCACCTAGAGGACTCTCAAACCATGAGAATCAAGATTCTCTGGTCTGATGAAACCAAAATTGAACTTTTTGGCCTTAATACCAAGCGTCACATCTGGAGGAAACCAGGCACCGCTCATCACCTGGCTAATACCATCCCTACAGTGAAGCATGGCAGTGGCAGCATCATGATCTGGGGATGTTTTTCAGCAGCGGGAACGGGGCGACTAGTCCTGATAGAGGGAAAGATGAATGCAGCTAAGTACACCGAGATCCTTGAAGAAAACCTGCTCCAGAGCGCTCTGGACCTCAGACTGGGGCGAAGGTTTACCTTCCAACATGACAACGACCTGAAGCACACAGCCAAGAGAACAAAGGAGTGGCTTCGGAGAAAGTCTGTGCATGTCCTTGAGTGGCCCAGCCAGGGCTCGAAATTAACTTTTTTACTTGGTAGCACTGGTGCTCCCAACTTCAAAAAGTTAGGAGCACCAGCAAAAATTTAGGAGCACCCACCAAAATGTAAGGAGCACCAACAATATATGTAAATTTATTTTTTTTACGCTCTCACGCTTAAAATGTGTCGACTCCGTTGCAAACGCACTGTTACCTGCGATCTCCGTCCCACAGGCTTTACAGTGTACACAGTGCATTGCGCCGTTGTCATACCTAAGCTAAAGCTAACGAAGTCCGAAGTCCTTCAGCCACTCTCTCCGAAAAGTGTACGCCTTCTTCGCTGCTGGTGCACCCACATCGCGCATCGCCAACAGTTTCAGCAGCCACGGCGACTACATCTGTTACGTTTTTAGTAACGTTAACGTTACTAAAAAATGCCGTAATCGTTCGCTTCATATTGTTAGCTTTCGATAACGCTAGCTAACGTTACCAATTTAGCTAGTTAGGTAACGTTAATAAATTGATAATAAACTTTTGTCTTCAGGTAAAATTAGTTAACGCATTAGCTCTCTGTGTCACGTGACAGTGGAGTGCCGCGAAAGGTAGTGATTGAAGGCTAATCTTAACCAATCTAAAATTAGCATTAAAGGTAAGAACGTCAAGCTCACGTTTGATTGGTTACAATGGTCACTGTCAGAGAAAGGGACGTTCGACTGGGGGGGAAAAAAAAGGTCGCACCAGAACAATTATTTGCACTCGCACAAATGCTCCCAATTATATTTCGAGGTCGCACAGATTAAATTTCGGGAGCATATGCGACCAAAACGGTCGCAATTTCGAGCCCTGGGCCCAGCCAGAGCCCAGACCTGAATCCAATTGAACATCTGTGGAAAGAGCTGAAAATGGCTGTGTACCGCTCCCCATCCAACCTGACGGAGCTTGCAAGGATATGCCAAGAGGAATGGGCAAAAATGTCCAGAAACAAGTGTGCCAAGCTCGTAGCTTCTTTCCCAAGATGCCTTGAAGCTGTAATCGCTGCCAAAGGTGCAGCAACCAAGTATTAGGCTAAGGGTGTGTACAGATATGTAACCCCTAAATAACCAATTTTTGTCAGTAAAATAAAATTGCATATTTTCTAAAAACCTGTTTTCCCTTTGTCATTATTGGCTATTGTGTATAGATGTTTGAGGCAAAAAATAAACTCAATCTATTGTAGTATAAGTCTGTAACGTAATAAAACGTGGATAAGGTGAAAGGGGTGGGGAGACTTTCCGGCTTGACTGTATATTTAAATGTAGAGGTGTTGGCTACATTGTGTTCCGTCTGTCTCGATTTCCTGTCAATTATTTTCTGCAGCTTTTTAAATGCAGGACCAACTCCTGAAAGGGTTCAGCTATCAATTCAATTTATAATGGTGGAACTGACTGCCAACTGCTCACACTCCAGCAACTCCATTGTGTTGTCTAATTTAAACAGCCATTTCTCTTTTTCTTTTCCTTTTTATATAATCGTTTTGCAAACAACGATTCATGAAAAAGGCAGCATGACATTGACCTGTAAATGTTTGCAACACGGCAAAGTTGTTTTGAAAGTACTCTAAAGTATCTCAATATTCTACTGCTAATAGTTACCATTCAATTTGCTCTCTCAATGGCCACAAAATAATTTGGTTTTCCTTTGCGTGCGTGTGCACGGTGGAAAAATGGGACCCACTCTATGCTGCCCTTATACAAAAAGAAAAGCCCCAACACCGCTTAACCTAAAGTACACCGCTTTCTTCAACATGACAAGCTAGACCACACACAACCAAAAACCACAAGCTGTTCATAGCAAGAGCCAACGGAGCACTGCAACATTCTTTACGTCAGAGACCCGTTTCTATAGCCAGAGGAATGACTCTTGTAGGACCTACATTTATATTTAACAGATGCTATCCAGAGCGACAGACATACAGGTTCATGCAATGAACAGAGCTGATGTAGGGTCGTCAGGATCACAACCAAACAATGAACAGAGCTGATGCAGGGTCGTCAGGATCACAAACAATGAACAGAGCTCAGGTGAAGTCATCAGGATCACAACCAATAGGATTAGTCAATAAATTATCTTGAAGTTACATGGCACAGTAGGCACAAGAGAGAGTATACAGTATTAAGTATATAGTATTAAGAATAGCAATTAAATCCCCCTCCTAGCCTATGCCTTTTCTCTTGCATCTAACATAAGCGAAACCAATGTGGGCTCCTGTCAATATAATTACACTACTATTTTCATGCTTAGCACCGGATGCTAGCTATTGGCAAGTGTGTGCTTTACAGCAGCCTCAAAAGAGCAGTCTCGATTTCTGGATTAAAAAGGGTTGTTTAACTGAAAATAACATTAGCATCTTTCCCAGCCTCTCATTGTGTTGGCCAAAGCTGGCGAGATGGCATGCGAAGATGCTTCTCCTCGCTGCTCACTTTGAAATCGCAGAGATTGTTGACTTGCGCTCGATATGCTGGAATTACACGCGACCGTGCGCCAGATGGCAAAATTAATTTGAGTGACAGTTCCAATTTACGAAAGGAGGATTAATTTACAGTGTGGCCCAGGAACGAGACAGTTTGCTATACATTTAATCACAAGCTGCGACACCCATTTTCAGGTTGGGTGGGGGGGGTTAACCTGCAGGCGATATAGCATTTATGTCTTCAGAATACACCTCGTAAAACCGAGCCTCTGATTTCCCCAGATTAGTTCAGTCTTGAATCTTTACCAGATTTTTCCTGAAATAATACCTGAAGCAGACCACTGATACCTTGGTTCACCTTTAAGGCATTAGAGGTAATAGTCTGTAATTGAGAATTACCCAACATGTTGTAACTGGCTAACTACAGTATAATCACCATTTAAATAGCACTTCCTCATACTGCACTGCAATTCAGGGTCCAAGTCAGTGTCACATGATCCAGTGTCCAGTTAGGCCATGACATAAACAAAAGGAGTCTCATGGTGGCATACACAGCCCTATCACGGTTATTTGGGAGAGGGGGGCTTATTCCAAGAGACTGAGGCATGACGTTAACGCCTGCAAGAGCAACGTCAGGTTCATGACCTATAAAAGCCTGCAAGGGGACGGGGCTTTAAAAGGTACAGACGCTGTACTGCCAAGAACATGCAACCACTCGGCCTGCGAGCCGCCCAAACGTCACAAGGGCTTATTTACCCCGTTCTCTCAAGATTAGAGCCGTGACTCACCACTTACACACATTACTTGGCTTGTACCAAACGCAGTTCATAAGCTTCAGTTCACCGTGCACTTCACTGAACTTTACTGCCCAGAGGAAAACAATATCAGAAACAAAAAAAACAAAACAAAAAAAAACAGAATTTCAAAGGAAATGTTGAGAAGACACTGTTGTTTAAACCTTGAGGGCAACCAACTTTCACAGTGGGGGAGTGCCATTTATACACACTACCGGTGAGTATGCAATTAGTCTTCCCATGGATGGCTACCTCTCTCTCCTGTGTGGAAGACTGTTCCCTAAACATCTGCCTGTACTATAATTGCTTCCCAAGCACTGAGAACATGATGGTACTGTAGAGTCGAGCACGAGAGAGACAGACAGACAGGGATGGAGGGAGGGAGGGAGTGAGAGTGAGAGTGAGAGTGAGAGTGAGAGTGAGTGAGAGTGAGAGTGAGTGTGAGTGTGAGTGTGAGAGAGTGAGTGTGAGTGTGAGTGTGAGTGTGAGAGTGAGAGTGAGAGAGTGAGAGTGAGAGAGAGAGAGAGACACAGACAGACAGGGATGGAGGGAGGGAAAGAGAAAGAGACAGACAGTGGGGGCACAAGAGAGACTATAGCACCTGTAATGGCGGCAGCTATAATGGCTGGAGGAGGAGATGAATCTGAGCTTTTGGGGTTTGGGGTACAGGCCAAAGGCAGCAGCATCCCCACCCGTCCTATTTAACAGAAGAAGGCGGGCCCTCTGCGCCCATTCAATCCCCCTACTGCTGCCAGCACCACCTTGCACAAATTAGGATTTTTCAGAACTGTCAATGTTAAAACTTTTTTTTCTTTTTTTTCTTTTTAAAGGATGAAATTCACCTTGAAGAAAGTTCAGTCAAACTCACTCAAACAACAGCAGAAAAAATAGGTTACAAAAATTGGAACGGAGAAGGGGATGTTTTTGTAAGTCTCCAAAAAGTATCCTATTTTCCAAAATAGACAGTCCCTTCTTCCCACTCATATACAAACTCAATATGCCATTCCATCTCCCATCCTTAATTCAGTGAATGACAAATCTGAATTGAGTTGCTAAAATAGATTGTCGCAGCCATGTCAAACATGATAAATGACCACTGGCGGACTGAAACCTGGCATATTCCTGGAAAGCCCTGAAGTTACCCAACTATTTCTGTGGATAACGCAACTTCAGTAGCATTCAATTCAAGATGAACATGGTCAAATGCGCATGGTTGAGGCCGAGATGAAAATGACCACTCAGTGAACACTAAATTATGCGAGTAGTTCAGAAGGTCATGTTAAAATGACATTACACTTTTTTCACATTCATTGCTACAGGACCAGCCAAATAACTAAATGGCACCAAGTTGTTGATAATTACATTATTATTATGCAACTATTACAAACTATGACAAAATTGTCTCACCACCACTAAAAGTGGCCCGTGTGGTCATTTCAATTAATTTCAAAGCTGCGCCTGTTTTCACATTTAGCGATTGCATAAATCAGCACCTTATGAAGCCTCATACACACCAAGCCCCCAAGAGACTGTCCAATTAAGAGCAGACTGAGGCAGTAAAAGCTACTATATCCTGTTTTTAGCCATATAGCGTTTGTGGGAACCCGTGTGCAGGCAGTGTACGCGTTCTAAACCATTTAACGGCTGAGGAACGTGATGCTAATAGGCATGAGTGGATCACACTCACTTAGTGATAGGTCGAAGCTTAAGGTGATAGGTCGAAGCTTAAAGTGATAGGTCGAAGCTTAAAGTCATAGGTCGAAGCTTAAGGTGATAGGTCGAAGCGTAAGGTGATAGGTCGAAGCGTAAGGTGATAGGTCGAAGCGTAAGGTGATAGGTCAAAGCTTAAGGTGATAGGTCGAAGCTTAAGGTGATAGGTCGAAGCGTAAGGTGATAGGTCGAAGCGTAAGGTGATAGGTCGAAGCGTAAGGTGATAGGTCGAAGCTTAAGGTGATAGGTCGAAGCTTAAGGTGATAGGTCGAAGCTTAAGGTGATAGGTCGAAGCTTAGTGATAAGTCGAAGCTTAAGGTGATAGGTCGAAGCGTAAAGTGATAGGTCGAAGCTTAAAGTGATAGGTCGAAGCTTAAGGTGATAGGTCGAAGCTTAAGGTGATAGGTCGAAGCTTAAAGTGATAGGTCGAAGCTTAAGGTGATAGGTTGAAGCTTAGTGATAAGTCGAAGCTTAAGGTGATAGGTCGAAGCGTAAAGTGATAGGTCGAAGCTTAAGGTGATAGGTCGAAGCTTAAGGTGATAGGTCGAAGCGTAAAGTGATAGGTCGAAGCTTAAAGTGATAGGTCGAAGCTTAAGGTGATAGGTCGAAGCTTAAGGTGATAGGTCGAAGCTTAAGGTGATAGGTCGAAGCTTAAGGTGATAGGTTGAAGCTTAAGGTGATAAGTCGAAGCTTAAAGTGATAGTTCGAAGCTTAAAGTGATAGGTCGAAGCTTAAGGTGATAGGTCGAAGCTCTGACTACAGGTTCCTCATTCGGCAAACGGTGAGATTAATGTTACAAAACGGTGGCATTCAAAAACAAAATCCCAAAAAGCTATGCAGTGGCTACAGAAGTAAAAGATTAAATTGTGTTACAAAAACTGGCCACAGAGCAAACAACACAAAACGCTTTTTAGGAAAAATGGCAAAAGGCAGCGAGCATCACCCTTCAGAGCAGAGAGAGCAGTAGATTGCCCCTGGGGGGGGGGTCAACATTTTTATCAATAACGGAATTATGCTTGTGGCACGGCAAAGGACTTAGAACAAGCAGTTTTTAAAAAAATACAAATGAAACCAGTAATGTTTAACAATTAAATGAGTCTTTAATGAACTAAGTCAAATGTGGCATGCTGCTGGGTAAGTCATAATTAGAGCATTTTGCGCCTTTAGAGCCTCCTTTAGCCTCACTAGATATAATCTTAAAACATAAGATCCCTGCTTTAATTGGGAGTAAGAGGAAGAGTTCCATAATTCATGGCACCAGAGATCAAAGACGTCAAGGCACAGAATATCTATAAAATACAAGAAACAAACGTTGTTTTACTGACATCGGTCCACAAATTACATCATGCATGGGGGGGGGCAGGAAGGAGCAGGATCACAAAGATTCAAGCTTCATTAAATTGGAACGGTGATAAAAACCTAATAAAGTAATTAAGGCCAGAAATTGGCACGAAAACCAGAAACGGACACGGCCCTCGTCGTCCACCTGTATATGAACAGCAGCCATTTTAACACAAAGGGTTTAAACACCTCTACAAACCTTTAAAACAAACGGGATCTTTTTCTTAAGGTTAATCTCCATTTAACGTTCAGGAAAGTCTCACTTCATACGACTTGTTCAAAAAGGAATGAATTAAGTTTGTATACGTTACCTGTTATTTTGTCTCGTACTAATTTACAGGACTCGATTTCACCGATGCTCCCAAACAAACTCTTCAGCTCCTCCTGGGTCATGTTCTGAGGCAGATAGTTGACTATCAAGTTAGTTTTACTGTCCTCTATGCTTCCCGATTCTACAGGGGAGGAGCAGTTGTTTGAGATTGTAGCGGGACCGTTGGTTGTGTTGTTACAAGAGGGACCATTGGACAGCTGTGTTTCCATGGCAGCAATTACCTGCTAAAAGACAAAAACAGGACGTCAGGAGGGTAGTCCCCAGCGTCTGACCCTGACCGGAAGGTTAAAAAAGGATTCTCTTCAAACATGAGTTTCAACTGAAAACTCTCCTTTCCTTTTATCTCTATTATCATTCATCTTGGATCTCATCACCTCCTGTGAATGAATTGCAGGGAATTAAATTTTTTTTTTGCAGGGTAGCTGGCTGTTCACTGAAATGTAAAAAGAGTGTACGTGGGTAGAATTCACTTAATGTGCCCATTTCCAAATATGAAAACGAGGGCAAATATTCCAAGCTGCAATGGCAGGCGTCCTAATGCGCGCATTCAATGCAGGGCAGAGGTCGTCTCAGTTTGTAACTGACTTCTTTGGGTTACACACTGCACAAAGTAGAGGCTAGAGGCCACTGGTTGAGGGGCCTACACATAGAACATTCTGGAAATCTTAGCAGTAAGTCCATGTGCATTAAACAAATCACCTCCCACACAGGATGACGGGGCACTACTAGTATACTACTGGCATGAAGGTGAGACAGCAGTAATCACTGAAAAAGGTTATTTTACGGTATACAGGTAAATAAAGACTCCCGTCATTAGCTCACTCTGTAGCTACATGTTTGGGGAGAATATGACATACCAAGCTGATCCCTGACCTGGGAATAAACCACAGCTGGTACTACATTTAGTCCAAAATCAAGAAAGCCCTTTCATGAAGCATGCCATCTTTTCCCATCTTAAAATACCCAGGGCAGGGGCATCCAACCGCTTTCTGCAGTAGTCACCCCATTTGGAAAGAACGTTTGGTAAAATTAACACCATATCATCATTCAAAAACAGGTGATAGAGAATCTGATTTTGAAAATGTGTTGTTGATGGTGAGTGGTCAGTGGTGAGTATAAGAGCTGTTTTCAGTGTTGAGCCACCAAAATCAGGGGAGCTATGTCACCAGTGTGTTTTCCTGAATAATTAGTAAATTGTTTGTTCAGACCAGAGGTAGTTGGCTGAGGTGTGTGATAAGCACACACATCAAGGGCTTTTGCACTTTGGCGGCTCAGAGCTGAAGAGAAGGTTCAGAATACTAGTACGCCAGTGACATTTAGGGTCAAAAAACATTTAGAGAAAAAAACAACCAGGGAAAAGAAGTAAAATAAAAATCACATCCATGTTGACTGGAGTGGGCCAAGTCCCATCCTGTAGAGGGCCATCTCCCCCCAAACGGGGGCTGAGGATCAGCCAAAAAAAATAAAAAAATTTAAAAAAATAAACTACCGGACTTGTTTCTACATTTACTTTCAAGTCCAGGTGGCAGGGGAAGAAAGGAAGGGGAAAAAAATATATATATATATGACATCGTCGCATCCTCGTCCAAAACTCAAGTGAGCAGCTGCACTGGTGTGTGTGCGCTGGTAAATGACAGCGTTTCCCCGTCCACAGAACCATCTGCTCCGAATACATTCTTAATGCCAATAACAAAGACTGGCAAATTCAGCCGTCAATTGCTACCCGTGCTTAGGGGCAGCAAACGGCAGTAAGAAAGAGCGTAAACGTAAGAAAAATACATTAAGAGTTTCTTCCTGCCATCAGAAAGCTTTTGATTGTAAGAGGTAAGCGACCAATAAACCGTGTTCTACTGGGGTTACAGATTGGGCCCTAATGTAGGATCAACTGAATCGCAGGAAGTAGAGGAGTTAAATTGCATAAACTACAAACAGAAATGAAATGTGCCTAAACAACTGCATGAAGAGACATCCTTGTTTAACATCACCTTACAGAGTGTTTACACAAACTTATTTCCAAGAAAAGGCATAGAGAAAAGAAAAGGCATAAAAACAAAAAAAAAAACAATTCCATTAATGAGGGCTTTGATTTGTATAACACACCGTGTAACCACATGCCACACATTGGAAAAAACTGCCACTAAATTCAAAAACAGCACCACATGAATAACCTAGAACACAACACAGTCATACAAGGACAGGTTTAGACCATACCAATACAGGTAATTACCTGTATTAGACCATACCAATACAGGTAATTACCTGTATTAGACCATACCAATACAGGTAACATGGCCGCTTGCTCCAAATGGAAATTGTGTATTGACGCCGTTGGCAGAATACTCAATTAGGTCTGGCAAATTGGAGCGGGTCCTCTGGCTGTATTTGGTATGGCCTGAGCACTGGTCACTGATTGGCGTTTTCCTATGAATAAAAGAAAAGTCCCACAGACCCCAGTCCAAGGCTCAGCCGCCCACGAGCCACTTCTAAGCAGAGAAGCCACATCGCACAGTCTGACTGCCATGTTAGTTTGGAGTCGCCGTCTGCAATATGGACACAAAAAAGGTACTGTACGTTAGATTGACATCAACAAAGCCACAGTCAGGGTTGAGCATTTCATCACTTGTAATGGTAGATTTTAAACGCTTTTTTTTTTTGCTATGCACTGGTGGTCCATGCAGAACACGAGGAGGGGGACTTTTGACTCTCTCGAATTTGCACACCACAATCATAGACGCCGTGGGAGGTGGGGGGGGGGGGGGGGTGAGGAAGGAGGACAATCTGTAGGGGCTAAAAGTCACATGCTGTAAATCTCCACAGGAACATCAAAAGAAATGGTCAGTGCGATCAATGATGTATGGGAAACAACATGAGCTACTTCACAGCACAAGAGGCACACATTATCATCACACAAGGCCTCTGCAAGATTACAAGGGCTGTGAACACTAAAGTTTAACATCCTTTTGGGTACTCTCAGGCAAAGTAGCACTTTTTAAAATACAGTTTTGGACAGGGACCAAAAAGCACCTTTACCAAAAGCCATGATTCATTCCGGCGTTTGGACTCCCCTTTGCACAGCAGTGCCCGCCAGCAGGGAGCAGGTCTAAATCTCCACAATTTATGATCCACACTCGCTATAATGAAACTTTCCAACTAAGAGAAGCGCAAGTGAATCACTTGGCTAGCCGAGCATCAATACAGACTGGAGCGAGCTTTAAGGTCACCCCTAACATTCTTGTCATCGTAAGATGAATATGAAATATGATATCACAGAATGAGTCGAGCAAAAGCTTCAGCGTGTTTGTAAGGAGATCGTCAGTAAGACGCCCATTATGATCAACCTATTCTGTGTTTTTCTGCTTAGAACAAGCCTCCTTCCACGCCATATTTAAAATAATATTTAGCAATTTAACACACACAAACACACAATTATACAAAACCCTTTAGTATTAAATACAGTGGATGCAGTTTATTGCCTTGATAAAATAAAGATCTAGCCTATGTCCTCAGTACCTAGAAAACTTAATGGCTAACAAAGTTGACAGTTCATATTGGTAAGGCCTCTTGACAGTTATTCATATCACCATATTATTGAAAAACTACAAGGGAATCCACCTTGACCTTTTCAGTTTAAATGGTTCCAAAGCTTTGTAGAGATAAAGATAGATCTGCCAATTTTTAGGTAATTTAAAATCTCTCAATTTTTGTAGCAGCTAGTCAGAAAATACTGAGATGCACACAACACAAGCCTTGTTAAGCTTGAGTGACAAATCCTTCACTTGAAATTCATAAAGAAGATTAACGTCTTGAAGGACCTGAAGCCTTGAATGACAACCTCTGGAGGATTAAACATTATTGTGAGCAGACAGATAAGAATGGCTGGAAGAACTGCATGTATTAAATCATGCACAGGGAACACATGCTAACTGACCTTTTCTGGGTCCATATTAAGAAAGCATACTGTGGGGAAAATAGACACATCAGTTCCCATATTTATAAAGCATGTCAGTGTAGGAGTGCTAATCTGGGGTCAGTTTTGCCCTTTGGATCACGATGGATAAGGCTAGGACATGGAGATGAACTGATCCTAGATCAGCACTCCTAATCTCACATGCTTTATAAATATGGAGCCTGATCTCCTCCCAGTAGAACCACTCTCCCCCCAGTATTTCTACACAACTGCAATTTTATCATGTGACACACACTCAACAAGATGCACACGGTATCAACCGTGTTGGTTTTCAAAAGGTGCACCTCGGACCCAAACTGGCACGAATGGAACCGTGACACAATGGGTCCGGCACACATCACTACAACAAAAGCTGCGCTAAATTTAACAAACGTGCCCAACACTTCCTGCTGTGTCTGCCGAAATTGATTCAGAGTACACCTTAAGGCCTATATTTAGAGAGCGCATCCCTTAAAATAGAGGCGTGAAGCAGCAGTGAGCTCAGTAATCCAGTGCAGGCCTGAGATTATGCAGAGAAAAGGCTTTTTTTCTGTACGGGGGGGTGAGATGAATGAGGAAGTTCAAATGCTGCAATTTTCGGTCCACGCGGCTTTAACAAATGAAGAGTCACCCCCATGACCTCCTTACAGAGCAGGGGTAAATGACCCCATTCTTCATCATCAGCTGGATGATTCCTCCAAGAAAAAAAAAAGTATTATAATTTTGAGTAAAAATATTGCAGGAAGGGCAGATAATGTGCATTTCCCTAACCCCTGACCATCATTTGAACACTAGGGCGGCAGTGTAGTATAATGGTTAAGGAACTGGCCTTGTAACCTGGCTTTGTAACCGAAAGGTTGCAGGTTCGATTCCCAGGTAGGACACTGCCGTTGTGCCCTTGAGCAAGGTACTTAACCTGAATCGCTTCAGTATATATCCAGCTGTATAAATGGATAATATGTAAAAAATGCGAAATACTTGTGTAAGTCGCTCTGGATAAGAGCGTCTGCTAAATGCCTATAATGTAATGTAATGTAAAAACTAATTCTAGCCCGAGGACCTATCATATTTTTCTGTTAAAATGGAAGGAAAAACTATCTAAATTAACATACCCAATTCAATAAATGGTACACAAAGTAATTGTAAAGCAATACAAAAGTATTTCACTGAAAAAACATCCAAATATATAAGGCATGTTAGGTCCCACTAGTGAAAAAAATCTTCCAAAATCAGACTAACCCTTGCCCTAACCCTTTCTCAAGGTCCTAAACACAACCATAATCTTACCCTAAGACTTACAATTTGCCTGACACTAGCCTAAGCCTAATTTTAACCCTAAAATGGAAAAATTTAATTTCATTAAGTAGGACTGCTATAAGAAACACACAAAATGAAAAATACAATCAACCATTTACACATGTTCTAAAATTAAACTTTTTGCATTTAATGCTGTAATGGGTATTCGTTTAAAAGCACTTTGATCCAATGCCAGAGTTTTTCATGTGATTAATAAATATATTTCCTTTTAATGAAATTCCCTTGATGAAGATTAACAGCATAAACACAGTCAAGGCTACCATCTTAAAGGCTAAGTCGGCCTTGCATTAACATGCCAGTGTTCATTAATTATAACACAATGCCTCATTGTATCGTTTTCGTCCTCCTTCCCCTTGAGTGCTGCACATAAGACCCAAAACGATAGACTTCAGACTAAATGTTTTGAAAACTTAGGCCATGATATCTAAGATGTAGCCTACCTTTGTCTATTTTAAGTCTGCTTCCCAGAATAGCTAAACATAAAATCTAACAAACGATGTCTGTCAGTCTCCTAAATCCTGATAATTATTGGAAAGGAGACGGATAGCTGTGGGATGCTTATTCACTCGTTCCTGTCCTGTGTGAAATAAATTCAGAAAAATCATGCAAAGAATCAGAGCCCTGAGCCCTATCTACTACGTCCCGTCTCCTGCGTACAGTGCACTGTGTCTGAATCAGAGCCCTGTCTACTGTGCCCCGTCTCAGAGCCCCATCTAATGTGCCTGATAGGGCTCAGGGCTCTGATTCAGTTCGCACTGTGTCCGAATCAGAGCCCGGAGCCCTATCTACTACGTCCCGTCTCCTGCGTACAGTGCTCTGTGTCTGAATCAGAGCCCCATCTACTGCGTCCCGTCTCCTGCGTACAGTGCTCTGTGTCTGAATCAGAGCCCTACCTACTGCGCCCCGTCTCCTGCGTACAGTGCACTGTGTCTGAATCAGAGCCCTACCTACTGCACCCCGTCTCCTGCGTACAGTGCACTGTGTCTGAATCAGAGCCCCATCTACTGCGCCCCGTCTCCTGCGTACAGTGCACTGTGTCTGAATCAGAGCCCTACCTACTGCACCCCGTCTCCTGCGTACAGTGCACTGTGTCTGAATCAGAGCCCTACCTACTGCGTCCCGTCTCCTGCGTACAGTGCTCTGTGTCTGAATCAGAGCCCTACCTACTGCACCCCGTCTCCTGCGTACAGTGCTCTGTCTGAATCAGAGCCCTGAGCCCCATCTACTGCGTCCCGTCTCCTGCGTACAGTGCACTGTGTCTGAATCAGAGCCCTACCTACTGCACCCCGTCTCCTGCGTACAGTGCACTGTGTCTGAATCAGAGCCCTACCTACTGCACCCCGTCTCCTGCGTACAGTGCTCTGTGTCTGAATCAGAGCCCTACCTACTGCACCCCGTCTCCTGCGTACAGTGCTCTGTGTCTGAATCAGAGCCCTACCTACTGCACCCCGTCTCCTGCGTACAGTGCTCTGTGTCTGAATCAGAGCCCTGAGCCCCATCTACTGCGTCCCGTCTCCTGCGTACAGTGCTCTGTGTCTGAATCAGAGCCCTACCTACTGCGTCCCGTCTCCTGCGTACAGTGCACTGTGTCTGAATCAGAGCCCTATCTACTGCGCCCCGTCTCCTGCGTACAGTGCACTGTGTCTGAATCAGAGCCCTACCTACTGCGCCCTGTCTCCTGCGTACAGTGCTCTGTGTCTGAATCAGAGCCCTACCTACTGCACCCCGTCTCCTGCGTACAGTGCACTGTGTCTGAATCAGAGCCCTATCTACTGCGCCCCGTCTCCTGCGTACAGTGCACTGTGTCTGAATCAGAGCCCTACCTACTGCGTCCCGTCTCCTGCGTACAGTGCACTGTGTCTGAATCAGAGCCCTACCTACTGCGTCCCGTCTCCTGCGTACAGTGCTCTGTGTCTGAATCAGAGCCCTACCTACTGCGCCCCGTCTCCTGCGTACAGTGCACTGTGTCTGAATCAGAGCCCTATCTACTGCGCCCCGTCTCCTGCGTACAGTGCACTGTGTCCGAATCAGAGCCTTAAGCCCTACCTACTTCACCCAGTCTCCGGCGTACAGTGCACTGCATCCGAATCAGAGCCCTGAGCCCTACCTACCGCGCCCAGTCTCCTGCGTACAGTGCACTGTGTCCGAATCAGAGTCCCATCTACTGCGTACAGTGCACTGGCAGAAGTGTGCCGTATAATGTGCTCCGTTTAGCACGTGACGTGCAGTACGCGAAAAATACCCACCAGACTATTTTCCAACCGCACTGTGCAAGTGTCGTAAGACATCCCACCCTTGCGCGGCCATGTCACGTGTTGTATTTGAAGGAAAACATTATAAATATCATTTTACAATATTATTTTTAAAAACTAACCTTCACGTCATATTTATGGGACCAAAATATTTCTGTACTTCTTGAAGTGTGCTCCAGAATATACTCAACGAAAGCCCGGAAGTAAGTACATCATACGGCCGTAAGTAATGTTTTTCGTCACGTCTAGTCAACAAGCCTACCTAATAGTATGGAAGGGTGCTGATTCGGACACAGCCCAGGCTTCTGAGTATAGCCTAAATTTAGTGAGGGATGGTTCTTGTGATGTCATAAAAGGCAGACCAATGGGGGCCCTGAGAGCAACAGAAGACAGGCAGGGGGCTTCAAACTACCCAGCTCAACCGCATCGGATTCTAACACTGTTAATGAATGCAATCAGTCGATTCATCACACAATGCATTAAAACAGGTGGTTCATCAAGTAGATACCATTGTGTTTGTCATGTTCACTGAGACATTCCCTCTGAAAACTTCCTGTGCTTGAAAAATCACCGAGTTTTTTTATTTTTTTTATTTTTTATAACCCGCAAGTTCGTGTTACGTTGCCAATAAACCTTTCTCGCAAATGCATTTGCCCCCCCCGCATGGGTCTCCATTGTGCAGCCACTGCTGTCTCAATCAGAGGCAATGGATGCCTATTTTAGTCTGGCATGACTCAGCGTTTTCTTATTTACCACCAAGGCAAGGGTGGCCATCCAGTTCACACTCGCAATGAGATTACAGGAACAAATGTGAAAGCGGAGAAATCCTGAGGCATTCAAATTCTAGCCCCGCACCTGGAGAGATGGACCTGCAAACGCATTCCGAGGAGGCAGTACTGCAGGAGACAGATTACTGTGTGAACACGAAGGTGAAGAGCCCCCATCGTTTCAGCAGTGCCACTACTGTTCCAACAGGTGATCAAATGAGTAACTGCTACAGCGTTTCCTAATAAATGGATTTGACATAACTGCGTGTCAGTTCGGCCAACTTAGTTCCCCATATTTACCATTGGTTTTGCAGGGTTGTAGGATGAAGTAAAACATTATCCTTCCCACATACAAAAGAAAGTGCAAAGCACGACTTGGCTACCAATCTGTCCCTTTTTCAGACAAAAACTCACTGGAAGTGATTCTGAGTGGGGGCATTTGCATGCTGGGAAGCGAAGTTCAATAGGGAAAATGTCACTTATTTCAGTTTGAAAATGTGCAGCACTTGAGACCAGACCAAAACGGAAGCCAACAAAATGTTGGCACCCAGTTTCACAGCAAAGCAATATGTCAGAGGGCAAAAGAGGGAATTTGAATGGCGTGTGCGAAAACGCTCTTAGTGGGGGATTAAAACGACAGCATCACAACTTAAATCCAAATTTAATCCAAAATTTTTTATTTTTAATAGAGGCCACGTTTTTATATACATTTTTATATAAAAAGGGAGAAGGAGAAGTTATGCTTCGAGATAAACAAAAGCAATACATATTTAGAAAACGGGGAGCTATGCATTTTAGAAAAGCAAAACAATTCAGTCAGAGGGTGATAACTGACTACATGAAAGCCAGCTGGCTTTTGCCATTTCTAAGAACGGCTTCTATCCATCCATGATCTAACCTGCTTATTGCTGGTCAGGGCGTGGGGGGTGCTGGAGTGCTGGGTGCAAAATACACCCCTCCGGAGTACCCGGAGAAAACTCAGTGGACATGGGGAGAAAACTCAGTGGACATGGGGAGAACATGCAAACTCCACACAGAAAGGCCCTCGGCCAGGATTCGAACTCAGTACCTTCATGCTGCGAGACGAGTGCTACCCACTGCACCACCGGGCCTCCCCAGAACAGCAAGATCGCCGTAAGGCGTCTCCTCAGACACCTTAATTTGGAGGACGGTTGCAGAATTGAGTTTCACTTCTTTGTACGTCTCAAGCACTTTATGCGAAGCATAAACAACAGTTCGTTAGGTCCCATCTGTCTGTTCAGCTGTGTCCGCCTCCCACTCCACCCATGTGACACACAGCCCGCTATCAGCTGACCAAATGCTTCCTTCCACTGCACTACCTGCCGAGCGCCGCCTTATTTCTAATACAAAGTTCAAGGCAGTGATAGCAGAGTGAACGTTCATGAAGCCCATAAGGGGTGGAGCTTCAATGAGCGGTCAATCCGTTTTGAAAAGCTCGCTTGAAGGATTTTTCCTAGCAACAGCAGAGCGCAATTTTTTTATTTATTCTGCACTATGTATGCTTTCCTTTTACTTTTATGTTTATGTCATCGTGCTATTGAGTACACGACATGCTGCATTTAAGAATGTGACACCACCTGCCACACAGGAAGTCCCTCGAAGGAAAGAGTTGATATTTTTGTACTGTTCCAGAGTACAAGCCCACTGCAGTACCCTATTATGGCACTGCATTATCCCAAATTCTCCGCCTTTTCCCTCACTCCCGTCTGTCCCTTACCATAATCCCTGGATCAGATGATAAAGCTCCCATGGAATCCCGGTCCCATTACAGGGCCCATTCATGATGATGTAACAGGGATTTCCAACTCCCTACACTAACTTCTTACATGAAACTATGGCTTTGGCCGAATCAGAGCCCTATCTACTGCGTCCTGTTTCCTAGCATACTGCGTACCGTTTATTGCACGCTGTTTAGCATGCAACATGCTGGATGTGAAAAATATCCTCCATGCCATTATCAGAGCAAACCTGGAAATAAGTAAATCATCCGTGGATATTAAGTACACTGCATTTAGAGAACATTTTGCCCACTGTTCTCATCCAGTGTACTCAACAAGCATACTAAATAGTACAGAAGGGCGATTATCACCCTCCTCAAGGTAATAAAATGACAGGTCAGCATTCATAAAGGCCGTTGACCTACAGCGGGAGCAGCTTAAGCAGTATGCGAACATACAGGAACCCACAGTGAGCAGTAACTCCAGCTTAAGCAGTATGCTAACACATAGGAACCTGCAGTGAGAGCAGTAACTCCAGCTTAAGCAGTATGCTAACACACAGGAACCTGCAGTGAGAACAGTAACTCCATCTTAAGCAGTATGCTAACACACAGGAACCTGCAGTGAGAGCAGTAACTCCAGCTTAAGCAGTATGCTAACACACAGGAACCCGCAGTGAGAGCAGTAACTCCAGCTTAAGCAGTATGCTAACACACAGGAACCTGCAGTGAGAACAGTAACTCCAGCTTAAGCAGTATGCTAACACACAGGAACCTGCAGTGAGAGCAGTAACTCCAGCTTAAGCAGTATGCTAACACACAGGAACCCGCAGTGAGAGCAGTAACTCCAGTTTAAGCAGTATGCTAACACACAGGAACCTGCAGTGAGAACAGTAACTCCAGCTTAAGCAGTATGCTAACACACAGGAACCCGCAGTGAGAGCAGTAACTCCAGCTTAAGCAGTATGCTAACACACAGGAACCTGCAGTGAGAGCAGTAACTCCAGCTTAAGCAGTATGCTAACACACAGGAACCCGCAGTGAGAGCAGTAACTCCAACTTAAGCAGTATGCTAACACACAGGAACCTGCAGTGAGAACAGTAACTCCAGCTTAAGCAGTATGCTAACACACAGGAACCTGCAGTGAGAACAGTAACTCCAGCTTAAGCAGTATGCTAACACACAGGAACCTGCAGTGAGAGCAGTAACTCCAGCTTAAGCAGTATGCTAACGCACAGGAACCTGCAGTGAGAGCAGTAACTCCAACTTAAGCAGTATGCTAACACACAGGAACCCGCAGTGAGAGCAGTAACTCCAGCTTAAGCAGTATGCTAACACACAGGAACCTGCAGTGAGAGCAGTAACTCCAGCTTAAGCAGTATGCTAACACACAGGAACCTGCAGTGAGAGCAGTAACTCCAGCTTAAGCAGTATGCTAACACACAGGAACCTGCAGTGAGAACAGTAACTCCAGCTTAAGCAGTATGCTAACACACAGGAACCCGCAGTGAGAACAGTAACCCCAGCTTAAGCAGTATGCTAACACACAGGAACCTGCAGTGAGAGCAGTAACTCCATCTTAAGCAGTATGCTAACACACAGGAACCTGCAGTGAGAACAGGTTCTGCTGATGTCCTGTCAACCAGCAGCTAATTTAAGCACTGGAAACCAGATGCGTCTGTGGCCAATCAATGAGAAGCGTTGAAAGGCGCCGCTTGTGATCCCCGATGCAACGGCATAACACTCAACAGCTTTGGTTTGATTGGGGCTTTGACAGGGACCGCGTCATGCTAGGGCAACAGCAAGCTGTGCAAGATCTCAATTGCCATGGGAACATGTCTGGGCTACAGAACGGACAGTAAGACCGTGAGGACATAAAATGATGAACAGCATAGGCTAAATTCTAAATAAAGGTCAATTTTGCTGAACATTCTCAGCTCCGACATACGATCCTAAAGTATGAGAATTGCAGTTTTCACACTTTCCTCGAGGAAATCATGTGTCAGGCCAGCAGTCAGGCAGACTGTTCACCTGCAGGGGTAGCAGCAGTCACAGCAGGTTATGCAATATGCTAATGTAAAACCGGTAAGAACATTAGCCATGCTGCATAAAAGAGGAACTAATTGGAGACCGACAATCCAGCAAGGACAATCCAGGACACAGACCATTCAAAAAGCGCATGCAACACTAAGTATAAAGAATAAAAAAATAGCAGTGATGTGCACGAGTGCAGCTCTACCGATGAGGTGCAAGCCACGGCATTATTAAAAAATCCTCTCTGGCAGGAGTGACTGTTTACTGCGCAAGAAAAGAAAAAAGATTATATTTATAGCCAGATCTTTGTCCCGCTCTACATTTTATCAAATATTTCAGGACTTCCCCATCCGTACTGTGAGAAGTGATCTTACAGAAAACATAAGGGAAAACCCACCTTAATACACCACAGTGAATACTCCATGCGAAGGCTACCTTGACTGTCTTTCCCTCTCTGTCAGACACAAATGCATGCACACACACAAACTCATGCACGCCCACAGGCTCCAAGTCTCAGCACATTAAGAGTTTGGTGAAGTACTTAAACCTTATAGGCCATGCTGTGAGGAGTGGGAGTTTATGTATAGGTGTGAAAGTCATTGGCACTGAAGTCCAAACACCTGAACTTACATCTACAGCAGCAGCGCACTGGGGAGTGTAGGAAGAAAGTTCCCGGCATATGGCCTTTGGGGGGGGGGGGGGGGGGTGGGGGGTTGACTAGCCTTCAAATAACAGACTACAGACTACAGACTACACTAGGCATATCTCAGAAGCAGGAGGATTCTAAAGCCTAGTAACACCTTTACCAAAACAAAACCTGCTCGCATTTACTTGGCTCAAGATTACATTTTTTTTAATTGCAGCAAACACGCTAGGCATGGCCTGATTTACTCACGTTAAAACTGGGTGTCTTACATGAATTACAAACATCACCTCCATATCCAAGAAGAAATTAATAATTTCCTATAAATAGGGCTGAGCGTTTTTTTAAATTTTTTTATTTTTATTCCAGCCTCTGAATTCAAGACTAATAAAACGAAAGGAAGAGTCAGCTCTTCAGCTGCAGGCAGGTATTTAAAACACTAAACACGTGTGCTGTACAGGTGTGGTATACTCTGCCAGCCCATAGCTTGGCAGCCCTGGTTCCGTGCTGGCTTTTACTGGAACGTCATTACAGACACTTAATTGATCAATTTAAACAGCTGATTGCACAGCTAACTTACCACACCTAGTTTCTTGGGTCTGAATTGCTTATCAATTTTAAGGTGAAAACAAAAGCCAATAGAGAATTCAGCTCCGCGGGACCAGGATAGAGAATTCAGCTCTGCGGGACCAGGATAGAGAATTCAGCTCCCCGGGACCAGGATAGAGAATTCAGCTCCGCGGGACCAGGATAGAGAATTCAGCTCCGCGGGACCAGGATAGAGAATTCAGCTCCCCGGGACCAGGATAGAGAATTCAGCTCCGCGGGACCAGGATAGAGAATTCAGCTCCCCGGGACCAGGATAGAGAATTCAGCTCCCCGGGACCAGGATAGAGAATTCAGCTCCCCGGGACCAGGATAGAGAATTCAGCTCCCCGGGACCAGGATAGAGAATTCAGCTCCACGGGACCAGGATAGAGAATTCAGCTCCACGGGACCAGGATAGAGAATTCAGGTCCACGGGACCAGGATAGAGAATTCAGCTCCGCGGGACCAGGATAGAGAATTCAGCT
Organism: Synaphobranchus kaupii; assembly: GCA_029718625.1. NCBI lineage: Eukaryota > Metazoa > Chordata > Actinopteri > Anguilliformes > Synaphobranchidae > Synaphobranchus > Synaphobranchus kaupii. Next base: position 132,722,863 of record CM056376.1, read on the forward strand.
CCCCGGGACCAGGATAGAGAATTCAGCTCCCCGGGACCAGGATAGAGAATTCAGGTCCACGGGACCAGGATAGAGAATTCAGCTCCACGGGACCAGGATAGGGGAAACCCCTCGTGCCGCTGAATAAACTGCCGACTGAATGAAATAAAGTGTAGGCATACATACTAAAAACTGGAAGCAGTGGAGTAAAGCCAAGCTTAATGCGATTGGCTTTGGCACCAAGGCCCACAGGGTTGGAGAACAGCGCCGCCCCCTGGTGGAGGAACATGCTTTCTGCACAACAAGCTCAGCACCCATCAGCTCACTCCTGTGCTGCACATTCCCAGTAGCTTCAAAGTCATCTGCAGATACATCCATACCAAAAAAAAGAAGACCCTGCCACTTTTCCAGCAATCTGAACCAAATCCCATCCATTTATAATTTATAAAGGCAAGCCCCAACTTTAAATTGGCTGGAAGTGTTGGAAAAAGATTTAATTTGACCTTGGGAGAGAAAAAAAAGCCCCAATGTATTGCTTGCATTACTAAAATGTTAGCCTGCCTCCCAGTAGATCCTGTACAACAGTACATTAGGACAGGGACAAGCCTATGGCAGTCTACGAGCGATGTCACAAACGGAGCCTGGGTCTTTATGGGTATTTTTGCTGCCCTCTCCTACAGCGATGGGCTCTCTCCTGTGTGGTTGAGACCACTTAACCTGGTTGAGTGGCGCTGCTGGCAGCTGTGGAAATCGAAGTACACTGGAGCCCCCCCCCCCCCCCCTAAAAGTGTGTGTGTGGGGGGGGTGGCGTGGCCCTTATCCCTTCTACTACCATTCATGGGACGGATGCAGGGGGTATATAATAAACACTACACAAAGTGGGGTGGGGAAAGGAAACAAAAAGACTTACGTTGTTAACAATCAAATCGGGGAGATGGGCAGTTGAACTGTTTGAAATGTGCAGTGGAATAATCTATAAACCAATCAGCCCAAAGAAGATTTGAGCAGAGGAACGTTGAAAAGCAAGCTTTGCTTCAGTGGGATTTTGAAGGTTTTCTGTTTTTTTTTTTCTATGGTGAGCCTGAGGCCAACTGTAAGCATTTGTTTGGCTGTGGCTAGGCCATTAGTTTCACAGGGCACAACAAAAAATTACACAATTACAAAATTTCAATCTCTGCAGGTTTTTAGCATCTCATAAGGGTACCTGTTTCGCACATCTCAAAAAGTCCAAAAGCTTTTAAATTCAAGACTGAACTTTATTTGACAACTGCACTGTGGATGGAAATGTATCATATAAATCAATGCACCTGCAGCAAATAAAATCTTTAGCTTTAATATTCACAGGTTTTCTACCAGCCACAGACACACACACTTTGCTCTCCTCCAGACATCAGGAGTTTCACACACAGGTCACAAAGTTACCGCGGTTATGCGGCGTTCACATTTTTACTGTAGAAAAAACGTTATATAGGGACAGTTTAATTATTTCGGAAAGGCGCTTGGTACTGTAAAGTCGTGGATGAGAAAAGGAGAACACTCGCCGTTTCATTAATTAACCTTCCCAAACCAAATAAGACAGGAGGCACAACAAAAGTCAATGTTTCCAAAAAAAAACAAACAAAAAAAACCCTATCCGGTTTGTCCCCCCACTGCGGCTGATAAAATGGACGTTTTGGCAGAATGTTCCGTCTGCGGTCTGTATGCGGCATTCAACGCAGGCGGAGTCGTAGCTTTCCGCTGCGGTCTCAGTGAAATAATGGAACATCCGGTTTGCCGTCAACTGCATACCGCTACCATGTGATCGCAGCATTAGAAACGTACAGACGGCAGTAGTTACAATTAATGGCTTCCCTACACAGTACAGCAAACTCAACACCGTTCCACCACTGCGGTCTCCCACAGGAAGTACTCCTGCTCATTTTCGCCTTCATTCCTTTCTGGATGCCAAATTGCCACCCTTCCCCCCTCCATAAGCTGCCTTTCCTTCATCTTTTTGAAATGAACTGCTTACATCATACATATGTACATTATGGCTGTGCATGCTGTAAGACATAGGTCTCACTGCTCCACCAGGGTCATTTTAGACAACTCAACCCACCCACGTCCTCTTCCAAAGGTATTTATACTTCATAAAGTAGTCCAATTTCACACTGAGCTTTCATTTTAACAAGACTGTCTTACTGCCAATTTTGAAGGCCACATACAGTACATCATAAAGGAGTCTAAATGTGCACTACCCTATACTAAACACAGCAGGTGCGCATAATGCGTCATTTTTGATCACAAGAAAGCATTTGCCATTTCCCTCTCCCATTTCTTATTAAACTGAATGCGAGAGCATGTTTTAGTGAGCGTTTGTACTTTCAGAAGTCAGCAATCAAAGTGATTTCCAACCCATCAATTCAGAACCAGGTGACCCATCAAGGGAAAGTGGAAGACTTGCCACAATAAAATGAAACGTCTGTAGAATTTAAAATGTTAAACATGTTTTAACTTGCTGTAGATCAGTTTTTATCCCTGAGCCAGTCCATTTTAATTAGTGCACACATAATTAACCTTCCTGCATGCACGTCGTGGCACATTTCCTATCTGAGGTGTGCTGCACTGTCCCTCAAACACACAAACATTCTGTGTTCGCTGGTAGGATCCTGTTTTACATTTCAGATCCATCAGATCTTTCATATCAATCTATTGCAGGAAAATGGGCTGCTTTTCAAACCCAAGTTCTTTAGATCAAAACTGACTTGCCAAAAGACATGGACTTCTAAACGTAACTGACGTGCCAACTATGGCCTGGAAGAGGCCGCTCAAAGGTCGTGATGCAACATAGCTGATGATTTATTTCTGCCAAAAAATAGTTATTGCAACTGTCTATAAGAGTATGCTAATCAGGGCATAGAATTAACTTTCACCCATTGGCCAGAGTAGCTTGTGGATTCTAAAAATCACCAGCCATTTTCAACATTTTACCAGCCACATTATCTTTTACAATACAAAACATGGTTGGTTACGGCCAAAGTGGCTGCTAGAGTAAAAATCTTACCAGCCAAAATGAAAATTTTACCAGCATTTGGCGGGTAGTGGGTGTTAATTTCACACTGATGCTAATTAAGCCCAACCAAAAACAACCAAATCCAATCCAGCCCATACACATGGAACTCCTGCTGTGGCTACCGTTGTGAGTGTGTGCACATTGTGTTTAGAACTCAGTGGACTCGATTAGAATAATTTGTAAAAAAAAATGTATGAAACAAATTCCACCATGTCATACTTACGAGTGTACATTTTTTTATAGCATTGCTTGCATAATGATTGAACAAGTCATGCAACAACACAATTCAGACTACTTTTCATTTATTTTTTGCACAATGCACAAGAAATTCAGCATGGCCAGGCCTGTCAATGATGCACAATCATTTGTAGTTCCACCAAAAGTCCCAGCACGGGACATCGGGCCCACACTACACCACATTTCTGACTGCCTAGCAATCCTCTCCCCTCATCTCAACTGCAACTGTTTTTGGGGCAGCGCTTCATCCACACATTTTACTCAGTGCCACGGGCGACATAAGTCGACAAAAATACGAACGGCCTAAAGCGCTGAGGGCGAATAATGTCGACCACTGCTGTACCGGTAAAAAATTCAGAACTTGTCGGAAAAAATTAAACGATGACCAGTTCGTTCTTTTACCTGCTTTTACTCGGATTACCTCTTTTTTATTTATATGGTCCTAGATCGCAATATTTGAGGTCATATTTAGCCTACGTTTTAAAATTCATCTAGAATAACAGACCACCTAAACCAACATTGGGGCACGGGAATAACGAGTCTCGGTCAATTTGTAGGCTACCAACACGTTTCTGCGCCACGTTACTTTTTGCCTCATGACAGCTCATTTTTACATATCCATACAAATGACCATTAGATTTATTATTCATTTTTACAGATGCAGGAGGTGGTTTTTAATGGAAAACATAAAACTTGACCAATGTAAGAGTCCTGTTAACCAAACTGAAAAGCACTGAAAAGAAATTAATTATATTACCATCAATATTGTTGACGTTGCTCTAATAGTGAACTGAACCAGCAGGTAAGACTTTTACGAATGAAATTCAAACAAACCATGATTGCTTAACACACGACGTGATTGTTAACAGGAAAGACAGAATTCTAAAGGCTGGTCACATTTCAATTAGAAAAAATAAATAAAATAAATCGGGAAATGAGGTAGCCGAATTACTAAAAAATTAAAATATGTTGTATGCTTAGAAAACTGGTTTGCAGCAATGTAAACCACACCGAATTTGTAGTAAATGGCCTTTAACATCCAAAATACCGATATGGTTCTTTAAACTCAATGGGACCACAATTCCAATAAGACACGACTGCATATCAAGCTCTGTATATGTAGGCCTTTCGAACAATTGGACAACATGGATAAGCATTAATTCACATTAAATCAACGAAAAAATGAGCAAACAGTTTTCACAGTATGACCCATCAAATTACATTTTTTTTTATATTTTCCCCTGTGATATTAAACCTGCAAAAAAACGATTGTGAAATGTATACTCGGAATACAGAATGTGCACATCGGCACGTCTGCATACAAGATAAACTCCCTGCACGATTCATTTCAATTCCTGTCTATAAATATGTCATCTGCTCATCGGTCAGCATGACAGATGGTTTGCCCCCATCAATCATGGCTACATTTTTTGTTAAGGATGGGAAATTGTCAGATGGCCTCCATGACACTTGCTAAACTTACACATATTTTAAAGGACAACGGTCCCTGGCATATCTAGGCAAAGCTCAACTAGTCTATTCCAGTGCATCCACTGCACATCAACGGCTAGTGTCCCATGATACCAGCCACAGGAATAAGGTCTTGCTGACCATAATGCTGGGACTTCTTTTTGAGAAAGGCAGAGGACTGGGCTGTTAAAAAGACATTTTATGAGTTTCCAGAACAAGGCTGCCCATGGGCCTGATGGGATAAAAGTCTGCTCTGAAGAGGGCCTTTCACCATTAAATGGCTCATTCGCATTTTACAGGTTGACCAGGCAAGTAACCACACTACAATAAACCAGGGCCAAGTGATCTTTAGGTCGCCCTTGTAATGAGGCAATTATGGACCACGGCAGTTTCAACTGCCAAACTATCAGAAATTTAAATTGCACAGTAATTCCAGACAATATAAGAACTAAACACCCATAGACAAATAAAAAACACTTCCTAAATACCAGTCTTGCTTCTAAAGTAGGCCAGAGCTCTTACATACTCCTACTTCCAATTCACAATCTCACCTTTCTTAAGAGAAAATGAAAACATTGGGCATTGCCCTACTTCCAACACTGCTTCAAGGCGCTAATATTTTATTAGATAAACAGTTGGAAAACACTCGGCGCTTGGCAAGCCGCTAACTTTCTAGCCTGGTAAATTATTTTGATGTCTGCAGCCAGCTCCTTCTGTTGCTGCCATCTCTGTACAGCTTCTTGCCTGGAGCAAATGCCAAGCCTTTAAAAAAATAATAATAAATTATCATTAAAACATGATTAAAGATCATATTTTCAGTGCCCAATACACTACGTAACTGAACTCCCTTTCCACCGACTAAGCACATTCCTGTGTAAAATTGTATAAAGTGCATTAGCACTCCAAATTCAATCCCACAACACAATCTGAGAGAATTTGTGCATTTTCCACCGTCACTCCCCTAAAAGCCCATGACCTTGACTCACAGCTGTTCTGCTACACACAGTTTGCCTCTCACTGGATACCAAAATCGTAGCTCTTTAAATCCATGGCCATGTTTCCAGCGGTAGGTCTTGGCAGATATCCAGGCAAAAAAAAAAAAGAAAAAAAGAATTTGAAGCAATATTCAGAACAAAATGTTTAGTTCATAAGATTAAATATTTACATTAGCAACATGTTTCTTTTGGAAGTGCTTTTGAATGTACCTACTGAAAGTATTTTGAATGCATATTTGACTCGTCTGCCAATTATGATTTACATTTATAATTACTACACTAATTGAACCTCATATAGCATCCTCCTTGTGTTAGGCATGCAACACTTCCAGCCAGGGCCCTCATCCACTCACAATCATAAGCAACACATACCATAAGATTGAAGGGGACTGGACTGTCTGTGGTAACCATGGAGATAATTTAAATTTTTAGAAATGGAAAAGCTGCTTTTTAGCCATCAAGCTCTGCACATACAAGGAGCACATAACACATCCCACAACATTTAAACACACTGAAAACAAGGACAGCACGCCAACTGCTTGAGCATTTTAATACATTAGAAAGGCATTTAGTGTGCTTGGCATGCATTTAGAAAGCATCAGCGTTTGGCTGATATTGGACTAACCATCTTTAGTAATTAGGACGGAAAACGTCCATCTTCATTTGTTAGCTGATATAGTAGGAAAACCAATTTAAAAAGCCATTTCCATTTCCCCCCCCACAGAAGCACACAGCCAACACTATCTGCTGCCGTTTCCCTCTTCACAGACAGGATTTTTAAAGGTTTCCCTTAAAACCAGTCATGTTTCTTCGAAATCTGCTCTAAAACTCGCTCTGAACAGAAAAGAGTTCCAGCTCAAGGACTCCTAAAAAAAAAAAAAATTTTTTTTTTTTTAAATAAAAAAAAAAAAGCAGAGCACATCTTTACAGGGAAACCTCAGGTCTTCATTACAGTTCTCCCTTTTTTAAAAAGACTGATGAAGAGCACACGCCATAATCAAATGCCTCCTCCCTGTGCTCTACAGCACAAAGAAAGCCCTAAGAAATGACCTCTGGCTCCAGCTCCCCAGCCAAAGCTGCATAGGAGTGTCCCTGGCAGGCGATCACTCAGCAGCACCCCCTGCAGGGATCAGAGAGTGACGCATGCATTTTCCTCCCTCTGGCAGACAAACACATGGGCAGTGTCCTGATCAAGCAGCCAGCTTTCGGCTCTCAACCTGGATATAATGCCCTCTGCTGATATCTATAATCCTTTCCGAATTGGGCTCCATTCATTTTTGACAGCAAAAATAAATGACTTCCACTCATATATTGATGTTAACATTAAACATCATTATACAACAATGCGATCCGAGCGAGTAACGTGATTGGCCGAGACACGTTCCACCAGTGCTGGTATTTAGTATAACCGCCTCCCTCCTCCTCCCGCTTTTACGTCACTGTATCTAAGGTCCAAATCAGCGCACTTGCCTGAGTATGCCAGTTGAGTATACTTTTTTTTTATTTTTTTTATTTTTTTAAAAAGGTATTAAGTACACGACAGTTCTAAAAATTGAGTTCTTAATATCCCCGGATGATATACTACGTCTGAGTTTTCGCTGATGGAGTATGGAGGATATTTTTTGCATACTGCATGTCACAAAACAGTATGCAGTAAGCAGTATACAGTATGCTAATACACAGTAAACAGGCCATAGTAGATACGGCTCTGATTCAGACACAGCCCAGGCATGTTTAAAAAATAAAGCTTTTCTTCTTATTTTTTTTAAATTAATGGCCCGACTTGTTACAACCACCCCATCGATCGGCCTGGTCAATGTCAGCGTGAGTATGACAGTAAATTCAAAAAAGACTCACTTGGTGTTAAGTCTATTGTAAAATTTCCCAATGCAATAGAAATCACTCTAAATAGAGATGGGAGCATAATTATAATTTGCAAACCATTTTGCAAAGCAACCAAGAGCTACCCATTAATTACAGAAGCTTTAGGTGAATTAAAGCCATGTTTGTGAACACAGGGTCATGTCCCCTCTTCTACTTTGTTGAATATTTGACCCCATCTACTACAGAAATGTAGCAACAGGTAGTGAATCAATTGATAAATATACAAAATGCTCACATGCAATTAAATGCACCCGGAGTGACAGTATTTTAATTATAGAGCTCTTCTCAACACAGAAACCAATCACTGACAATACGGTAAAATGTAATCAAAATAGAATGCCATCTGAAAGCAGGCATTCTTAGTACATAAGCAAGAATGGTTTGAAACTGAATTGGCCTACAAAAACCACACTTTCAGTACAGTACAGTACACACTTCCCTACTGCAGTACAGTGTCGGACCAGTTCCCGAAAACATTTAGACTGACAGACCTCCATCTTGACTTCTTAGACCACAAGTGAATTTGTTCCGCTATGCCGCCATCCTGTTCTTAAGGGCAAAACGGCAGTTCCACAGTTCAGCGACACACCACTAGAGATTAGGGTTTGGAGAGCAGGCCGGTGCTGCGTGGCTGCAGGGCTCTGTCACTATGGCTGCTGATAGGGCGATAGTGTGTGATGTCACAGCCATGTTTAAATGAGTCACTCGCCCAGAGAAATAGAGGGAAAACCGCATCACAATGGCTAAACATCGACGCTTTTTGTTACGGCTCGCGGTGAACTTCACGTTTCGCTAGATCAGCGGCCCCCCCCAACGCTGTTCCTGGGGATGTCTTCACTCCAGCCCTAACAAAGCACACCTCAGCTGCAAATCAGTACAATCAGGCGCACCTAATTAGGGTTGAAATGGTAAAAACTACAGGATGGTAGATCTCCTGGAACAGGGTTGGGGACCACTGATCTAGAGAAACGTGATGTTCACGACGAACCGTAACAAAAACTGTTTTTGTGTCGAGGTTGAAAACATCCCCTTTTACACTTGCTGTGAAGAGCTGGACTGAACCCCCCATAAGTCATATGAGATTACGGGCAGACAGCCCACCCGTCTTTTTCCACCATCATTGGGGGGGGTGAGATTCCTGGCCAATCACATTCACATCCCTGGGGACAATGGGGAACAGTGGTGGAAATGGCTATAGGAACATGTTAAATTAAAAAAATAAAAATAAAAACCCAACCACCACGGAGACACCAGACAACACTAGTTCGGCAAAAGACGCTATTAACCTGTGAGGGAAATCTAATGAGTCAGATATTCCGCCACAGTTCACCAATGGGTGAGTAAGGGGGTCATGAGTTCAACCACCATTGGTTGGATCGATCAGCAGCCATCCCCATATCTGGGATATGCCCTATTTGCAGGCGTGTGAAAGCCGAGGCTCCAAGCTGGCGAACGCCACAGAACGTTCCGCAACGCTCCGAGCAGTCTTGTGGTTTTAAAGGTGCTCCAGCTCACCCACCGTACTACAGCGCGCTCCTGTATTCTCAGGTGGGATCTGTGGTGATGTCACAGCTGGAGAGGCAGTGGCGGGAGGAGGGGGAAAAAAAAAAAAACACGTGTGTTTTCCAGCTCTTCCTCCTGGGCCTGTTTGCCCCAAGTTTAAAACTGCCAATCACTACCACCACGTACCCCTTTATTGCATCATGGAGGGGTTGTGGGGGTAGGAGGGGGGCCACATGGTTTCCTTTCTGGGATGCAGGTTTCATTCAAGATAATTTTTTAATAGTCATACATAAACAGTCATACATTTTTTATCCTGTTCAGATTTGAACAAATGTTTTAAATCCTGAAAAAAGTTCTTGCACTGCCCACTACTGGGGGATTTGGCATGGGTAATACGGAGAACCCGTTTCTTGCAAAAGTAAGATGGCATCCACACCAGTCGTACGACCACTTAAATCAGAAGTGAACATCAAATGAATGTCCACACAAACCATCAGCCCTCCAGCTCTCCAGTTCACAAACTGCATCATCGGTACAAAAAGGAAATCCCATTTAGGATTCCAAACAAAAAATATAAGCCTACACAACTTGTGGTTTAATTAACTAATTAAATGAAAGAATTAACTGCACAGGGTGGACTGCAGGTTGGAAATGCAGTGTTCCCATAGTTAATAAACAGAATATGTACGCATGTCCCTGTCAATTTTGCCCCAGTGTTTTTACTTCATCTGCCAAAATTCTTTATGCCAACGTCAGCAGCCAGTGACATCACCCTACGCTGGATGGAACAGCAGAGGGAGGGAGGACGAGGAGTTCCCTCTAGAGTTAACCGCAAAAAAATAAAAAATAAAAAATGCTTTAGCAGCGTTTTCACCCAGTGACATTGCAGGCCGGGACCAAAATACTCACCGGTAAATTTGTACAGGATTTCGAACAGTCAGCCAATTTGCAACTGAATGCTTTACTGATCCGCAGTGAGGAAAACGCGTTGCCACCAGTTGCAAAGGCTGACATACAATTATCACGCACAGTGCATCCAGGACAGCAAATGGAAATATGAATGTACAGAACAAAGAGGACCGTATAAAAGATAAATTGTTTGCTCGTTTAAAAGGGGGGAAAATGTTGTAATGGGAAGGGACGATAAATACAACCCACAAGACTGAAACATAAAAAGTACTACAAACCCAAACGCATTTGTAACGATAAAAAGCCCCCTGAAAAAAAAGCCGACGCCCACGGCCCACTCCACTATCATTAGAGTTACATCATAAGACTGCTCTGCCGACAGTATCTAAACCTTTTTGTAGTTCACTCCCGCATAATAAATCTTGCAGGAATACAGCTCTGATGCCTCTTCAAAGCGCTGTGAACCGGAGTTCGTTCGTTCAACGTCTTTTTCGCTGCCTTTTTTTTTCTAAACCCGTGTCAAGTGAGGTGAACCCTGCTCAGACATGAAGCTGTATTTTTCAGGGGAAAAAAAGAAACATTTTGTGCCCTCTCGGCGCAAAAAAGCCGCGCGGCTCTCCACACCAATCGCCGTGCTCCTCGGGAACACACACTGCACCTCTGCAAACACGAGGAGATCCTGTGTGTTGTTCACTCTACCCTCCTCCAATCTTATTTGCAACAGCCTTTTGCATAAATGCCCGAGTCCCTTTCCTATTCCCATTTGGTACAGATTTCTAAGCACACAATGTGAATATTAGCGCTTCTGTTGCCAGAGCAATCTACACTTTTCTTTCTCCCAATGCTTTTTGGTTTTCATCACAAGCACGGCCATGCCAGAGTCATTATATCCTGTGATCTCCATTCGCCTCCAGACCTGCTGCTGCGGATTTCCCCGCACTAATCAACTTCTGGAGTAAATTTTAAATCTCTCCAGCTCATTTATTCACACAAGGTCACCTTCACTTGTGCGGTTACCTACGGTTACCGGCCACACCAGCGTGCGCGTTTGTGTTTCGTGTGCGATTTCTCACGGTCAGTGCGACGTTCGATAAAAACCTGCCGCGCGGCCGGACATCCACTTCCGTTCGTCTCCACAATCGGACTCCGGTGCTACCGCATGAAGGCAACAGGCAACTACACTCTTGTAAAGGCAATGAGCTGATATAAACCTGTCTAAAGATCACTTCAAACCTGACCTACTAACCGATTCTAGGTAGGCGGGTAGTAGGTAACCAACAGCGATGTCCACATCATAAGGCTGTGCACACAAGTGACAGCCATTGATACGGCCCTATACACTTGACGTATTGTGTGGGTTTGTATTAACGGTATGAGGAGGTATGCGCGCAACGGATGCACTTTACACAGGAAAAAGGGCACGTTTAGCAACCTTCCCCAGGGTCACACAGGACACTGTCCGGGCGTTTCAGATTATTTGGACAGGTAAGGAAGTATACAACATTAACAAAACTTCACCTTGAGGACGGGATTTGCCGGTGGCAAGAAAGCTTCCATTTTGAGGATTACAGAGTTTAAAAGCACTCGACAGAACGATTGATTAGCGTTTATGACAGACTGTGAGAGTGTGCATACTACGCACTGACAAAAGGGAAACGGCGCGCAATATCCTTCCCGCCAGGTCAGTACAGCCACATCCTCTGATAACACGGGCATTACTGACACCCCTGCCTTTTTGCGCTCTGCACGTTTACACCACCAACACGCAAACCGATTTGACAATTACCCTGCACTTGCGTTTACGCCCCACTGAACATGACTGTTTAAAATTCTACTTCTGCCCCCTTTTGTCCACTCCAGTCATCTGCCTTTCCTCAGGTTTTACACGGCAGACATGAGGGATTACAGCCGTAAACAATTTGCAACGGTTTTCACAAACGATACAGCTCATGACAATCTATGGAAGGCTTTTATTGAAGTAGGACGGGTCGATCAAGCAAGCCACAATTCACAAGTCCCATTTTAAACTCTTAAGAGCAGGGCCCACAACTTCTCCCAGAGTACCAGCCGAATTACACAACTGACCTTTCAAAATTGGATTTTTGTTTCTCCCCCACGACAATAGAAGGCATTTCAGTACCTGTCAAGGGGTGCGCCTGCCGAGGAGCTGGCTCTCAGGTTGCAGTCATGTGACCAGATAGCTTAATTGTGGCATCTCAGACCCTGTACCTGGTGTGGTGATCGCCTATTCAATCCACCTATAACGCTTCATTTACAACTGCTGTAATGCTGAGGTCGAAAGAACTTTCCTGTGGCTGTTAAGGACCATCACTATGGTATTTTATTCATTGTGTTTCAGTGTTTGATAGCTGGAAAGCACAGCCCTTTCAGGTAATGCACAGAGGGTAGAGTCCATTATCTTATCAAAACCTTACTGTGCGACTGTGGCTGGCATCCCATCAAAATGACACAGAGCAGTAACAGGAGGCACACAACTGCAAAGCAGAATGAGGATATGTGTACAGGTGCTCTGTCCATACTGACTGCAAAGCAGAATGTGGATGCGTGTACAGGGGCTCTGTCCATACTGACTGCAAAGCAGAATGTGGATGCGTGTACAGGACCTCTGTCCATACTGACTGCAAAGCAGAATGCGGATGTGTGTACAGGACCTCTGTCCATACTGACTGCAAAGCAGAATGTGGATGCGTGTACAGGGGCTCTGTCCATACTGACTGCAAAGCAGAATGTGGATGCGTGTACAGGACCTCTGTCCATACTGACTGCAAAGCAGAATGCGGATGTGTGTACAGGACCTCTGTCCATACTGACTGCAAAGCAGAATGTGGATGTGTGTACAGGTGCTCTGTCCATACTGATGGCAAAGCAGAATGTGGATGTGTGTTACAGGACCTCTGTCCATACTGACGGCAAAGCAGAATGTGGATGTGTGTACATGGGATGTGCGTCTAGGGGGCTCTGCACCTCAGCATTTCCAAAGGAAAGTTTCAGAAAACCTCCATCGCATCACGCGAGAGCGCTTCCTGGCCAATAGGGACAGTTTGCCTGCAGTCTCTCTCCCTGCATCAGCTGCATAAAGCCTGCTCCCAAACATAAAACACAACGATGTACTGCAGTGAGCATAAGCACCTGAGAGGAGGACAGTGCTAGAATAACAGGGACAATTTCCGAGTGATGTGTACGGATTTGATAGGGAAATGGCATTCCAATTTGGAGGAAAAAAGTGTAGTAATTATTTTATTTTTTTAAGTACTAATTTTAAAAACATTTAATAAAGTAATCTCCATTAGCAAGTCATTTACTGCATAGTGACTGGAAGTAGAAAGAGCTGCTCAATTGGTTAATCAGAATATAGGAGTTGGTGATGTATAAGCTGACGAACTTTTTCCAAAAAAAATTTTTGATTTTGATTTGATTTGATCTTTATTTTTCTCGAACCATAAACAAACATAAAAAACACAATTTGTAATAATCACCAACTACATTAAGATAAAAACATTCAAGTAAAAAAAACAAAAAAAAAATTAAAAAATAAAATAAGTTCAGGAGGTAGTTTAGCTGCAACCTGAAGGTCTGTGCAGAGTAGCATAGGTGAGCACAAGCCCTCCTGACCGGTAAATGCAGATGCCATTACAGAATACAATAAAAAAACATGGAACGCAAACAAAATGGGTTTGACCAATAATTAACTAATGAGAACCCGATCAAACGCATGCATGAAATGGCACTTCAACCGAACCTCCAAAAACCTGACTGTGTCCAGAAGGGGGCGATGTTGAGCGTGTCAACCATTGTGTCCCATATCAATCAGTCCCAAATGCAGTAAGTGGCTAATTGGAAAAAAGAAAATTAAAGGAAAATACTTTGGAAAGGATTTTTAAAACAAACTGCCTTTTGTCAAAGTGTACCTTTTTTTAAATTTTTTTTTTAATAAATGGAAAATTGGCCAATCATGACATGCAATGTACAATCTGTCCTCCCCATATTGCCTTTGCCTTCCAGGAGAGCCCAGTAAAATGGTTTTAATGATCTGTGTGGACGTGGGGCCCACGTCGGAACGGCTCTGTCAGCGAGATTAGAAAGTGGGGACGAGAGAAGTGTCCAAACAGGCCTTTTCACTGGGCCGAGGGCAGTCCCTGACCGCTGCCGACAAGCTGCGACGACGCCCGCTGTCCCCCATCGGGATTCTGCAGTGAAGCACGGCACCCAGAGGCCAAGCCCCCCCCCCCCCATCTACAGCGCAAAGCCGCCGTATTCCCACGGCAACTAGCCCCAAACTCCGCTCAGGCATGGATCTGACCGTTCCCCATTTCTCCTGATTTAATCAGGAAATACTGACTTTTTTCAGACCCTAAATATCTCAGAGCCATAAGCACTTCTCTCCTGTTACAGGCTGTCAGAGCAGATGCGTGGATGTATGCGCTTATGACAAAACTCAAGTCTGAAAATCTGTGTGTCCTTTTTCACCACAGAGGCCAAATATTAATTTATCTGCACCAGCGCCCTTTGTTTCGTTGGCAGCTTATTTTAATTTTTCCACTCACATAGGCCTATATCAAAATGCTCAGTGCAAATTCAATCCCTCAAAGAAAATGAGCTCATGGAAATTTGCCAGATCCAAACCCATCACAACAGTGCATCGAGTGAATGCAAAATTAATATGCAGGATGCAAGAGATTACATTTGCCCTACACATACTTAAGGTCATTTACAAAGCTTGCATGTTAGCGAGATGAAAACGAATCAGATTGCTGAAATGCACAATCACAAAATCCTTAATCAATTACTGAGATCAGCAATCAAATGCTTGTTAATTAAAAAAAAAAAATGAACTGAGCTCATACCTCATCAATATTCATGAGGCAGAAGTCTGCATGAAATAATTCACTGATATCAGTTTTCCTACGCAAAAGTGTGAGTGAACACAGCTCTTGGCAGTGAGTAGTGCGCACAGAAAGACCTGCGGTTTCATGGGCTTTGAGAAGACTGTTTTGAATCATTTTAATAATCGACCTTGGGAGCCACAGATTCTTAAAATCAAAATTGATTAACATCGCTAATATATTAACCATTAACGCAACTGGCTATTTATTAAAGCAGTTCAGGTTACTCGCCTTCATTTTGTATTAGCTAACTATTCATTAGCCAAAATCAAAAGTATTACCCTACAGTGCTTACCAATAATTGACATCATTTATTCTTACTATGCATTTGAGAATTATTTTATTGGATCACTTGAATTGCAAAACTTGCCATTCCAGAACACACAAAATTAATGGACAGTGGGAAATGTATATTTTTTTGGACTACAATAAAATGATATATATATATTTTTTTTTTTTAAATCAAGATACAAATAATTTGCGTTCATGCATACCGTGAAGTGTGAGACCTTACCTTTTGATAAGTCACTCAAATCAGTGGTGAAATTTCAAAGACAAAATGGTAACCAGGAGCCCAAGTGAAAGTCACGGTCACAGCTGATGTAACACGCATCTAATTTTGGGTGATTTAAGCAGCCGCGGGGGGATGTGAGCATTAACATGCGTGTGCCAAGTCCGCGCAGGCCCAGGCCGGCAGAACCGGAGCCCGTGGGGCACACAAAGCTCTTTATTCATGGGCGCACTTGTGAAAGGGGAACAGTGCCACCGCCTTGTCACACGGCACCGAGGAGATTTTCACCCAGACAGATGGCCAAGTGTGGCAGGAACAGCGGAGTCCACAGTCATGCCAGGGGAGATCATCCACAGAGCTCTAACTGCGAGCCAGAGGGAATCAGCATGACTGTGAACTTCAATATCCAACCAATCAGCACCTCCGCCGTCGGCATATTGTTTGAGTAAAACAAATACCCCTTTGCCCATCTCACACAGCCTAGAACATTCTACAGGATAAAAAAAACAAATGTATACTTGTAGAGGAAAAACAAAGAATCTGGATTTGGTTATGCATCCTGGTTATGGTCGATATGCGTTTTACATTACACAGGCCCACTAAAACAAATGTACGATTCCATTTCTGCACTGTATATTGTTGTACCGTGCATTGTGTCGTTAATTCACAAAGCCCACCTAGCTCTCTCAAGTAGCTCAACCAATAGTCAGTCGCTAAGAATACACAGCATGAGCCCTATAACCGACACATTAGCGGAATATGAACAGGAGCACAATGCGACAGGAACAGCTTCATCACATTGCAGTAAGGTAGGGACGGGTTCAGTCAGCCAGGGTTTCTCTGGTTACCACTACACGAGCGCCCCCTAGCTAATCACCGGATAACTACATGTTAAAAGCTGTCATTAGTGAGAGATTCTTCTCCAATTGGCGCAAGCCCACCCATAGTACCTCACTGTAAATGGTCATTAGCTCATGGAACAGTGCACATGTTCCCATGTACTGGTGCAAGGGGCATAGCATTTACAGAAGCACAGAACTACCGACAGCCATAGAAAGGGCTTGCTGTACAATAACCCAATTAAAGATTAGGGAGAATCCAGCTGCACAATGAGGTTTATTGATGCAGTAGGAAAAAGGTAGCTATATGGTCTATACTTTGCCAAGTGCTGACGCCTCCATCTTAAAATTAGCTGCTTAAATGTGCCAATTTCAGAAGGTGCTCTTGAATTAAAATCCTAAAACTGGATTCAGGAATGGAATACTTCACAGAGAGGAAAGGGGGGGGGGGGGGGGTTTACTCCTTTCTGGCAGACATGCCCACTTTTCTGGGATCACACAACCACAAATGGTTCTTAGGAAATGTTCTCAAAATGAATTTGTTCAGTTAAAGCAGAATCTAATTATCCAATTTATACATGGCCATGCAATTTATCTAAAAGGAGAGTAACATAATGTGGGCTATATGGGGAGCGTGCACATTCGCCACACTGGGCAGGAAGCAGAGGCCATCTTGCACGGTGTGCATTTGGGGTGTGACTTCTTTGGCGCCAATGCAAGTAGTGGGCCATTTCACAAAAATGCACTTAATGCTTAATAGTTTAACCACCAGGGGAAGAAACGGTGGGCCAATTTTAAGACATGGCGTCTTCACATTAAAAATCAAAGCACTGGGCGACCAGAAAGTGGACGCTACATTTTCAACACCTACTGTTTAATATTAACTGGTGGTATAGATCTGCACGTATTATTTAGCTTTGAACTGTGTTCTCTTTATTTAAATGCATGTTATATGGGGGGGGACATCAGCTAAGGGAAACCAGACAAAAACTAGCGACATGAAAAATTGCTTTGAAAACAATATAACCTTTGTTGCGACTAAAACGCATACAATTCTACCTTAATACATGGCATCCAAGTTAATAACTCAAAAATATAGTACCATGCATGCACAATCACGTACTAAATGTGTCCACAAACAGCTAAAAGTAAAAAGCCGACAACTCCAACACTGCATACCTTTATTTACTTGAGAAATTCCATATGGAACATGTATTATTAAAGTTATATGGTTTCATATTTACAACATTCAGCTTGAAACACAATGCTGTGCACAATCATTTAGAAATGCAAATATATTTTACATCTGCACACACATTTAAGGAAATATTGTAGATCTTCATAGCATTATGCAAAAGGTATGCAGCATCAGCAGTAAAGCGTTTGTGAGGAGTGGCTAAACTGCCCTTGTGAAAATCCAGGAATTTTGCAACATGAATAAAAATTGTTTTAGAAATCAAGCAGTAACGAAAAGATCCTGTTAAAAATAAATCCCTTGAAGACACAGCTTCACGCTACAAACTAAACTGCTTGGGGCAACCATTTTGCAATTACTGATTTGAAACAAAAGTACCACCAGTTGTTGCAGGGGGTTGCTTTGAACAGTCAGTGCAGTGATGAAAAGGAGCCATTACTACATTCAAAGACTTATGTCCTGCATCAACAGGTAGAGGTCAAATTTAACACACACACACACACACACACACACACACACACACACACACACACACACACACACACACACACACACACACACACACACACACACACACACACACACACACACACACACACACACACACACCCAATTTCCCACTTGTGCGAGCAACAGAGTGGGTCAGAGAGGCCATGGTAGAGCCATTTTCCAGAGAAGCCGAAGATAAGTCGCTCTGTGAACCCCAAGCGCAGTCTGTGGGTGTGAGATGCACAGTGCTGACCGCACAGGGCATACACAACCTCAACATGCAGTGGAGGGGTGAAGCAGTCTTGACCCACCCTCACCCCACCACCTAGAGACCTCAACTAACCAAGTCTTTAGACAGGCCTGTACAGCAGCTGAATTTTATGTTCTTTATTTAAACGCCACGTGTCTGGGCTTAATAATGTATAAAGACAACGTCTCATTCTTGATCTTCAACTTTGAAAAATGTGTTTGAAAAACAACGCTGGACCCATAAAAGGCCCCAAAACAAACCTCATCCCTAAATTAAAAAATGTTCAATATGCACGACAAGTTTAAATAAAAGCTTCATATAAGCCAACTAACAGTCTTAAATATATATCCTTATCCTTATATAAATATATATCTATCCTTATATCCAAGCCTTCTATAAACCGGCAGATAAGGTTGAATCGGCAAAACGAACAGTAAGTGACCTGTATGTAAAGCTGAAGACTGAACAAAAACATGACATTTGATGTGAGCGATAAATTTTAAAGCAGACTAACTCTAGGTTGATTTACGTACCAGATTAAGCCAATCTTTCTGAGCAGGTGGGAGTGGTACATTGCTGGCTTACACCGAATAAAATAAAAAAATCTTTAAATAAAAGGCTCGGGATATTTGCTTTAACAGTACATCTCTAATGCAGTAGTGCACAATTTCAACTAAACACAAAACTCCAATCCACAGCTTTCTAGTTCCTTAGAAAAGCTGTAGATTGAAAAAAAAAAAAAACTGGAAGCAAAACTGATTCAGCCAAGGCATTTAGTGGAGTAATAATGGCTAAATGTCAGGTTGGAACTAGCATGCTAACACTACAGCCCTTGTTGAGTGAGGTCCAGTCACCCTGTGGCAAAAAAACAACTTGCACACTATTACAGACAAAATGTTAAACATTCTCAATTAGAGGGCAAGGCACTATAGCGCCAAGTCCCATTGATAGTCCCTCTCTCGCTACTTGACTGTTGAGACGACTCAGCATCTTCTTATCAAATATGTTAGCAACACTCAGTTGCTAAACTGCCAGGAATGCCAGCCTACTAACTAACCAACACAGGCTGGGCAAGACACTGCAAGAACACCGAAACATTCTTTACAAAAGGAGAGGGAACAACACACCCACATTTCTTACAGATGTCATGATAGTGGTATGAAATACAACTTCTCATTTTCAGCATTTTTATTGGGGTGACTTGCTGTAATTCTCACACTACAACCACCACTGCGAGGAGGAGAAGAGGTTCAAGTCGAAATGCATCGCCACCAATACACTGCATCAAATTCTGTTTTAAGTTGTGTTAATGAAAATCACACATACCCACCCCTCAGTGTCCTGTGTTAAGACCCCAAGATTAACTGCCATGAGTTTCAGCACAAAAATGTCACAAAAAAAAAAATATTGAAGTTATTCAGATTGCTCATTACATTGAGGCACAGTCAAATGTTCACAATGATAAAACATGCGTTTTGAAGTCATTGTCAAAGCTCATACAGCCTTGCGTGTTAAATATTTGCTACTGGTAGATTTTAGTTCAAAAACCAGAGTTCTGAAGGCTGAATGGGCTAATCCTTACCGTGCGCCTCTGTGTATGGCTAAGCCAAACCAGGCAGAAATCAATAATTCAAATCAGCTAAAACAACTTCAGAGGTGGTGCCACGAAGAGCTAAGACCCGATTCAAAACTAATTAATTTCAGCCACCCGGTCCAAAGAAAATGTGGATACATATAGCATGCATCAAAAGCACTACAGGACACAAAAAAAACAAAAAAACATTTCAGTTGTAAAACAGTTTCCCCAATTTAAACGCGGCCGAAAATCATCTTTAGTTTGCGAAGGTGCACCCGTTTAGCCACCCATTTAGTGTTAGTGTTTTTGTGTTGATCACTTGCGGTAATTGGTGCAACATGTCTCATAACGATTGATATAAACAGAATTCATTATTTGAATGAGTTATGTCAAAAATGCAGGTGCAAAATGAAAATTTCACGAGTAGCATAAGCAAGTCCAACTGCAGTGCGGTTTTATGATGTTAAGCCAATGTCAGCCCTCCAAATTGGGCTGTCTACCCAGCACGTAACGTTAATCTCACCAAAAAATATGTTTTCAACGTAAAACAAAAATGCCAAGTTACTCACACATAGCCTACAAAGCACTGTCTGGAAGTCCTTAATTCCAACTTGCAAAAACAAGGCCTGCCTTTAAAAGTACTGATATCAAAATGTTGCCAAGTTGCCAACTAACAATATTGTAGGTCACACTAATTAAACTAGTTCTATTCCAAAACAATGCTATCCAAACTTTCCTAAATTATTTAATGCAACTTGGCAACGTGTTTTTTCACCTTAGCATGTGAAGACATTGTGGTCATTCAAACTTTAAATGTCAAATAACAAAAATGGCCTCATGGAACAAAATATAATTTCAATTAATGTTTTAAACAGTTTACACTCCAAAAAGGATATGTTTATACTTTGTTGTAAAGTTTACTTTAGAAAATGTTTGCTACAGATTTCTCTACAATTCACACCAAGAACGAGAATTTACAATAGAGAAAGGGGGGATGAATAAATGAATGCAGATAAATAGAAATATGTTGACATTAAAATTGCCAACATATAGCATTTTTACAAACCTATCCAGACATGTTCGCCCTGTCAAAGAAACCTACTTTGTGTTTGTGGGTCAGATGATACCAAATAAGTAATAGTACTAATTTGTTAAAGTAATAGTTATGTCATTTGTGAACAGAATTTTGTGAACACAAGAATGTCTAGGCTCTGTAGAACCACACAGGTTTCTATAGAAATCTAAATATTCCAAATAAACAAATACATCAATAAATACATAATAATAATACATTTTATTCATGCTGTGCTTTTCATAGACCCAAAGCAGTGGATGCAGACAATTTTTCAACATACCATGTAGTGTAGTAATTTCAACACATGTGAATCTCAGATTATTTCCACTATAAATTATTGTCCTTTCACAGTTTGATGTGGCACAGTTTAATTGACCACATTCTCTTGAGATGGTAAGATGAAAAAACACAGGGCCAAGTTATATTAAATAATTTAGGAAAGTTTAGATAGCATTGCTTTGGAATAGAGCTAGTTTCATTAGTGTGAGCTACGATAAGCAATATTGTTAGTTGTAACTTGGCCACATTTTGATATCAATACTTTTAAAGGCAGGCCTTGTTTTTGTTGGAATTAAGGACTTACAGACAGTGCTTTGCAGGCTATGCGTGAGTAACTTGGCATTTTTTTACATTGAAAACATTATTTTTGGTGAGATATCACTTCTTTTTGTGTACTAATGTAATATGTTTGGTAGCTAACTAATGATGAAAATGCATGAAGATAATGACATCAAGAGAGACATGCATATAGAATACACGCACACACGCATGCATTGCAGCTCAAAGACGTAGGCGTGAATTCTGTGCTTTAGCTTACCATGAACTACAACTAAATTAGTGTTAGCAGTCATTTTAACTGCATGACAGTATGTAGCCTATTTGAACGGTATAAACTTCCCCTAGTGGTTGAGACATGTCCGTCTCAATTACAGTATTCATGTTAGTCCAAAATTATGAACTACACCTTTAAAAAAACTCCATAAATTTGGACTTACGACCGATCCTGTCGCCAGACTAATGCATAAAATGCACCGCTAAGAAAATCATGTTCACGTATAGAAACAGTAATATTTGTAAAAAAAAAACGTAGTAAAAGCATTTTCCCTTGCTTACTGTACTATATACAGTACCTGATGCACTTTCGGTTTAGAAGACAGCTAAATTTTTTCTCTCCAAAATCTCTCGTATAAATATATTTAGTAAACCAAGTACTTACCAGTATATTCAGCTACAACTGTTTGTCGATTAATCCTGAAGAGTTTATCTTGTTACATTTCGCCAAAGTCTCGTACAATCTACATTTCCACAGCGACCATCTATCGCACTTTGGGCTAAAATACGTTGCTGTTATTCTACACACGCACTTTCGTACGTTTTTTTTATTTTTATTTTTTAACGCATTTAAATACATTAGGCTACTTATGTTATGGTTATTATGTATATAGCTACTAGTGACTATTCTGAAATAAATGTATTTTGTTGCAAATTTCTGAATACAGCTTCAATCCGAACTGTAAACCATAGATGTGCATGGAATATTTTTTGAGATATATTTAAATAAAACTAGCAGCCTAGCCTACAAACTACATGGAAATTGCCTCTGGAGGGCCAAAGTAAATAAGGTTAAAGGATAGTATCGCCTACACGGTAGACGTAGCCTAGTAACGCACGCATCAGGTTCAGTGTAGGCTATATTTTTTCCGGTCGTGTTACCTGGGGCAAATCGTTTGGTATTTGTGGTACCAACCGTAGGCTACCATGCAGGTGTAGTTTAGTTTTCTGTACGGCAATGGACTTATAAGGCGTTTTTAATTGCTTCGTAGTGGTAGTTTCCTTTACACTCTCTAGTAGGTTAGTTTTCCTGACCAGCTGACTGACATTCAAATTTCTCAGGCAAAGCCATTTCCCAGAGATCTTTGCATGAGATACTGCTGTCTACTGACAGCATAGCACTGTCAAAGAAGTGACTAACCATGAGACGTGTCTTTGCTGAATTGATGGTATATGTAGGTTATATTATCGTAAATTCTTAATTTTCGTAGTAATTAATTATTATGGTAATATTGTGTTGTGTGTGATGTGTGAAAAGGATAAACTGAACAGAGCTGAAGTGAAGAAATGAATGAAGACAAAGAAATCTTGGCCAAGGCAAGCGTTGAAGCTTCGGCTTCCACAGTGAGTCAGACATGACCGCAAGAGCACAGCATAAGCTTCCACACAGACTAATTTTTTTGTCGCCATTTGTGTGAGATTGAAACATGTAGCCAATGGCACAGTTGTTTCTAGATTTTTTTTTTTTTTTTACATTAACGCGATGTTAACCAGGCGATATTTTGCGTTAGAACTATTATCTGTGCCTGAGAAATGGGATATGTGTTCCTGTAGCCTACTGCGAACCTGCGGTGAACGTTTTGCTGGTAGCGAGTAGACTAATGTTAGGCTACCACCTCTTTTAAGTAAGAAAAATAAGACAACTTTTGTGTTGCGGTACCAGAAATAATGTACTAAAACTGCTAGGATCAGGTGAGAATCGAACCAACAATCTGCTGCATGCTAGAGCAGCACTGTAACCACTAAGCTACAGACACTCTCAGTTTGTGTAGTAGGTAGACAGGCTCTGAAGCATGTAAATGCGACGAGGTCATTTTAAACAGAGCTTCCGATAGGCGGATTAAAGGCGGTTGTCCAATGGGGAGAATTATTATTTGAGCGTAGGCAGGAAAAATGAGAAGCAGGAGAAAAACCGGCAAAATAACCCAAGTTTGGGATTGAATTGTGTGGATGTGTATCTGAATGCTGTGTCGTTACATGGGGTCAGAATTTACAGAAGCTAATGTTTTTAAGGGCTGAGTCTGTGGTCATTGTGGTTACGTCTGTAGGAAACCCTGAAAGTGCTCATTTAATTCGATTGGAAGCTGCACAAAGCAATTTAAATTGAAATTTATCAAAGTTCACTTCCCGTTCTTGAACCCGGATTAATCATTCTTCTCTGTAGTGTAGCAGTTTAAAGCGCAGTCTAGGCTAATGTTACCACCTAACTGCTTTAGTAATCATTTAGCTAAGCGGATAGATCTACAAGTCTCTGCAATACTCCCGGATGCCATATTATTGGAGCGTATTACTGCATCAGAATGCATAACGTTAATGGTATTACTGAAAAAAATAGCTGTGACGATGCAAACTCCTCAGAGTGTAACGTTAGCTTCAGGAATAAAAATATTGGGGACTTGGATTTTACCAGCATGACTAACATTACACTGGCCAAATGTTTTGGTCACATTGATGAAAATAGGCCAAATTAGCGTTACTCCTCAACGCTCTGGCCACAGCGCTAACGTTAACTTAACGTTACTGCTAAATTGAGGAGGTATTGGTAGCGTTAACTAATAGCCAATTTAGCAATAACATTAATAGCCAATTTAGCAGGCTAACTCGGGCTAACATTAGCCAACTAACTCGGAATGCGCTGCACCTGCGACCAGTCAAACACAAATGAGGGCCTGAAGCTAACGCGTTAAATTACAACGTTAACGTTACTGCGAATATGTAAATGAGCGTAATTGCAAGCTTGTGAAAGGTTTATTTTACTTCGTTACGGAGATAGAAACTTTTCAATGTGTTACCTGTAAAAGACAGACCCCATATTTCAAACAAACTGACGACCCAAATGTGAATTTAGCCAATTACCGTTAGCTAGCCGAATTGAGACCCGTTGACGTTAACTTGGCTAACATTAGCAAACGCCAGAATTTCACAAGCATAATGTTGAAATTCCAAACTAACGTCAGCTAACGTTACTTATAAAGCCAAAATTACATTACGCGTTTCTCTTTGACACACTTTGTATCAAAATGTGCCGTTAATGAACTGCTGCAGTAAATAAGAAGACGGCCAGTGTTATTAGCTAAGGCTAACGTTAGTCCATACAGTGCGGAAGCTAAGCTTAGCTACTAGCGACACAGACAGGCAACTGAAAAGTCCAAAAACTCTTCTTCCCAATGCGCAGGACAGTTCGCTTTCTATTATATTTAATCAATATCAAACCTGTTATAAAGCATACAAATTACACTTTTCCATACCTTGGTTGTCAAATACAGCTCACAGCGGTCTTTAAATAATTGTAGACCCATAAAACAAACGCCTTCAGTCGTCCAGGTCTAGCAGGATAGTGACGCGGGTGAGGGGCGATGGCGGGAAATCTAGCAATGCAAACTGGCAACCTAATCAGCCAATCACAAGGGCCGCTCCCCGACCTCTTAATTGAAATTATGCTGTGCCCTGTAAACTAATGAGTAGCCTACTATTTGGGTTGAGGGAGGTATGTTAGAATAAAGAAATATTCTCATTTGTTTCAGGTGCACTAAGATTCAGTACCTTTCTGCAAACATTTCAAATATTTGTTCAAATAAAGTAGCTCGCTAGTCTTATTTAAAGAATAAATTATTTTTTTAACAGAAGAAAAAACAGTGGCTAGCCTATCGAAGGAAGAATGAGACAGTAACTGAGGATGTTGCTAACGTCAACGCTCTTCAGCACAGTCAACTTTGATATCGAAATATGGTAGCCTATATTATGTGAGTGCCAATTGAATTCAGGTGTAGGCTAGTCTATTTCATCAAGTGAACTGGCATGCTGCTTACTATTAAATTATCTCTAATAATCCATTTCCGTGGTCCGGGCTTTGCAGAGAGATCAATTGTACTTGTTCTGTTGTATGAACACACAAGTACTAGCATACAACACCATGGTACAGAAAACGTAGGCTAAATGCGTAGCCTAATATGTTGTTCATTTGTAACATCCAAATATCTATACAGAAGAGGAAACAATGTCCATAATAGATAGAGTCGTTGTGTCCCTTTAAAAATGACAGCCTAGTAAACATGTGCGATGTAGATAGGCTAGCTTTGAGGGAGTACATGCATGATATTTATATTTTTGCAATCCGTAGCCTATCCCAATAGTCTACTAAAGGGTGAAGGAACGGGAGCTGCGATTCAGACAGGCTAGACTCGATTTCTGCATGTGTGTATAAAGCCCTTCCATCGCCAATGGAGCAGGTGTAGCCTATTTGACGGCATTCTAATTGCCTTAGCCTACGTGAGAATTGTTGAGATGTGAGAACTCATTTCAGGTAGCGATCAATAGGCTACTTGACACTATACCACATAGGTTATCTATTTATCCGAGCAAAATACTTGTTTCCATATTTTTGGGTCATGGCCAAGATCGTTTTAACTTCCGAATCTAGTGCTTTGCTGAAAGTTAGGCTACCTTTCAAAAAGAAATAGCCTACATTTTGTTTGACAATACCGTGTAATATTCTGCATAGAATAATCGTAATAATTCTATGAAAACCACAACATTCTCATTATGGATGAGGAATCAATTATTTTACATAGCTAATTCATGTCTGACGTAAATAAAACAGAACCCTCTTTAACTGCGTTCCTGTAGGCTAGCCGTAGCCTGGAGATGTAGCTACACGCTCGCATACTTACACACGCACACACGGAGCTAGACAGCTAGCAACGGTCTTACACGCGACTGTAGTCATTGAACAAACTGGAGATGTACAGGTTTTTAAAGAAATATTGGCCGCACAACGGTTAAAACAAAGAAGCAGCATTGTGAACGATTGTCAGACCCACATTCGAATGATTCTAAAGAAGTCTACAAAATACGAAACCAACACGAACACAAAATATTGTCACTGCCGGAAAACAATCCAATAACGGTAGGCTGTCATAGCCTATAGCCTTGAGTCAGGGGAAAATATCAGCAATAATAGCCTACTGCAACCAATATCAGTATCTGTCCTGGTCCACTTAACTGTCAGCATCACCAAATATGTTTCATATTAAAAAAAAAAAACTTAAAATGTCTTACCGTTTCTATAAATGAAAGTTACGGATGTCCTTAGTATTAGCCAAATAGTATTTCTTTAAAAAGATGCGAAACAAGAAAGCACTAAGCACGAATTTACAGGATGAATTCCGCCTTTTCTTTGCTTAAACTTGCGAACACAACATAAATAAACAAGATTGATGAAATGAAATATTTATTCAAATGAAACAAAGTACACAAATGGGATCCCTTTCAGCTAATGAATTACGTAAATAAAATGAAAAGAACTGAAGAAATAAAAGAAGGAATCAAATAATTAAAAAAGAGCCGGCTTCTGCCTCTCTCTTTACAGGTTCGCCACAAAAATGAACGACATCACTAAGTGAGAACCGAGCAACGGAGGAGGTTGTCTTTAAATGGAAGGTAGTTCTGCCGGTGGATATATAGAGCCGTATCACAGCAGAGCCATACCTCTCCGCCTTTACTGTGCTACAGCCATTGAACCCTTACACATGGATACGCACGCACGCGGAAGTATATGTTCAGGAACAGCTCCAGCTATCGTGATGTAAACGAGAGGTTTCATCCAATTGGCTGTATAATGCCATCTTGAGTCGTTCCTTCCAGTCAACTCGAAAGGCTACTGCTCAGTTTTCCTGTCAATCATTGTGATCGCCAGCGTCCCGCAGAAAGCAAGTTGAAGTATCAAACAAAGCCGATAAACGTGAGGGAGGAAGGTGTGTGAGGGAAGGAATACTGAAATATTTACTATTATCCTGTCTTTCTCTACCCTGTAAAACAGGATAACGGATGAAACATTTTCTTTTAGGCGTATTTTCAACAACCTGTTTAATTAAAAGGAAAAGCTATAGAACAACGTGACCCCAGCATTTAAGTACGACAATACTCTTACACCTTTATTTTCCCACTGTTTGTCGTCATGATTTTCCTAAGTCACGCTTGCTTGCTTCCTTATTGATACACACTTAGTTTCTTTAGTCGTTCATTAGATTTAAACAAACAGATGGTAGCTACGCTAAGTTTCACGTTGAAATGGTATAGCCTACTGATAACTTAAAGCCTAATGAACACATGGACATATACTGCATTGCATGCTCCTACTTTTCCACCGAGATGAAGAACCCAGGAATGTAAGTACGTACATTTGGACAAGTTATCGAGGTGTGATACGCTATTGATGGATGAGATCTCAACTTAAATGATTACCGTGCACACGTGCCTTTTAAGTATAAATCTCAAAGCCAACCGTAGGAGCAGCGGATATCTCGATATTACAGAAGGCTAAATTGCCTACAAATAGGCTACAGCAGTCAATTAATTTGGTAAGACCTTATTGAAGTTATTGTTACGACCGTCTATAAACGCTATGCTTATGTTTGCAATGCAATCTTAGCCTCGGTGCCTTGGTTGGATATTAATATTAATCGTTTCCTGCATGTGCGATTTGGCTGATTTGACTGGAAATATGTACACATGTAATATGGGCGAGGTAGGCTACCTTTTTGCGCTCTTTTGCTAACCCAACCGTCCTTAAGGAATTCATAAGGTTTCCGGAGGCAATTTGAATTCAATGCGTGTAGGGTTCCATTTATTTATTATGTATCAAAGTACCCCCGCCCACACACACATTTTCTTCTAAACCCGACCCCAAGCAAAGAGATTTCAATTCACTCAAAGCAGATCTAAGATGTGTTACACGGCAGCCATAAAAGTTCGAACTGAGCGTTCAGCACCAAGGACAGCAACCAGAATGGCTGGGCTTGGACAGGGTTTCTTCCATTTTCAGTCCGAATTCATATATTGTGTTTTTATTTTTTACATAGTGAGTGCAGTTTTTTCAAGAATAAATCCATGTAGCCTACATGTGTATGACTAATAAATGCATTTTTTTGGCATCTTTCCAAACTCGGTCGTAAGGGGACTGACTCTTCATGCTGCGTTTATTTTTCTTTTGATTTGTTTGGTTGATTGTATGAGATTGTGTTGACAATTTTCTTTTCTCTATGATCAATAACAATCGAAGACACGAAGACCTGAAGGAAAATACACTTTGGCCAGTTTACCCTAATTTACAGAATATGCACTTGTTGGACCATTTTAGATTGTTTTGGAATGACCAATATTTCTTGGAGTCAGTGAATATTACACCTGACACCAGTAGCCTAGACCCATTTCAGTCTCTATCTAATGAAAATGCTACGTTGTTTTTGTCCGCAAGCGACGCGTTGAACTTGTTTCTTTTTAATTCAACAAACCGGAGTCAGAGGACGGGAGGTGAATATCTCAAAACCTGTTGTTTGACGTTTACATGCTAGCTTTCATTAAATGCAAAACCATTAGTAGGCTACTTTTACCTTCAAAATGGATTTCGTGCAAATAATATCCACGCGTTGTTTATGCATTTATTAGCCTCTATGTGTGATCAAATTCATTTGAAACATCGCAAAGAGACGTTGACACGTTGGCTACAGTAGGCTAAACAATGCTTTAGTTTTTTATCAAAACGGCATGAGGTCCGTGGAGAGAGAGCAGTAGAAAAAGCGGTCTTATCAGCAGACTGCAGAGATGGTGATGGCTCAAGAGGTCCTCCGCTGATAATGACTTGAATAGGTTTGCAATGCACCAAACTTCACGGTTGATAAGAAACAAGCCATTGGCGACGAACAGAACAGTGTAGCCTATATTATCGGTGCTGTAAATTCAGAAATTCAAATTGTGGTTGCGAAGAGCCCACAGTTCGTTGGAAATTGGAAGGAAAAGAAAACAATAGCGACAATCTTACTAACAATGTGATTAATATAATTCTATTCTGAAAACGATATAGGCTAACACTCGATTTAATGTCAGAAAAAAACAATATTAGACTAAATAATTCTGAGGAAAAGAGGAACATGTGCATAATATAACAGTTACTATCAACTATTTTAGCATAATCTTATAGTTTTCCTTTAGTATCCTTCCGTATTTCTCCAGTGGAACACACTTGCTGTAAAATCATAAAACGTTGGCCATTCATCTAACATATGGGCTGGTTTACACACCTCAGAAATCAACAACCCACCCTGTAAACAAAAATCCACAAATTACTGTATTGTTTTATGTTATTCTTAGTTCACCAATGTTTCACACGACAGTATTTGTTTTGTCACGTGCCATAGCAGGAGGAGGCTTACAATTGTAATAGGCGTGTTATTTTGAATAGCTATTGGCAGAACTGTGTATTGTGACAAGTGTGACGCTGGCACAGTTCTGACAGTGTTTTAAGTTGCTTCAGATCTGAAAATGCATTGAAATCAGCAATGCGGGGATAAATATTTATCAAGCACGCGTGAGATTTGCTAAACACACCCACTGTATTCACACGATGCATTCCTGCAATGAGACGTGTGTGTCCATCCCTGGGGATTTTCAGGTTGCCACTTATGCTGAAGAAATGAGTCATACATTTATATATTAGGATTCTATCAAAGTTATGCTGTGCTAAGGTATCAACAGTATTTCAGTGTTCAGCTATGGCCAAGTGCTGCCGGGTGGCTAAACAATGATAAAATTGCCATACAATTTAGCCCTGAGCCTTCGCTGCTCTTGTGTCAACAGTTCAATGGATACCCCAAAGCATCTCACATTCTCACAAAACCAGGTTATTAATCTTTCTTGTGCTAATTTGATGTGGACTCCAGTCATAATAATCATAGTTGAGCTGCTGGTGTATGTAAAAATCAACAATGAAAACAAAATATTACAGCTAAATAAGTAAGAACATATAGTATTGTTTGTTGGTGTATGCAGGTGGAAGCCATGATGTTTGTACAGTTTTGTCTCTTAGTTTTTGAGGAGAAGTCAACCATTTCTGACATAGTGTGTTGTCACTTCAAACAATTTCTTAAAAATATAATCATTGGCAAAATTGTAGGTTTCAGCCAAATCTTCCTATGACCTCAGTCAGCTTTCTGCACATAATGAAACCCTTTCTAACAAGAATTTGTCCTGCTGAGTGGATTTACCTTCTCTATAAATAGTACTTAGATGAGAAGAGCAACTCCAATCAAAGCAGGTCTCATTCTGATACACAAAGAAAAGTGAAATCACAAACGACTTGGTTTTTGAAGAGCAACAATTATAATCAGCCCTCTACATTTGTGGGGAAAAAATGCATGCTCATACACATTCACATGTGCTTGGGATATAAAAAAAAAATGTATTTAAACTAAACTGGAGTGCAAGTGTTTATATAAACAGACTATAATATTTTTGAGTTTATGTTGACATATAGAGTGTATTTCAATTATATAACAGTTACATTACAACCAAAATTGATATATGTTTCATGCTAGGGCAGTTTTATGGAAGAAAGTTGATTCAGAACTGCTTCCAGTTCCTGAGACACAAAAATGCATTTTTTGAGTCTGACCTTAAGAAATAACATACACACACACACACACACACACACACACACACACACACACACACACACACACACACGAGTCCCTTGTAAGAACATCGTCTCAGTAACATTGCAAGTAACAATATCTCATGATACCAAGGGGCAAGTACAACACGTACACATAAGCAGGTTTTGTTTGCCAAGGTTCTGACCCTGCGACCTTCTGATGTCTTGGAGAACACTCAAACCACAAGGCCACAGACTCACAACTATAACCAACAATACCGTTCCATCCATGATTTTACACAACGGAGGTTGAAGTGTCAACAACAAGACATTTTGAGATGTTAGCACGCTGTGTACCTGAGATCCTTCATGTGTGAATGGGCTCTGAATCCCATACAGGTGATTAAAATGGAATGTAGAAGCAGTAATGTGTATCGTATAATCAACATAATCTTATTGGCCAAGGCTGAAACTGATAATTAGAACAACTGTTGTAAAATTGTTGTGATTCACGGTAACAATAAATGAAGCATAAACAGGCCGCTCTTTGAAAAGTAGTTTGACAGAAAGAAGAAATTCATATTTTCACAAGTTTAACTTTTAATCTGACTAAGACAACATAAATAGGTTCTGCCTGAGCCCAGGAAACTTTAAATGAGATCATTCAAAATTTTATTAGGTGCAACAAAGAAGAGATATGTTTGCCAATTTCTGTGGGCAATCCTTATCAACACATAATGTACGAGTATGATTGCTCATAAATTTCTTACTCCCTTGGTTGTTGGTAGAAATGAAGATGTACAATTTTAGGCATTCTTGAGTAGATGCCTTCACATGTGGCAATCATTAGGGGAAGGTAAAACATCTGTATTAGGGGAAGGTAAAACATCTGTATTATCTACACTGTAGACAATATTATAGTTATTTGCTAATCATTGTTAACAAATATCACAAATTGCTTCTTTCCTTTGTGGTAAATTTTGAAGAAAAAAAAAGTAGTGTCCATTTTCCATGGAGCTTATCTCATAGCAGCCAGGGAGATTTTACATGATGTCATTGAAGAATGTACTACACGAGGCTTGATCAGTTTTATTGGACAGTTTCTTATTGCATCCTGAGTGATGTCATAGTGTACAGAGATTACATAGATGTGCTCAATCCCTATAGTCCAAGTTGAAATGGAAAAGTTCAATTCATATCTCATGAAATTGGAGAATACACATGGATCAACGGAATTTATTTGGAATTTTGACATCTTGAATTGGAATTGAATAGGAATTGTCAAAATGGCAGTCTTTGGAACTGGAACTGAAGGGACCCCATCCATGGTGCACAGGCCAAAGCAAAATTAAACAGTACCCTTTAAAAAATACATCCCAGGACTGCCACCGAGACAGACAATTATTATTATGGTGAACAATTCTGAGGTTGACTGCATGTGATGAGTGAACATTCAAGAGCTCTTTATGCTATGGTCATGCCAACACTCTTGCATTTAATAAGACACATGTATACATACATACATGTGTAACTACATACATACATACATACATACATACATACATGCATACACAAACACACATACATAATTTCAATTATATTATTTATTTAATTTCAGTTGCTGATTTTAAACATGTAATTCATGACTCAGTGACTGAAGGGTGCTCCTGCTTTTAACCCCTGCTCTGTTCATTCATTTTTCTTATTTTACTGCCTCATTACCTACCTGTATATGACATTTGTAACTTCATTGTCAAATGTCTTGTTGGGAAACTTGAGTTTTATGTCAAGTCCCCCTTGTAAAAGAGATATCAACCTCAATGGGGTATTCCTGGTTAAATAAAGTTTAAATAAAAAATAATAAATAAACATACATACATACATACAGTTACAATATATATATATATATATATATATATATATATATATATACAGTGAGCACCATAATTCATTGGACAGTGACACATTTTTTGGTATTTTGGTTCTGTACTCTAGCACTTTAAGTTTGAAAGGATACAGGGTTTCTTCTCCTGACTTATTTTTCCATAGAATTCAATAGGAAAATTTGTCAGGAGAAAACAACCCTTAAAGTGATCCATCCATATCTACTGCATAACTGGCAGCAGAGTGATGGTTTGAGGCTTGATGGCTTACAGCCATTTCTCCAACCATGTCTTCCATACTGTTTCAGTGTAATTTACAGCTAAATCTAGTCCCACCCCCCAATTCCCAAAGAGATCCATTCAAATGCAGAGAGGTTATAGTATCACTTGTAGGAGTACCGGAAAATAAGATATCAAGAGTCTTTTTATATTGTTGGGTCACAGACATCAGGAAGTCATGGCATGCAAAGGATATGCAACCAAATATTAAAAATGATTACTTTAGTCTACATTATGTTAAACTGTTCAATATGTTTTGATGCCTGAAAATGGGGGGACTGTGTAGGTTCTATAATTTCTAAACGGTGCATCCGATATGGATGAAAATACTCTAAAATTAAAGCTGACAGTCTGCACTTCAACCTCATTGTTATTGTATGCATTCAAACTCAAAGTGCTAGAGTACAGAACCAAAATAACAACGAGACAACTGATAATTTTGCAGTGGTCTCAATTTTTTCCAGAGCTGTATATATATGTATTTATATACAGTATATACGTATACGTATATCTATGTATGTATGTACAGTATGTGTGTATGTATGCGTTTGCCCTACCTTTGTGTCCTTTGCTGAGGACAGCTGACACAGGAATGTTTAGAACCTTGGAGGATTCCTGCATTGATCAGAAATCAGTATTGCTGAGGGGAGTTTGGAATGTCGCTCTAACGTGAGTAATGAGCCCTGTTTCAGGCACTGCAGACAGCATATTGAAGTTTCCTCTGGATATAACAATGTGTTTGAATAATGAACACAAGGATGGACATCAGTGCCCTAAATACAGTGATCATTAATTCATTAAAAATAAAAAATAAAAACACTCTCATTGTTGTGCAGAAAATGCAATTTGATCACTTTGAGCTTAATGCACATAACACATGTAACATTAGCACAATAAAAGAATGATGATAACCTGGAAGTGATATCTGTTATCAAGAGTGATAGCCCTTTGATATTGCCATGACCAGGTAAGTAATGCTTGCATATGGCATTTTTTCTGGACTGTCTGGAAAGGTTAAAAATATGTCTAAATACACTAAAGTGTGTAAGTATTTCTAGTGCCATGTAAAGTAATAAAGTATACCAGCATTTCTGAATGTGTTCTTTTGTTTTGTTCAATTAGTGAGAATAAAAAGAATATTTATTTTATTGTGTTTTTTTTATTGTGTTGGTAAGAGCACGATTGCAACATCTCTTAAATAATGCAGTGAATGACAGTTTGTGTTTCAAAACACGAAACAAAATAAAACCATTATTATAATAATACAATTATTTCATCTTGACCTTATAACTCGCGAGAAGAAAGCTGTTGGATCTGGTGGAAATAGGCCATGAAATCGCAATTAAACGTGTCATGTTTGTGAAATTTATAAACCCCCCCCCCCCAGACATTGAGTCCCCATTTGTCTGAGTCACCTTCATTGTCCTTTGAAATAGCCTGTCTTAAACGGCCTGATTAGGGAGGGCCTGGACAGCGGCATTGCATCAGGAAGGGAGCAGGTGCAAGGGCGCTAAGGATCGATTTACTTGTGCACAGATAAAATAAGAAATCAGGGATTTACACATCCTCTCTGGCAAGTCTTCAGAGCTCCAGATTAGAAAGAGAATTTCCTGACAACAGACAAAGGGCATTAAACTGTGGGCCGGCTGACTTACCGCTTAGCCTTTTTAAAAAAATTTATAAAAAAAGTGTGATCATGTGTGATATGGCATGTGCTCTCTCTATGAAGTAGTGGTAGGAGACATAGAGCCCTGGCAGTTCTGACCAATAGGAAAGGTGCCTTAAATTAATACGTCCTTCGCTATCTGAATAAAGTGCTTGCCAAAATTACCTTTCACTTGTGTTGGAAGAAGTTAAGTGGTTTAAAATTTACAGAAATGTTTTGACAGTTTTTTTTAATATGCTCTTTAATTTATGCACAAAATGTGACTAAATATTGACCTTTCCTCTATTGATGTGTGTGAAAGACACCTTACTGAGCAAGATGACGGAGGAAAAAAACGGATTTCTTGGAAGCCCATGTAAACAAAAGACCCCATCTACAAAGATACCAGAAGCCCTTGTCCAGAACACCTTTCACAGCTTGCATTTAAAAAAAAAAAATTATATTAATTTGTACATCTGTACTTTTAATGAGACAGATTAGGATATGAACACACAATAGCACTGACTAATCCGGGAATGGAACCCGCAACCTCTATGTTGTAAATGCAGTGCTACAGCCATAATAGCACACCTGCCACCCAGATGTCTGAATGATTTCCCCAGGGGTTCGAGCTGTACAGATGAATTAGCCTCATTGAGGATTCATCCGGTTTTCATGCCATTTGCGCACTTTTAAATCTACCTTCACTTTGAAGCTTTCAACTTGCACATGCCTTTTATCCACACATGCAAATGTCTATTATAAAACATCAGTGGATTCATAAAGTTGTGTCTCAGAAAGTGAGCAAGCCAATTACCCCCTTTTTTCTAGTAAATTAATGAATTAATATTATCTAATTACATTGGGAAATGCAGTTTAGTTCTGCATATTATCAGTTTAGTTCTGCATGTTATTAATTAATGCACGATTTGAATGAGAGGAGTAAGGAGCACACCATTTGCGTCTCTGGGATTTTGTTGTTGTTGTTCAACTTGGAGAATGAGTGCGGTTATAACATGTCCAAAAATCAGATCAAGCAACGGTGGTTTGTCATTTAATCCCACGTGCGATTTATCAGAGCTTGTTATTTAATCGCGCTCGAACACCGTGTCAAGACCAGCATGGCCCGAACCACAGCTTTTCCTCCAGAATTCATGAGAATTAACAGCATAAGACACAAGTGAAAGGTAAGAGCAGAGGATAAAAGGCACATAAAGAGCCGCACAGTCTGGTCCAAGCATTTGAAGAGCTTGAAGGGACCCAAATGAGTCTAAATTCAAATGATGATGAAAGAGGGAGGTCCTGATGCACATCTTCAGCATGAAGATCAAAGGAAGAAGACATCCATCCATCAATCCATCCACTTTTTACCCACGGGGGGGGGGGGGGGGGGGCTGGAGCCTATCCCAGCATGCATTTGGCGAGAGGCAGGAATGCACCCAGGAGGGAACACACACCATTCACTCACACACTCATACCTATGGGCAATTTAGAGTCTCCAATGAACCTAACCTGCATGTCTTTGGACTGCGGGAGGAAGCCGGAGTACCCGGAGGAAACCCACGCGGACACGGGGAGAACATGCAAACTCCACACAGAAAGGCCCTCGGCACCTTCTTGCTGTGAGACGACAGTGCTAACCACTGCACCACTGTGCCGCCGGCAGGAAGAAGACAGCGGAGGAGAAGTAAAATGCGAAGGGCACCATACCATCCTCCGGTGGGGAAACCGCTCAAATACACACACAGCTAATTTGTTACCTGACGGCACCAGCCGACACTGCCTTCTGGGAAACCGAAGTCGGGTGCGGGCCTCTGCAAATTAAAACGGCGAATCGCGGGCGCGGGAGAATAATCAGTCTAAGAGCAAAGACGCGATCAGGTTAATGGTCAAGGAGGGTGAGTACAAACGATGAGCATGCAGCACGAGGAGGCAGATGATTGGATGTCTGATTGTGTCTCTCCTCCAGTGGAGGGTTGCCATCACAGTGGCATGCACATCAGGTACTGGTCAGAGAGGAGAAAGGTGAGGGGAAGTACACCTGTCAGTCTGAGAAAAATCAATGCCTATTTCCTCAAGTTAAACATGGATTACAATATACACACACACATATACAGTATATATATATATATATATATATATATATATGTATTATTATGTATTTATATGCTAGTCACATTTGGTCTTGCTTGGGTGGTCACAGCCAACTTATTGTCAAAGTCAGAGCAATAGCCCTAAGGCATCAGCATCAGGAGGCAGGTGCCTGGAAGCTGGTTATTCTCTCTTTTGTCAGGCATTATCTTGCTTGTGTGAACAACAGCCCAATGGAGAAACTAAGAGTATATTTTTCCAGCACTGATTGCCTGCAACAGATTCTCGTGGGAAGAATACATTTCAGTACCTCTTTGGGGATCCACAGGATTGCTCTTTTCCAAACCAGGGTTTTTTTTTTATTTTTTACACTTGTTCCTGGGTATGCCAATTTTCATTCCAAACATGATTTCAAACAGTGAATTTTAACAAGCTGTTAACTGTTTTTAATTAGACAGTTTTAGCATCTATTAAGGGATGGTTTACCCTCTTAAGACCACAACTATGCATGCCACGGATTGCCACCATGAATAAATAAATGTCCTTTTAATTCTTCAGGTGAACTGATGTTTATATTTTCTGCAATGCGCTGTGCGGCAAATGACTCCATTAGAAATAGGTCACTTTTTAAATTGAAGAAATTAGGACTGAAATTAGGACATCAAATGATAAATAAAATAATTGCTGTACTGAAATCAGCGGGGTCCTAATTGGCATAGAAATCTGGTCACGGAAACAAAAACTTACATGCACAGTTGGTCTTCGAGACCCAGTTTGAGAACCCCGGTTAATAATAATTGCATTGATGTACAGTGTGAGATACCATATGGCGTAGATGATTCATCCCCTGAGTTTTCAAATACTTTCAAACTGGCACACGGTTATCACGTTCAGAATGTTATTGGCAAGCTCGCTGTTATTTCGGGCCTCACGGACATGGTCACGTAACAGAATATTTTGCCATGGTACCATGGGCCTGGTTGTGCTATCAGAGTATAAGTAGCATGTGCATCTTAAATATTCTGGCCATTGTGAACACATTTGCTGTAACACTCTTGGATTTCATTGTCTCCACTGCACCAGATTCTCTGGTGAGTTCCTAAATCCCTCTTAAATGGAGGGATTCTGCAAACACATTACATATTTGAGTTATTTCTGGAGCAGAAAAACCCTTTTGGTACATCAGTTAAATCTTATCCATGTGCCAGTTCATATTTCTGATGCTGTTTTTTAAAACAGAATAAAGGGAATTTTCTCCGGAGCTGAGGCGAAAATCAATTATTTCTCTACAGACTACAGGAGCATCTCAATAAAAAGCATTTATCATAAAACTGGGAAGTGAACATTTTCTCACAGGCCGTGTGAATTGCAGTTTTCCATTTCAAACTGGTCCCATTTCACGTTTGCTTAGTAGATGTCTAATTTAAAAGGAATCCATAATCGAAAGGGAGCTGATGGATATACTACAAGGCACCTGTTCCCATGACAAAAACTACATCTGAGTGACTTGCGTTCAAAGACACTTTCATGAAATTCCTTTGGAATATCACTAATTTGCCATGGTTAAGAACATCGCAAAACAAATAATTGCATTTAAAGGCACGCTTTATGGTGGAAATCTTTCTCCTATCCGAAATCTTGGTGGTTCAGTTAGAATCCCGTGTTGCTCTTTTTTTGGTATACCATCCGATACATGATTTATTGAAAATAGGTATACAATTCCTCAAAGTTGCAATCATAGGACCTCAGTTTTTTATTCTCTATTCATGATAGCTACTGTGTACAGTACCAGTCAAACGTTTGGACACACCTACTCACTTCTATGAGTAGGTGTGTCCAAACTTTTGACTGGTACTGTATATCACTGTACATCAAAGAGAACTGTCAACTGAATGAATATACTGTTAAAAATAATGGCTGTGTGTGTGTGTGTGTGTGTGTGTGCGCGCACGCATTGTTCTCTCAAGAGAACATCCTATGTATTGTGTCATATACTGTACAGTATATAACTGAAAGATGGCATAGTTGGTTATCTATTTTTTCATAACTCTAACTAGTTTCTTATTACACTACATTATTTAGCTCATGTCCATTGTATATTTTTTTATTGACTAAATTTTAAAAAAGACCATCGGCATGCCTAGGCCCTGGCTATTGGGCTATAGTCCTGGGTCTTTTTCCATTAGCCCCGGGTCTCAAGAAGGCGAGTGGCCATGTGTAAAACCTAACTACCTACTCTACCCCGTCCCCTATCTCTCTCTTCCTCTCTCTCTTACCGACATGCAAAGTAGCCTGCTGATGGGATGGATTAAGTTAGTTGATTCGGGATGAGACGATAGAAAGATTGTAACCTTAACATTACAAGACATAACGTAGTCTATAGCTAGACAGCAAAGATATTGCGTATTACATTATCATTATTATTACGATATTCGTTTTATAACTTTATACTGATGAAACGTCCTGTGGCCAGTGGAGCCATTTGTTCACAGATGCCAAACCACTCCTACGCCCTTGGCCCGATTCAATTTTTTTTAACATTTGCACTGTTATTGTAGCATTCATTTGAATCATTCATCTTGGGTGTCGTCAAATAGTTTATCTAGGTTCATGTGCCCTTTTCTCACTTTGAGCAAAGATTGACATTATGTCCTGGGCTGAGCCCAGGGTCTTTACAATGTCTAGACACGCCCCTGCCTGAGACTGTTATCTTTCAGTTAGTGCATCTTATGTTTACCACCGTTAAGGGGCTTCTACCAAACTAAACACAGATGTGCGTACAGTTCAGATTTCAGTTTTTAAGAACAGCACATAAAAATCAATAATAATTTAGAGGTAAATCTCACATCATTAATCTTCTGAAATCTTCTGTGTCTCCAACTCCAATTAATCACCGCAGAAACATATGGAGGGAAATTGACAATTAATATATGATTCTCTGAAGATTTACTGCATTGGTTAAGGGATAATATTTTGTCTTAAGATTTGAGATAACAATCTCCTGAAAGGGGATCTGTAGAAGGCATTAAATTAAGCTAAATGGATCTTATATCTTAGAGTGCATGCATGTGGTGCTTTGCATACAGACTGACCCAGGCTTTATGGTTGGCAATGGCAATATACACAGAGTAATCATTCACTTTAGTCCAGCTCAGGTGTGAGGCCTATATATATATATATATATATATATATGTGTGTGTGTGTGTGTGTGTGTGTCTCCAATTCATTGCCTAGTATCATTGAAGCAGGACCTTAAAAATACCAGCCAGTTCAGTTGAAAACGCATTCAATTCAGCTGCATTCTTACGGTCTGGTGCTCCAAGTGCTTACAGTGACCCACTTGACAGTTCAGTATACGGAGCAGCGAGCACTCCACAGTGATTTCTGTCCCAGTCAGTATCTCTCCCTGGCTCCAAGGTCCAAATCATGCAGCAAAGCATGTGGAAGCACGGCTCTTTGTGACTGAGAAACACCTTTTCAAGTTCTTCTTCTAAGGAGTGTGAGTAGATACATTGACTGCAGCAAGTACAATTATTTGATTTAACTGGATGTACAGGTTCATATTAACATGGGCAGAAATGTTTGAGCCTACCTATTTGCAATGGTTTTAAGATGACACACTGAGTTTGACAAAGTTTGACAGATTTCCCAGAGGATTTAGACTTGTATCCTTTTATATAGAGGAACCAAAGTTATGCAAAAAAAGATTGATTGCGTTTCACTTAAAGCTGACAAACTTTGAATTCCTCTTCTAATTTATTCTATTTTCTTTGGGCATAGAGTATGCCTCCTCCTCCAGCCGCCTTTACGTCCCTCTCCTCTGTTTATAGTTCCTTGATGCGTTCTTGTTGTTGTTTAGTCAGCGATTAAGTTTTTCGTTTTTTGTCCTACCAGTTAATCTCATCACGAGCGTGTTCCCTGAGACCAGTGTGCAAGCCGTGACAGGAGAGCCCCACGAGCCCATCTTTAAAAAGTGTTTAAACTCACAAATGGGGTTCAAACCCGCAAACCTCGGTGCAGTCTGTAGGGCGGCAGACTCTCGAACCCGTGCACCCCCCACCCCGACCACCCACCGTGTGCCTGAGGGTTCTGTGAGACTTCCTGTAACATGATCCCATTTCTACCCCCCCTCAATCTGAATAAATATAGTCAAGAAGATCTAAGGAGGCAGACGGCTAGCTCTCATTTTAAAACAAACCGACAAACAAACAAACAAACAAAAAAAATTGTAAACTGCCGTGACCATCACCATGACTACATGGCTTTTTCAGGTAATGAGACGTGGAACAAATGATCAAATGAACGATCACCACTGCTGGCCAGGAAACGTTGAATCATCGCTTGTTGCCAGGGGAACGTGGCCACCACCCATAGTATGAGGGAGTGATGCCACTGTAGTGAACTGCTTCCTACCTCTGGGCACAGTCTTTACCTCTCAGTGG
Source organism: Synaphobranchus kaupii (assembly GCA_029718625.1). Classification (NCBI taxonomy): domain Eukaryota; kingdom Metazoa; phylum Chordata; class Actinopteri; order Anguilliformes; family Synaphobranchidae; genus Synaphobranchus; species Synaphobranchus kaupii. The sequence continues at coordinate 132,764,329 of CM056376.1, forward strand.
TACAGGAATATGGCCTTGATTTCACACTTCCTCCTTCCACAGTTTCACCTCTGAGGCCGAGTTCCCTTCTCCGAGGCTATCCTGTTAAATTACTTTTTTTTCAGGTTTCTACTTTCCCACCTATATCATCTGCCGAACACGCCACAGACCTTTTCAGAGATACACGTCGTGTGAGCTAGAGGAGAGCACAAACTGTTGAGTCATTGTTCCTGAGCAAACTTCATCCTTTTCAGTGTTGGCGCATGAGTGGGGGGGTTGGTGTTCTTTGGTAACTCAAGTGATGGTCATTAATTTTCGTTAAGTCACTTGGCTCCTTAAATGGGCTAACTCGATCACATCCATAATTCAGTCACAACAGTGTTTGCTGAGAATTTAAAAGAGGGATGTAAAACTGAATTAAACATGAGTTGCAGTTATGGTAGGAGGACTTTTGTTTCGAGACAAGAGACTGACAACAAATTTGAATGTCTCTCAGATTGTGAGTTTTGTGAAGATTTTGCTGTATGTAGAGAGGGAGGGAGGGAGAGAGAGGGAGGGAAGGAGGGAGGGAGGGATGGAGAGAGAGAGGGAGGGAGGGAGGGAGGGAGGGAGGGAGGGAAGGAGGGAGCGGAGTTTTGGGATGAAACTGCCGTCACAGTCACAGTTATGGAGTGAGCAGCTCAAACTCTGCAGTGTGGTATTTCGATCCCGGCTTCTCATTAGAAGTCAGGACTGACACACAAATGTTGGAGGGAGGGAGTGAGAGGGTGAGAGAGAGAGAGAGAGAGAGAGAGAGAGAGAGAGAGAGAGAGAGAGAGAGAGAGAGAGAGAGAGAGACTTCCCACCCGGATCTCTTGCTGACATGGCCAGCATAATGGAGTTCAGTTCCACTGAGTGATAAAAACTAAAACAAAGCTCTGGGAAGGCAAGGTAATTGGAAACTGTGCTATGACAGGCCAGTGTGGATGTGGCTGAGTGAAGCAGAGACTGGTGTGTGTGTGTGTGTGTGTGTGTGTCGCCGTGGAAATGCTACAACTGAATTTCTCTCATGTCTCGGTGCACAGGCTGTTTCTGCGGTAGAGCAAATGGCTTTAGCTGACGCAAGGCCCAACCGTCTTGCAAACTCAGGTTACAGAGGGAGAAGCATTTACCCACTGATAATGTCCGCAGTGGCGAAAAAAAAAAAAAAAAAAAAAACTAGCCTGGAACCAGGAAACATAATTTAAATGACTAACTTCTCAAGATGAGAGTGGATAGCCAAAGGGACATAAGATGGTGAATTTGTTAGACACAAGTGACTGACTGCACTCATGACATGCAAATCTGTACTTGACAGTATCCGTTCACTTTTAAAAAGAGTGCAGTCTTGGAAAAAAAAAGACTGAAACACTTTTAAATAGATAGATTTAAATATTGAATATCGGTATATGAGCACAGGTTCCCAATATAGGTTATAGCAAGGTAAAATGTTATAGAATTCAATCAGCTCACATTTGTTCCTGGCTGTGACACAGACAGTGATGGATATTATTCAAATTATTCATAGCCTCCCAAGTAGCTTGACTAGTGAAGACAACCCAAACCCTAATAGCCTAGATATTGCTTAATAAACCCTGGGCAATGTCATTAGTTGAATATGACTTGGGCTGTGTCCAAATCAATGCCTGCATCCTGTGTACTAGCATACTGTAAACTGCTTACTACATACTGTTTAGTGACTTGCAGTATGCAAAAAAATATCCTTCATACTATTGTCAGTGAGAACCCGGAAATAATCCTGGGGATTTTAAGTACACTACATTTAGAGAACATTTTGCTTACTTAACTTTCTCATGCATTGTACTCAACTAGCATACTCAATAGTATGGAAGGGTGCTGATTTGGACACAGCCCAGGATTTCACAGTGGTGACTCACTGCATGCTTTCTCATCAGTGGGAGAGGCACCTGTTCTCCAAATGAGCACTACATCTCCCATAATACTGTGCAGCATGTGGTGTGGGAAACAGTCTCACTCTTGGGCAAGGGTGATCAATATGATGAACAGGTGTATTAGAAATAAGTACCTGGATGTTTTACATTAAAATGTGATCAATGTTACTTGCCTCATTTTGTATAGACAGAGGAGGCTGTCTACATGCTCAGAAAAGGTCTACTGATAGCTTCAATTATCTTCTTTGTGATTAAAGTATTCATTAATTGCTAGACAACCAAACATAACCGTTTTGTCATTAGTTTCCTATACGGAACACTCGGGATGTGGGGAAAATGTACAAAAATGTGTTTTGTTACACAAATTAAAATATACTTCTCGAATAGAAGTATTTATAAACTAAAGCAAAAATTTGGGAGATATTACGGAGGACTTTGCAGGTGACACAGACGTAAGTAGAATGTGAAACCATACAATAAGTGACAAACATCCCCATATCACTTAAGAAATACATACAACTCATAAGGTCCATAAAGGGCCTTAACTTAGGCTTATCTTTCAATGTCTGAACATCTCTGTCACACAATATTATCCCTGGGGAGAGCGGACATGGAAGACACAGAGCTACACCACATCCTTTTGAAAAATGCATGCCTGCTTTGTACAATATTTATACACTTCTACAGCATGTATGCGCTTCCCTCCATGACATCTACCCAAGACAGTTCACATGTGTTACACACATATATCTGTGTGCACACACGCAATCTTATTAAATATGCAATAAAGCTGCAATACATATTTTTGGAACCTGCATTGGTTCTTTCCGCTGAGCTTTTTTCAAAAAATGAGACATACTCATTGTACAATAATATACACGGCTGGATCTATCTGTCTGTCTACCTGCATTCCTCTCTATCTACCATCTATGGATGTTCCTGTCTGTCTGTCTGTCTGTCTGTCTACTTGTATATAAATCTGTCTGCCTGCCTATATGTCTGTCTGTTAATCGCTTACTTGCAGAAACTAAACTTAAAAAAACAAAAAAACAGGCATACTCATTGCACAAGAATATACACGACTGGACCTATGAGTCTGTCTATCTGCATGGCTATCTACCAACCATCTATGGATGTTCCTGTCTGTCTGTCTGTCGATAGATCTTTCTGTCTGTCTGTCTATCTATCTATCTATCTATCTATCTATCTATCTATCTGTATGTCTGTCTATTTGTCTTTCTATCTGTCTATAAATCTGTCTGCCTGCCTGCTTGTCTGTCTATCTATTTGTCTGTCTATAAATCTGTATATCCATATACTGCAGTATCAGCACAGAAACTGAGACCCAAAACTACAATCCCAGTGAACATACAGAGAATAAAAAAACTACTCCCAGCCCTATATTACCCATCCTAAATTCATCACACTCCAAAAACGGTTCCAGACTCTGGTCCTGAGACCAGTGGCAGCCGTACTCTCTGTAGAGTCTCCGTGTGCCCGCCATCCAGTTGTCCTGATGCCAACGCTGACATAAAAGACTGTGCCTGACAGTTACCGCCGGGTTCCACAGAGACAAAGAGTCAAAATCCGTATGCACTAAGAAATTCAGAGGAGCTGGTGTGAAAGGCCTGTCACAAGCTATGAGACAGTTCGGAGTCTGTCAGGCTACAGGTACAGTGCCCTGCTGTCGGTAGCCGAGAAATTTTACGCACTGTTGAACATGCAAGGACCACCATGTCACGCAGCGCACAAACAGACATTGGGAAAAAGAAAACTTTTGACAGCCACAGAAAGAGACAAAATGGCCTACTGTCAACGCTTATAGTAGGTCAGGAGGGAGTGCCTACACATAAAATATCCTCTTCCGCACATCCACACGCGATCTGACTTGTAAAAGGGGAAAAAAAACATCTACTTATCTATGCTACAGATAAAAGAAAATAAATCATATTGTCTGCATTGTTACTGATTACAAGATTTGAAATAAACACAATTCATTTGGATGAACAGCAAATCAAGCCAAAAAAAAGAGCCTTCAGTGCTAGACAGTGCTACTAATATTAGAGCAGGTTATCTGTGTAACGTGGGGAATCTTTATCTCTACACGGCAGATGGTGCGGATAATTTTGTCACACCATCATAAAGTTGCTCCGTGAGATCTGAAAGTGACTCACAGGACGAGTGAAGGAGAGGCAACACTTTATTTCCCGTCGGTGTGGATCAGGAGTCATCGCAGAAACCTTATGGCGGTACAGTCGAGGAAGAAAACAAACACAGAAGGTATTGTATAGGAGTCTGCATGGTTCATATTTGAACTTTTTAGAATGTCTTGTTTTCAGAAACAAAGACCCAAATATCTGTCAAGCTCTAAAGCTGCGTATGATGTACAACTAATTGAAACGAGCAGGAATGTACCAGCTGACAGCATTAACAACAGACAGTGTATAGCAGGGGTTCCCAAACTTTTTTTTTGATGGGACCCCAAATTGATGCTCACAAATCTATGCGACCCCAACACCCAACACACGTGCACGTACGCCTCTGTTGAAAATTACATAACTCACAGAGTAGATGCAATCTGTGATTGGTTGAAATATATGAAGTAACGATTACTTTTTTATATTTGGGTTGTTGAAATGTTGGACATGTAGTACATTCACATATTTGGAAGTGGCAAAAAAAATGTATATTCTTATTTATTTATTATTATTTTAAAAATTAAATAAAAATTTCAGGCGACCCCATCCTCAAATCAAGCGACCCCACTTAGGGTCGCAACCCACAGTTTGGGAACCCCTGGTGGAACCCCTTTGGAGAGGGCAGCTCTCATCAAGCACAGCTTTTTCAGCTAAATGATCACATGCAAAAAGACTATAGAATGACAAATGGAGCACAAACAATATAACACCTAAAACTTTTTATCTTAATCTGAGTTTTGACATGTCCTGGGTATACTTTTTAGACAGTAAAATATTAAATTCAATAAAATTTTATTTGAATAGTGCTTTTTACAGAGAACTGTAACAAAGAAGCTGCACAGAGAAACAGAAGAAAAATTCTGCAGAAATCAGGCCTGAGCCCCCAAAAAGCAAACGAGGTAAAAACTCCCCAGTGGGGAGAAAAAACTCAAACGGTGGTGAGAAAAAACTCCCCAATGGGAAGAAATCACAGGAAGAACCTGGCTAGAGAGGGGAAGCCCATCCTCCACTGGCCGGCCCGGTTTAACTAAAGGTGGAATGGATGGTAACAAAATGTAATGAGAGATCTATTACAGAAAATAATCAAGCGGGTTGAGCAGGTTAAAGTCTGAGATATTAAACAAAATATTGCAATTGTGCTTGGAAAACATTTTACTTTCCTCCTTATTTGTGGTAGGAAGTGCCAACATAAGTGATACAAACACCAAACCGTGCAGTTCCCACAAAATATCAGCAGCACTGCTTGGTGTTTAGATTTGGTTTGGGCCAAAACATCACGATTATGTCAACATTTCTGGCAACAACATTTCTCTTTCTGGATTACTGTACAGCTTACAGTTCTTACAAGTTATTTTTAGTGTCTACTTCAAAGATTATTTATGGCTACCCATGATTCTACATGTAAATGCCGCACAGTTACTGTGTCTGCAATGAATCTCTGCTTCCCCCCATGAGCCACACCCCACCCCTCCCTCCCCACATACACATGCACCATGGGCCTAGACAGATTTCCATTTGGAATATTGTGTCCTGGGACATTATGAGGAACAGTAGCAGGTGGGCATGCAGGGTGAGAAGCCATATTAAAAAGACAGAGGTTATTAAAATTGCACCACATGTACCACTCAATTATTTATGATTTTACAGTAGGACTGACTGCATTTTCTTTCTTTTTTTTTTTAGAGAGAATCGACAGATAGACAGGGGTTTTCTGGGAACAAATGAAACAAAGACCATCTGCCCCAGGCCCCATCTGTCCCTGGCCCCCTTGCCCACTACCACTAAAAACAAAAATGGGGGAAAGAAGAGAAAAAAAAAAACACTTGGCTTTGTTGAAAGCAATAACATTTAAATGTCAAAAAATAATTCTTGCTTTAATATCTTCTAATATTAGAATAGGACGTATCCACAGCAGGAAAGGGCATGAATGCCCACAAGGGACAGGAAAATGACTTATCACTTTCTCTGACAGTTCATAATTCTGCTCCTAATACATTTCCTTTAAAAAGTCTAAAAGTTTAAGGTCAGTTTTCATAGCTGTACATTTCGTGTGTAATATAAGGCTTTAAAAACATTTAAAAAATAATTTATGGAAAAGACACGGATGACATTCAATGACAGTAAAACATGCAAAGCGGTGTTTTATGTAAATATTCAGTAATTGCAGTTACTCAGTAACTGTAATTGTCTATAATTGAAATAATTAAGGTACTTTCACTTTTGTGGGACTCAATGAAAAGTTTTTTTTTGGTAAATATACGCTGTTAAACATTAAGGGCCTGATTTACTAAGACCATTAGCGTGTGCAAAACTAACAACACGACCAGTGATTGGTGCAAAACAAATAGCATGACCAATCATTGGCCCGTTTGCTAAAGGTCTTTGTAAATCAAGCCCTAAATGTGCAACATCATCACCTGGGTTCCATATTTCCTGCACATTGATCAGGACTGCTAGTACATTTCAACAGAGACTGGCTACAAGCAGAACATCACAGAGGAGACTAGTGTGGAGTTTTTTAAATGGAGAGAGCACATTGGATGAGCAGAGACGAGAGCTTCAGTCTTCTCTTTACCTCCATACCAGCAAAGCGCTTTAGCTCCAACGAGCAAACACATGCTCTGCAATCCTGCACGCAACCACGCGACAGATGTAGTTAGCCTGGATTTAAGATAGGGCTCAGCACATACTTTTTGGACAGAAAATGACCAAGCAATGGTAAGAACCAGCCAATGAACTCTCACAGTGTTCAAGTGTGAGCGTCAGTGTTAGCGTCAGTGTGTAGCATGAAGAAAATCACCTGTCCACACATACTTCTGTTCCACCTGGGACAGTGGAGGCCACCCCCCCCACTCCCACGACCGTCTTCAACAAGCCACCAGACAGACTGTGTAAACAATCTCAAACCGTAAAATACTTGAGGTTATACAATAGCCATTGTATCTCAATAAAACATTATTATATTTTTCATAATAATCCTTCTACTTTTTTCTGAATTATTTTCAAATAAGTGTTTTGATTAACAAATTGTATTGTCTTGTTATTATATAATGCGGGCTCTCCACTTTAAAATTAACTTAAATTGAAGGTATTGGTGGTCTCCTGCTATAATGTTTCATGCTAATGCACGAGCAGGTGCTGTGTTATTGGCAGAAACCCTTGATATACCTCTGAAGTAGACACAGTAATTCACGAAAAGGAGTAATATTTAATACCCAGCACCACTACATAGACTACGTTAAACTCACACATTTTAACTGTTCTCTCAAACTGAGCAAAGTGCTTCTGTTCACATCTAAAGTTAACTAATAGTACAATTTTCATAACAAAAAATAATGAGAGGTTCACGGCAGACAATGGTGAACTATGTCCAATTGGACAAAGGTGATTTGGGGAAATAAGAGCTTTGATAGCTGAGGTACGGAACACGCCTTAATTACAATATAATTTCACCAGGCCACCTAATCCTTTAGACTCTCCACTCTCAGACAGACATTATTACCCCCTGGAAAAGGCGGACAGTGCAAATTGGTGGCAGAGATCTCGAAGCCTCGGTTGGTGGTGTCATTAGACTGCACTCAGCCAGGGTATTGAGTAACTGATAAATTCTCTTATTTCTTTTTTACATTTTAGTATGGTGTTGTGTCGGGGGGGAAGCAGAAAGGAAGAGAAAAACCCGCTTGTGTAATTTTCAACTTTGATAATGAAATCTGTCTCCAAGTGTCAAACATGTCTGAGTGCTACACAATTATCTTGTACCACAATGTCTTGGAAGGTGACCTGCCACCAGGAGAAAGTGCAGGCGAATAAAATAAAATGGAAGGGACAAATAACTGCCAGCCTGATTGCGGCATTTCATGCTCTGGCAGACATGAGACATTTACCCTGTGTTTGGAATTGAAATACCACGTGAGCCGGCCTCCGTTTGAAATTTAGGAAGGTATAGCATGCAGTCACTTTCAGACGCAGGTCTCAAAAAACAGTGGGAGGATAGACAGACATATATAAAATGGAGTCCACTGCACATTATGAAATAAGCTGGCTACTGTCAAGAACAAATTGTTCAGTCATGCCAGTGAATCAATTGTCTTGGGACACTGTTGTTAATGGCTCTAAGCTCTGCAATGATCAATAAACCTCAAGCAACCAGATGGAAAATGATCACATGACTTCCTCACTGAGGCTAGCTTTATGATGCTCACGAGTAGTGATACACAGAGTGGAACTCTGAGCACACTAAGGTTCTAAGAATGCCACTCAGACTCATGTCTTCTTCCTGGAGGCTAGTTTTGATCCCATTCAAAACTGAAACATATGAAGTATGTAATATAGCCTTTTCTCCCTCCAGTGGAGCTGGAAATCTCACCAGATGGTGACACTGGAGCCACTTTCAGCCAAGCGCAGTGTAAAGCAAAGGTGTGGTTCAAGGACAAGTCTCCATTCCTTTATTTAATGACTAGTTGCATCAAAAGTGCTTGACCGGAGTGCTTCAGTGTGACATCGCCAACAATCCATTCTAACCACTCCAATCCATAGCAGCATCAATGTGGAAAATTATTACTTTCATAAATCATAATTAAACAGTATTACTAAAGTCAACATTTCTGACATTCAACTAAATTATGAAAAATGTGGACTTATAATATGACAATATATATTTGTGCCAGCTATCAGTCTATCAGCTCTTCTTAAATAGGCACAATAGAGGCCCACTAGAGCCACTAGAGACCATTCACCAACTGTTGCACAGTATCAAAATGGCGGCTCGTCATCAACTTCCTCGCCTCAACTGTCGGCCAGGGCTGTGTCCGAATCAGAGCCCTATCTACTGTGTCCTGTCTCATGTGTACTGTGTACTGGCAGATGTTTGCCATTTAATGTCCACTGTTTAGTACGCGACGTGCAGTGAGCAAAAAAAAAAAATCCTCCATACTATTTTCCAACCGTAGTACTGTGTCGTAAGATGTCTCTCTCTTACTGCGCGGCCAAGTCACGTGTTGTTTTTGTTGTTATTGAAGGAAAACGTCAGCGAAGCTTCGCGTCATATTTATTATTTATGCGACCAAAATGCTTGCGTATTTCTTGAAAAGTGTGTTCCCGAATATACTCAGTGAAACCCTGGGGGGTTTTAAGTATACTACATTTAGAAAATCTCGCCTACTTAATGACTTTCTCGTCCTGTCTCCTCAACAAGTCTACCCAATAGTACGGAATGGTGCTGATTCGGACACAGACCAGCAGTGGCGCTGATTTTTGAAATGTTGGAGGACCAACAGTTGTGCGCGTTGGCGGCGTGCGAGTGGAAAGCTTGTGGGCACTGTGTGTTTACTGTCTGGGTTGCCTAATGCATCATGAGGGGAACGGGGGGGGGGGGGGGGGGGGGGCTGGACTTCCTGAACGGGGAGCAGCTGGACCCCACCCACTCAGGAGCTAATGGTGACCTGCAGGATTATGGGATAGAGTAATGAGATAATGGACTCTGTGCATGAATATCATGGCCGCTGGGCCTGACCTGAAAGCTGATATGGCTAAGAAATAAGTAGGCTGCTGGCCAAACAGTCGAGGGCCGTTTAGCACAGGCGTATCGGCAATTAAGAACAGACAGAGGCTCGTTTATTAATCTTCTTAACCTTTGGGATTCGTCTGGCCGTATTTTGCCGCTTCATTCCTCCGACACAGTGATAAATATTTTAGACTAATATGCTCAGTGTTTCAAGGAGATTTAAGAAGAGGATTGGCTGGAAGAGGTTTTAGTCGGTGGCACAGAGCCAGAAAGGAATGTTCGTAGAGAGCAGCCTTTTCCCCCCATCAAACAATGTTGGATTATTAGCGGATTATTAGTTCTGTTTTTGTCTCTGTGTGATAAAATAATCTTTAGAAGGAAGCTTTGAGTCCACAAAGCCTGAAATGACAGCGTAGTGAGCGGTTTGTGTGCACGTTAAAACTGAAACGTGCCACCACAGACAAACAATGTGATGGGGACTGGTCTGGAGCGGGATTCGGGGCACAATCTACCCATCCCCTCCGCACGACAGGAGATACTCTTACCCCTCTAAGATAAAGGCCAACGGTCGCCATTGCACCCTGAACTCATCTTTCTCCCCTGCAGTTACACTTACAGCTATCACTGAAAAAACAAAAATACAATCCATAAGTGATAAAAAACTATTACATATTGCATAATTCGTAATAGATTGTATAGTTGTTATAGATCGTATGATTGGGACCGCTAGAGATAATCGTCTGGAAGAACTGATAAATAAGGCAAAAAGTCCATCAGTCATGTTTTGTTTTGCAAAATATAATTTTTGCAAAGGATACCAACATATTTGTATTAGGAAATAAAAATCCATGGATGTTTTTGGCCGAACCCAAATTAATAATTAATAATTCATAAGAATGATGTTCTTATGAATTATTATGAGGAACATTCTGCTGTCAATGTGTACGTGATAATCACATACTGTGAAGTACTGGATGAGCTAAGTTACTGCCTTTGGGTACACCAAAAGAAAAATGCATGAACAAACATCTCCATTATGATGAGCTGTACTTTTGGCTATTTGCAGACAAAGAACACATTCTACTAATAAAATATATGTACTTTTCTGCTTGACAGTTGGCACTAACCTTTTTTTTGCCATATCCCTATAGCTAACAAGCTAAACACTGTTCTGAAAGTCAAATTTTTTTAAGCTATTCAAATGTCATAAAGAAACCACGTGCACACATCACACATCACAATTGAAATGGGAGAAAGTATGTATTTCATGCTATTTTAGGAATGAATAATAATAATAATAATAAACTTTATTTGTATAGCACCTTTCATACATAAAATGCAGCCCAAAGTGCTTCACAACAATAAAAACAAAATACAGAACAGAGCAATAAAAGAAACATAGACATAAAATCAACATAAAAACAGGGATAGAGTGCCATAGTTCTTGCTACTTGCTATCTGCTGTGCACAGTACATACAATAAAAATACGAGACAAGCATACTATGTGCTCTTTAGCCCCTTAGCCTCTCTGTGGGTGGTCTATTTTATACTTTTGCCTGCCAGCAACCGCTGTAGGACTTTTGCCTCTCCTGAAAGGTCTTGTGCCTTCTTTTTATTAAGGACTTTTCCTATACTATGTTTTGCCTCTCAGCAACCGCTAGAGGATTTTTTGCCTTTTCCTTGAGGTCTTTTGCCTCTCTTAATAGAGGACTTTGCCTTGGCTACGCCAAAAGGACTTCCTGCCACCCGAATAGAGGTGTTTTGCCCTGCTTTCTCCTTTCCATGTCGTTCAATGCATGCTGAAACACTCCCTGTGAATGAACAGACTCTAGCCGTGCATGCATCTCATATTTATCGTTGTTAGCACAGCATGTGCCATAGAGAATGCTCTAGCACGAAGACTCATCAACAAGAAGTTACCCCAAACGGACCAAACATGGAAAACACGGAGGAATCCGCAAATAAATATTTGCCAGTGAAAAAAAAAAACTGAAACAATACCTAGTGCTTTTTTTGTCAAATCAATACAAAAAAAAGTTGTTAAGGCAGAGAAATTGTATTGAGAGGCAACAAAAAGTGCTTGGCAGCAGAAAATATGAACCAGCAAGCAGCAGAGCCTCCCTCCAGCGTGACGCATATCCATGCAGATGACACACTGCTCCCATAATTCCTCATCCTAACCAGCGTTGCCATGATTGGGTAACCCTGCATCTGCTGGAGTGATGGTGAAGCCCTATTTCGTAAGCACACGACGGATCATTGTTGTCCTGCTAAACAAAACTAACACATCCTTCCAGGAGGGAACCGGTTTGCGCTCTTTGAATTGCCTGTGGGACAAAAGGCGCTGTCCCCTTGGGTACCCTGAAGGATTGTCAGGAAGGCCGTTTACTGTCTGTTCCGTACTCGGATTTCGAGGTTGGGATTCGCTTGGCAGGCTGCCATGTTACAGCCATTGCTGAGGCTAGTCTGAATAGCACAACTGCACTGAGCAGCCACTCCTCTGCCAATATGGCAGATTAATGCATTCATACCATAGAAAGATACATCTGCATCAACTCAGCTTGTTATTTTCTTTTGGAATGACACACAAACACACACACGCACACAGACACACACACAAACGCGCACCCAGACACACACACACACACACACACACACACACACACACACACACATACACACACACAGGCGCAGGAACACAAGTGCACGTGCAGGAACGCAATTATTATCATCATCAGTGTGCACTCTTGTACATGATTAATTATTCAGGTGAACACAGAATGCAGAGATATTTCACTTCCTGCATAAATTATGCAAAGTACTGTGTGCACTCTAATGGTTACATCCATATAATCCTGCAGAGTGCGCAGTGCTAATTCCCTGTACTTCTAACCTGTTGGGGCCACAGCGTAATTCACTGCAGTTGGTGAATTGTGTCCACTCCTGGTTGTAGAAGTACGGTAAAACTTTCCAGAGGGACAGATGCCAGTGCGGTTTAATGGACACCATCTTATGTACCTCCTGATGTGGCCAGTCATTGCCCAGTGATGGAGAGGTTTTGACAGGAAGGCCCACAGAGAAGACTCTATATCACGTGTGGCGTTAATGATCAATTTCTATTGTTCTTTGTCCGTGAAGAATGCACATTATCTTAGCTAGTCTCAATGCTTTTCCCCTTTTTTTCTTCCAATTTGGAATTCCCAGTCATATTCACAAGCATATTCTCTCTGTAATATGTGATGTCTTGCCACTGCTCCGTTTCAGTGTGTTGTGCTTGAACGCACACGTCACAGGTTGAGCCTCGAGAGGTACAGTGCTTCTTTTCAAACCCCATTTATTTACTTGCTCAACGAAAGAGAGTAATCATTCAATAAATCGAAAATATGAAAACAAATCCAAAACGATGAAATAAGCACAACACAAGCAAGTCACCCTCGTAGTTTACTTCAGCTCTTCTCCGAATGGTTCAGCTCCGTTGTACGATATCATTCATAATCCGGCCTTTCGCGGTGACCGCCTTTTCCTGTCAGGTAAAATGTTTTAAGGAGGGGGATCAAAATGTAGATTTGACCTCCGCTTTAGGACTGCCGCCCCGCTTTAGGACTGCTGGTGGAGTCTGCAGGGATGCATCATTTCCTGGACCTGTCGACACAGGCTTTTTGAGGCGAGCGTGGGTAATATTCATCACCTGTTAGCGTGGTAGCACCGCCGCACCAGGCTATAAATGCTCGCATCAAAAGATTGATGCTTTTTCTTACATTAAAAAATGGTGGGAAGGGGAAAAAGACTCATCATCTCCAAGCCTGGCCCACTTTTAGAGGTGATAATAACAAGTTTAGCAATAATAACAATGGCTTCCCAGCTCGCGGGTGACCCGCTGTCTGGGCGTGATGAATATGCGGAGCCGGCCACGGGACGTCTGGACGCGGCGGCGCGATTCAGCCGCGATTCAGCATTCAGGACAGCCTCTGCCCTTGCTCCTCGCCGCGCTGGGGTGAGGGCTCTCTCCCAGCATCCCCGGCGACCCCTGATCCAACGCGCTTACCGCCGGTAAACACGCCAGATGGTGGAGAAACAGAGAGGATAAAAAAAACACCCCCGGAGGGAACGCAGGGCGGGGTGGGGTGGGGGGTCAGAAGAGCTAAGGAATCGTTCTCAACCATACAAATCCTAAAGGAGTCATTTGAATCTGCACCTGTGGGGTCCAAACAGGATGGGACATAAAAGGATATATGGCGGGTGAGGAAGCCTCTGCGACCGTTTGTATCTTTTTGCATCTGTATTCTGTTCTCCTTTTTCATCTCTGCGTATGACTGCACAGAAGTGGCCGGCAGTTGGTTGCTACAAAATTCAAATTGCCTCGTAAAATTTACATTCTGAATGTCGTTTTCATGTTATGGAGAGCTTTTTTTTTTTTTTTTCTGGCTGAGAATGTATTTTTTTAAATACATCTTTAATGTCAAGCTTTGGGGGGGGGGGAAAAAAAGTTAATCTATTTTGCATAATACTATTTCTGGTCAGTACAGCAGCTGGACATTTCCCAGAATTCACCATGTCAGCGTGCAGTAGACCAGACTGCTTAGTCACATACACTGAGTAATGGTGTGAGGAAGGCCTCAGATGCAAGGATGCACATACATATTGACTTGGAACTTCCTCCTGAGCAGGTGCACGTCCAATTTGTGAGCGGAAAGCGTGGGGGGATGAAGCAATCGATACAAATTAGCGGGCCAGACAGAGGACAGAGAACAGCCAACAGCGCTTTCAGCCATTGGTCAGAATGGGAACGTTAGCAAGCCTACACATATTCTTCTCTCTACTGTAATATTACATTGTACTCTTTCTCAAGGTCTGATGATATGCATTGAGTCTTGACCCACAAAAAACAACAAACTTCAGTTTATTTTAACAACGTATCTAAAAAGAGCAATGTAGCTTAGAGATTGACAAAAAAAGAGTTTTTTTTTGTCCATTTCTGTTACTCGTTATGCATGTTTTTAAGATTAATGATCACTCGAAATGAAGGCATTGGGGCACTGTAAGCAACTCTCAAGACAGGGAAGAGCATTTCTACTGTTGAATAATGTCACAGGTACTGTGGGGCTCTTCATACGAGAACACTGCTCTTTTTACGTTACAGGGACACTGGGGATCTTCATACGAGAACACTGCTCTTTTTACGTTACAGGGACACTGGGGATCTTCATATGAGAACACTGCTCTTTTTACATTACAGGGACACTGGGGATCTTCATACGAGAACACTGCTCTTTTTACGTTACAGGGACACTGGGGATCTTCATACGAGAACACTGCTCTTTTTACGTTACAGGGACACTGGGGATCTTCATACGAGAACACTGCTCTTTTTACGCTACAGGGACTCTGGGGATCTTCATATGAGAACACTGCTCTTTTTAAAGCACAGGGACACTGGGGATCTTCATATGAGAACACTGTTCTTTTTACGTTACAGGGACTCTGGGGATCTTCATATGAGAACACTGCTCTTTTTAAAGCACAGGGACACTGGGGATCTTCATATGAGAACACTGCTCTTTTTGCGCTACAGGGACTCTGGGGATCTTCATATGAGAACACTGCTCTTTTTATGCCACATAGACGCTGGGAATCTTCATATGAGAACACTGTTCTTTTTATGCCAAAAAGACTCTGGGGATCTTCATATGAGAAACTGCTCTTTTTATGACACAGAGACTGTGGGGGACTCTTCATATGAGAACCCTGCTTGTTTTTCAAGCTCACTCTAGTGTTGTTAATGGGGCATTATTACCGGTGTTATGTGATTGACACTCAAATGGCATTTACATAATCAATTTCATTGGATAGATTTTTGAGATGATCACTGGGCTGTCTCTCCTCCATCTCTGTCATCTCATTTTGCACATTGTTAATTATATGATGACAAATAATGATTAAAACTACTCAATGTCAATTTTTCCCCATCCCTTAGTGGCATACATACATAATTGCGAACGTTTTATTCTCGGAAGAGAGACTGTTGGGACAGCATGTGATGCAAGAATAGTCAATTAATTAATTTTGGAAATTCATACATACTAAAAGATAATGAAAAAATATATTTTCATCCATGTTGCTTTTAATTGCGATATTCTGCAGTGGATTTCTATGTAACGTGGACATGTGGTGCTACACTGTCAGAAAACAAGGTATGAAAAGTGCCTAAAAAGGTACACTTGGTAATGCTTGTCACTGGGGTGGTACTCTATTGGTACGTAAAATTGTACCTCTAGCCAGCAATACATAACTAATTTGTACCAGGAAAGGTACTTATTAGTACCAAAATATAACATTATTGTACTTTCAGGGTACATTTGGAAAATTACATTACATTACAATTATTTGGCAGACGCTTTGATCCAAAGCGATGTACAATAAGTGCATATTGAAGGTCATTGTCGGATCTACAAAGCAGATCCGACAAAGCACAACTTTCTCACAACGTAGGAGCCATCCCTAGTAATGAACATAGAACACAGTCAGCTATACATTCTTAACTATAAAATAACAAAAAACACAAGTTGAATAGAAAACAGGAAAAAAAAAACAGGAAGCAAGTAGCCTACTATAGAATTGGCCCTATATAGGTAGTTTATAGGTAGTCGTGGTGGAGTCTGAAAAAGTGCGTTTTCAGACCACGACAGAAAACAGACAGTGTTTCAGCTGATCGCAGCAGAGTGGGGAGTTTGTTCCACCAGTGGGGAGCTAGGGTGGAAAAGCTCCGCAGTCGGGACGAGCGAGAGCCGTTAACACGGAGGGAGGGAAGTGCAAGTGGTCGAGCAGGACCGTAGTGTCCTGTAGGTAGGAGGGGCCTGACCTTTTGGCTGCAGCATAGGCCACGGTCAGAACTTTGAACCTGATCCTGGCTGCGACCGGCAGCCAGTGGAGTGACCTCAGCAGGGGGGTGATGTGTGAGAGCTTCGGGAGGTCGAACACAAGCCGAGCAGCCGCGTTCTGGACCAGTTGCAGGGGCAAAATGGCGCAGGCTGGTAGGCTCGCGAGAAGGGAGTTGCAGTAGTCCAGAAAATGTATCCCTTAAATAAGAAAAATGTACCTCCACTGTGCTGTTATTTCTGACAGCGTAGATGGTGTCACATACAGGGGGAGTTATGTTATTTTATGCTGTATTAATGGCCGATATGTTGGTCACAGCCACTGTTGACGAGGACAGCAGCACTCCAGCTCTCAGTTCTTATGTTTTCCTCTCTTGCTTCACGGAGGCAGCAGACCCCTGGGGAGTTTCTGATCTCAACAACACTTCCTGAAGAATTAATGACTTCTAATGTACCAGTTAATGCAGAGCAGGAGGAAAAAACATCCATCATAACTGACAATTTAATGGCATCTTCATACGTGCATTTTTTATTATTATTTTTTTAAACTTTTTTAACCCGCTCTCCATCCCTTCCCGCTTTCTTTTTTTTCTGCCAAAGTATGAATGCTTGAAAGAAAAGGCAGAAAAGAAATGAACACTTTAAATCTTAAACGGAGTTAGGAATTCTGTCTCTACTGAAACGCAGTGGAGTCACATTTCAGGTCTGCAAGCCAGAATGAGCACATCAGCGATACACAAGCATGGATTTTTTTTGCATGGGGTATTGAATTTGTTCATATTTATGTTGATGCAATGGAATATGAGATGTTTGCTGGACCATGTATTTTTAATACAAATGATCTGTATTGATGTTGATATGCTCTGCAAGATATTGACTTAGGAGGGGTAACATATGTATAGTTACCTTTCATCTATATAAAGACATCTCCGGGTCTGTTGTTCCGTGAAAAGGGCAAGAATTTTTATGCGATGTAGGAAGTAAGTATTTGTATTCACTAGGAAGAATACAATACGACCTGTAAAAATTAATCAAAATACATAAATGTATGAATTTGCGAAAGAAAACACATCATATGTAATTGTTGGTGAGAGGTGAAGAGAAAATGTAACTTTAATGTGCAAAAGAATGAAATGCTAAATTTTCCACCTCGTACCCGCAGGTTTTCAAATTCAATATTTTTAGAGATTCACATCAATACTCTGCTTGTTATCTGCCACAGTCTATTCTCTATTCCATCCATCAAAAAACAGAATGAATCAACACAAATAAGCTTACCACAAGTACGAAAAAAAAGTTCAATTATGAGCCCTATTCCAGAGTGAGGACGTACAAACATACTGGAGGTTTCTTTTGTTGGTTTTGTGTTTAAAATGAAATTCCTTGAGCCAACTGTAAACAAAGAAACCAAACTAAACAAAAGAGATATTACACACACACACACACACACACACACGCAGAGTAAGTCACTGGAGCTGTGTCGTTTCTGAAAACCGATGCCCCCCCCCCCCCCCCCCCATAAGTAAATTAAAAAAGATTGTTTCACCACTGTGAGGTGGACATACAGGGGGGGTGGGGCGACATCCCGCACACAGGAGATAGCGTGGTATTAAACCGATTTCATGTTCTGTCCACAAGCCTATGAATCAATAAGAGATTGAGTTTGGAAAGCGCGCAATTTGTGTAGATTCTTCTCCTGCCCGCCCCCCCCCCCCCCCTTTTTTGTTGTTTTTAGTACTTACCAGAGTAATCTCCAGATCCAGCTTGGCAGACAGCAGGGGCTCCTTTCCTGGCCTGGGAGGGTGGTCTCATGCAGGGGCCACGAGGCCCCAGCTGTGGCAGGGGCCCCAGTGCCTTGCTGTTACACGCACGCGTTTTGTCGAACAAACACACGAGTCACCGCAGCGTTTGAATGGATTTTGTGTCAGCGGCCACTTTCCCCCCAGCCTCTCTGTGCATCACAGCTGTGGATTAGACAGCTTGTGCTGCGAGAAGCACTTTCTCTCCGCAGCAAAAGTAAACATGTGAGACAACTGTTAAGTCAAGGATTCGGAAACATGCAGCTGGCTAGGATGACTTCTGGAGGAAAAGCACAGGCTTCTCAATCAAGGGTGCCATTTTACTGTGCCGTTACGGGCTATTAAAATGTCAGATAAGAGATTTAAAAAAAATTATAATAATTTCACACATAGAATGTGCTTTTTGTATTCTGGAAGAATTATTCACCCTTTTGGAAAGATTGGTCTATAGCACTTTCCTTTAAATATGACATCTGCATTGTTTCTGATTTCCCTGCCATGGTACAATATAGAGAGAGTTACATCTGCACTTTCATACGGCATCACAACTAATCTAATCTAGCAAATTAATATGTTTCAAACACTGAATTACTTTACCAGGTACACATCTGTCTCTGTTAAACATTTTCCCTCTCATTTGTCTCTGCCTGCTCAGCGTTTTAACGTTGCACATCTGGTCCAAATGAAGCCAGAGAAGACTTAGATATAAATAGCACAGGAGCCAAATCTCTAGAACTGGAGGCTGCATGTGTCTCTTAAAGAGCTGCTTCCAGCTCACCTGTCATTATGCAACAATGAACTGCAATCAAAGCAAGATCTCATTTGAGGATGGAGACCGTAGCTCTATGCCATTATCAGCTATCTAGCCAACTGCCTGCCGGAATGTCACTGATACGGCAAGTTCACCGGCGAGCGATTTGCATCCTGATGCACTTTCAAAAGAGCGGCCATCCGTACGTGCTGCTCTTTTGCCGGCCCTCTGTGTTATTTGATGCCTAATCGATTAGCTGCAACAGAAACGGAACGTACCAGAAGCTGCTCTTCATTTCAAAGATTCATGAGAGTCATTCTGGAGAGGGCACATAACTGAAGGCACGGATCTATAACTCGCTGTCCTTTTTGAGCGGTTTTATTTTTCGGGATGAACCTGACCGTGACCTGATTTCAATCAACAATCTTGTCCTTAAGTGTCTCATTCTTTCTTCACAAATTCAGTTTGGCTGGGTTCAGCAATCGCCAAAATTTACTCACCATAGACTTGCTGCTTCCTAGATCCTGTCTATGACAGCCGTCCATCCCGACTCTCTCAATCTGGCCACCCAACCATCGCTCAGTATAGCTGTCCATCCCGACTCTCTCAATCTGGCCACCCAACCATCGCTCAGTATAGCTGTCCATCCCAACTCTCTCAATCTGGCCACCCAACCATCGCTCAGTATAGCTGTCCATCCCGTCTCTCTCAATCTGGCCACCCAACCATCGCTCAGTATAGCTGTCCATCCCATCTCTCTCAATCTGGCCACCCAACCATCGCTCAGTATAGCTGTCCATCCCGACTCTCTCAATCTGGCCACCCAACCATCGCTCAGTATAGCTGTCCATCCCGACTCTCTCAATCTGGCCACCCAACCATCGCTCAGTATAGCTGGCTCAGTAACTCCCTCCGGCTCCACCTCAGTTGGTTTCGAGTGAGCGTTTCCGGTGAAGGAAATGGCCACTGTGCCTCACGCTGAAACCCTGCTGCGTAATTACACTCATACAAAAGGCACGAGGCCCGTCGGAACAGTAAAAGCATAATCTGCAAATGTAACACCTTCCACAGATTCATTTCCAACAGGAATTAGTCGATAGTTGCAGTCGCAGTGTAGTATAATGGTTAGGGAACTGGGCTTGTGTCTCAGAGGCTGTGGATTTCATTCCCTGCTGTGGGGCTGCTGTTGCACTCTTGAGGAAGGTACTTAACCCGAATTGTTTCAGTAAAATATCCAGCTGTATAAATGGATGGTATTTAAAAATGCAATCTGCGTAAGAGTGCCTTCTAAAAGCCGGAAATGAGCTGGATCTGGACTTTATTCAGGGTTGACTCAACAGTAGCACATTGGCTTAATTGCTTGGGACTTTTAGAGTAGCCAGGGTCGTACTGTGCCGTGTCTACTCTTTGTTAGGGAAGTTTTCCAGTGTTATCAGGAGACAGGCTCTTCCTCCGGGCCTGATTTGGATTAAGCAGCAGTGAGTGTACTGTCCCAGGCCATCACTGACCTCAGATGAATTGCAGTGATATTTGCCCTAAGTGCATGCAGACTGAGTTAGTATTGAACTGAGAGAGAGGGGGGGGGGGGGGGGTAATTTGTTATCATCAAGCAACAGCAGAACAGACCATTGGATATCACAACAATGCACGTGGGGAGGGAAAAAAACCCGAAACAAAAGCGCTGCATACAACCACGTTTAAATTTGTCGATTTATTTTCCTGTTAAACGATATTATCGTGGCCGTGAAATGAATCTGAGTTACACTCTTTCTGCCATGGTTGCAGACAGTTAGCATACCTCATAATAGCCTCTGCCATCTGGCTGTGAACCGCGCTGGTTTCTGTTTTGTTTGAGAGATGCGGAGCATTGGGGTGGTGGGAGGTGTGTGTGTGTGTGTGTGTGTGTGTGTGTGTTGGGGTGGGTATTTAGGTCTAGGTCACATAATGATTGGAGACAGCAGGTAGCTACAGTAACTCTCTGGCTCATTCAAGCGTGGAGACACAGGCTTTGTCCTCTAAGAATTTCACATTGAATTGGCAGTGATGGGACAGTAGAACAAAGTATATTAAAGGCTGTACAGGTCTGAAAAATTTAAGTTCATTATTATCAATCATTTCAAAGTGAACACATTTCCATTATTACTGTGTAACCAGTACGAGATTCATCTGAATCAATCTCACGATCAATCTCTCATAATCTAATGCAGTGAAACTATTTTTGGGGGGGAGAAGCTTGCAAACAACTTCAAAGGCTGGAGGGTACAATCAGTCTTTGGAAATCTGAGTGTGATTGACATGCTTTTTACTGTTAAACTTTTTGGCACTATTGGGTGCATATAACTAATTAACTTGGCAAGCTACTGACATACAGTCATTTGTTTATGTGTTGTTATGGAACCTGTTTTTATATTTGTCTTGTAAATAAATTTATGTTTTCTTTTCGGACCCCAGGAAGAATAGCTGTTACCTTGGTAACAACTAATGGGGATCCTAATAAAGTCAATAAATAAAGTACTAGCAATATGTGTTTTACATATGACAGCTTAGAAATTCATATTGTCAAGGTAGCGGAGCAATTTATGACTTGTTCAAATAAAACAGGCTAAATTAAAACATACAAATACTTTTTAACTTTTGATAATTTTCAGTTGTCAGAATAAAGGCAGTCCCATCTGTTTCCACAGAAAGGTCAAGCCAATCTCAACCAATCCAGGTTGTGGGCCTGTCACAGGCAAAATGATCAGTTGGCCTTGCAGCCAATTGAATTAACATCGTATTTTTCCAGAACACGTCACAGTTCCGTATGGGCATAGGACAGATCACATGACATCATTACATCTTCCCAGGCCTTGAGACTGCCGCGATTTGGCCACGCCCCTCTGACCACCCCGTCCAATCAACTGCAAGACTGCTTAGAACAAGCCCTTCCTGCCTCCCGCAATAGACACTCACTGTAAATAAATGAAGTGGATGAAGACTGTCTCTAGTGTGTTATTTTTATCATCACTTCTACCCATAGACTTCATTATTCGCACCAGGAAAGATCCTCAAAGATTCCCAAAGACATTCTATAGAGATTTCTCAGCATGTAGTAGCAAACTGTTTTAGAACAAAGGGATGTGTAGACACTTAATGATGTCATAGCATCTACTGATTGGATTATGAGCAGACAAAAGAGGCTTGTCACATAAAAGCCGCCCCAATATTTTCAAGGGGAGAATTCCTCCTGTCGGCTTTGGGTTCTGCAGTTAAACAACCAGCTGTGTCGGATGAGAGATGTTTCAGAATGGTTCAGTCATTCAGCTTTTTTTTTCTAGCTTTCTTTTTGGTTTGACACCCCTGCTTTAGAATTCACAGGAAATTGACTATTGTCTGAACCCCTTTCACTATGAGGCACCTGCATATAAAACGCTTCTCACCTGCCATTTCAACATAACGAATGACGAGTGTGACGTTAGCATCTCCATGGCAACCATCCCATGATCACAAGCAACAGGCTTGCAGTAACGTTATTTCGGCCATCTTTCTTTGGAAATATCGAACAGATTTTAAACTCTGATGGCCTTAACCTTTGCACCTACAGCTCTTGGAAACATTCTGAATGTAAGCCTACCCAAAACTGAAGCCAGTATCTTCATCACAACGATTATTTCAGAGTGAACTACTTTTAAAACTAGCTATGTAGTGAGCAAAAAATTAATCCTGTATGAGAATTGAAAAAACTAAGGCCATTACCCCTTTAAAGAAAAAGCATTTGTTTCATGTGCGCATCCAACAGCTTTTACATTGTCGGTAATTGCGATATAAATAGAATCAAGTTATTTTTCACCCTAGTACTCCTTGATTTGGACTGTCCAATCATAATCATGCTGGAACGCTCATCGCAACCTTCATTGCTGAATAGGGTTCCAAAAATAAGTGTGCGACATCTTTCGACATATGTGATGTCAGCTACAACTTCTTATCACACTGCAGTTCGTAATTCAGGGTTGCAAAAAGTCAAAGGAAGACTTAGGGCCTCATTTACTAAAACCTTTAGCATGTGCAAAACCTTTTAGCACACAAAAACCAATAACATGGCCAATGATTGGTCATGGTATTTGTTTTGCACCAATCATTGGTTGTGTTATTATTTTCGCTAAAAGGTTTTGCACACGCTAAAGATCTTAGTAAATCAGGCCATTAATGCGCAGGTCAAAAGATAAACTTGCGGGCGCCCGATCGACCACCGGAAGTTTCTGGTGTGCAAAGAGACACTGTCATCCTGTCTGACTGAAACCCTCCCATCCCTGGGCAATGCTAAAGCCAATTGTACATCATCAGCACTGACACAGTCCAGATTTGATACCAGACCGTGGGGCACATCCAAGTACCAGAACAGGGCCTTAATATAATGATCCATTAGGCAGCCCGAGCTTCTAATACACAAGGTCCAAATTATAAAGCGATACTTGTCTGAACATATGCTCTCATTCTTGTCACTGAACTGCTGTAAACCTATGAACAAATGAGTTAATGAGACAGATAACTTCTCTGAAGGAGACCATGCTCATTACTTTGCTGAATGCTGTCCCCTGTTTCGGTCTAGTTTGCCGTGGGCATGCTGCGTTTCGAGTACCAGCATCCCCAGTCCTCCTGCTATCCCAGAATCCCCTTTCTTTCTCTTCCTCCCAGAAGCTGTGCAGGAACGGGCAGAGGAGAGTCTCTAAGAAGCGTCCACCCCCCTCACCCCCCCCCCCCCCCCGCTGCACGTGTGAGTCACACACCTCAAACCCTGCGAAACCCACACCACAGGCCCTGGACATTAACCTGCAGAGTGTGTGCACGGTCTCTCCCCTTATTAAATAAATAAATAAACAAATATAATGGCTTCCAGTGGGGCGTGAGGTATATCCAATTTCCTCCAAAAGGTGAGAGATTGTTAGTACAGAACAAACACCAAACTCAGCCCCCCCTCCCTCTCCTGCAGCTTACAGTCCTTCCCAACTCAATCTCTGCACTGCAAAAAAAATGTCTGTCTTAACAAGTGCTTTAATCTTGTAATGGGACTTCAAATCTTTTTTTTTCCCGCACAATTAGAAAAATTTAGCTTGTTTTAAGTTACTTTTTACTTGGCAAGTGAAATTATCTTACCCCATTGGCAAATCTTGAATCTCACCCCACTGGCAATTGTTTTGTCTTATTTAGCAGAAAAGTAATAGAAATAACATTAAGATTTATTTTTGTTTTTTTTGCAGTGTGGCTGCTGAAAATACACAGAGGATTTCCTGTTTTTTTTATTATTCTGGTTACAAGTTAACGCTGTTTATTGGAGGCATCTGCATAAGTATATTTATTATGAATCATTTATATTGAAGTCAACATATTTTAGCCTCTGCTTTACATGAAGAACAGGTCGGATTATGTTTTCCTTTCCCCTTTGGGAATGTGCCCTGCAAACAACAAATTACTTTTTATTATCCTCAAGTAAAAACATTCCATAACCAAAAAATGCATTTTTCTGTGAAAGAGTACCTGCTGTAACATTAAATTAATAGCAACAAAGTCATATGCTTCCCCTATGTCAATCAGACTGCGTCTGCCTTCTTCAATGGAAAACCGGCTCAATCCATAAAATTCCAAAAGGAGTTCCTTCTCACGGTCATTAAGAGGATTTATATTTTAAGACAAAAAGAAATATGCCAGTGGCTTAAACCTCCTGCCTAGAAGGACATTGTGCTTCCGCCACAAATACAAACTGTGTCCTTCTGCCAGTTAAAAATCAAAGAAATCCATCCCATTCAAGGGCAAGCAGCCCTCTACAACCTTGTACAATCTCATTTCACAAGTGTGAAATCCTCTCGTTCATTCTTTTGATAACTTCGCGGCGTACGGCAGGCTAATTACACGAGCCATAATTCCCTTCGACAGTCACGCCGTTACATACTCTGCACTAGAGCGGAGGAGAGAGAAAAAAACAAAAAACAAAAAGATAAAAAAATCTAACGGCATGCCTAGACATAAAGCGCTGTCGCCACACAGCCTGCTTACAATGCTGGCGAATGTTAACTCTAAATACAGATTACACCCATATGGCGGTTTTTGTCCTTCCTCGTTGCAGATGGGTCTTCGAGGCTGATTTTGCTCTTGCTTCTTGGCTCCCGTTTGGTGCCCCCAAAGTATAAAGGGAAAGCAGTACGGCTGGTTCTGTGCCGTTTGATACGGACGAAGCCCTGCCAAATCGGGGAGAGAAAAAAAGAGCCATTTCAAGTAACAGCGTACCAGTCCGAGACGTATTGGGAACCCATTACCTATCCAAGTGACATCAGTGCCAGCCTGGTACATTTAAATCGTTTTTGACAAGGCAACTTTTCAAGTGATAATTGACGGCCGTAGAAGAGCTCATCTCACTCAGACTCGAGTATCTGTGCGCGGCTCTCACAGCATGAACATTGAGATAAACTCTATTCATGTCCTATTAACCAGAATACATTATTGCATGACTAAAAACCATGGACACCTTGCTTACTGTTATGTGTCTGGTTTATGAGGAACCGTATAACTGATTGACAAAACAAATTATAAAATAATGGCTAGTGGGATTTTCCCCCTAAATGCTTGCAAACCCTATAAAGCAGGCTTAATGGGCCCAAATATAGCAAAATCAATTCGACATTAAAAACAGCACTATCAACGAAATAAAACTGTCACATAACCGCACACAAAAATGAATCTGAAGGGTTAATGAGAGGCAGTTACAACACACAATAAACCAAAACCGCAAAAAAAAGAAAAAAGCACTTTCTAAAACAGTCGGAGATTTTTGCATTTAAAAAGACAATGATGCAGGAATCTCTGTCATCTCCCTATCTTACTTCCCATCTCCATAACTGTCCTTCCTCTGAACATTTTCCATTGAAATTCCAGTTACGGCGCCGCTACTCTGGGAAGAGGGAGAGGAGGAGAATTAAATTTTCATAAGTTAAGAAGCTAGAGCAAACAGTTGCCACCACCTCTCCTGACATTGTCTTTCCAGGGCCGAGCCACAGATTAAAGATTCAGTCAGGCTGCAATCTGCATTCTAAGGCCTATCAATTTTTCATGGCCCGTACCCGCCCCCCCCCATGAGCACTCACAGCCTGAAGGAGGTAATGCAAAATTGATTTGTGTATTAAAACTGCTTAGCCAAGCAGGCGCCACTGGGAAATTTAGTGATTACACCCCTGAGATTTCTAAGAGGCCCTGAGCATCATATATGTCAACCGGAGGAGAAAATTTAGACTATATCAAATGATAATACAGTGACCCCCACCCCCCCACCCCCCTACCCCTCCAAACAGAAAAAGAAAATATAAGAATAGAGTTTGGAAAAAAAGAACCATATCCATGCTCTGCTTATTAAATTTTTGCCACCCAGAAAGACATAATGGAAAACAAGTTGCCGGAGGTTATTTTTCAGTGCTGAGAACATGTTACGCTGGCTGTTTACCATAAGTGCAATCCTCTCCCATAAGGGAGTCCAGCACCCTTGAACCCTCTCTCTCACAAGCTGTGGGCCCTAATTGTTGGAGGGAAGCAGGAGAAGTGTGGACACTGGCCATCACAACATAATAGGATATATAGGCCTAACAGCAATAGGTCTTGCGGTTGCCGGGCTCGAAATGTCACGCACACAAAAAGCATGTGAGAAAAAATAAGAGAAGCCAGAGGATTCCCCCACTGGAGTCTAACTGAACTGCGAGCTCCACTCGGCCTCGCTGACAGTATTGGGAATTGGGAATATTAACCTTAAAGCGGGAATATTAGCCCTGAAGTGGGAATATGAGCCTTTGAATGTCACTATTAGCTGGTTGGGAATATTAGCCTAAAAGTGGCCCAAACAGCAGAATGCCGCGGTGCAGAAGAATCGAGTTTCTGACAGTGTAATTCAGGGCCGTGCAATGCCATTTCACTGCCATAGTCTGAGAAACCACAGTGAGCTAATGGTGGAATCTCCAACCCATTACAGTGAAACTGTATGAAAACTGCATTGAAATTTACTTTCGCCACAATGGGGAAAAAAAGCATTTGATGTGCAGTCTATTACCAATTAACAATATCTTGCATTAACATTTTTACTTGAGTTTACAAAAAAAATAATAATAAATTGAATCAATTGTTTAATAAAAGTCAAATTAATTATCAGATAAAAATTTTAAACCAACACTGCATTAGAAATAGCCCGTACCTTTAGCGCTGTTGCTTTTTTAGTGTGTGGTTTGTAGTTTCAGCTTGCTGCAGTTTCAAAGGTGCTTGCACAAAGACAACGCCCCCTCTCTCCAACCCAAAAAAGCCACCTTTCTAGGAATTTAGCTTTAGAAGCGGCCCAGGATTACAGCGCCTCATCTATTAAACATGCTTCCCTCTGCTCTCGTAATGCGCTGTTTTACGCTCGTAACCAATGGTTCAATGGGAGCATTAAAACTCAATGCTTATTGCATTCTGTCTTTTTCACATTGGTGTGTTCAAATGGTGATGTCATGCCAAGCAATCTATACTAATGAGGCAAGGTTTGGTGTTTTCGTTAATATTTGCTAGACACATTTTTAATGTACACTTAAAAAGGTTATTAGCGATTTAACTTGATATCGTTAATGAAATACAAAAAAAAAACATATTTTTGCATCTACATATTAATGGAAATAGGTAAATTAGTGACACGATACAGTATAGGTTACTTCAATCACATGGAGTAAGGGTACTGCAGCCTTTAAGTTATTTTTGCCCGACATCATCTCTACTACACCTGCAATGAAGAATTATTTCCCAAGTATTCTAAAACTTCTTGTCACTACAGCCCATGTGGAGTGAAGTTTTTCAGTGACAGACAGAAGGGAAAGTTGTTCTCTCCAATGATGGAGGACAGGCTAATGTCTTGAAGCCCATGGGCATTGAGGAAACTGCTGAGGAGACGCAGGACATTCGGCTAATTTCAAAATTTTAAAACTTAAAGTACAAATGATGATCAAATTTTCAGTACAATTCTTTACACGCTTTCAAGCAGCTACAGGATTTGGAATCATTTTGAATCTTGAAAACAAACAGACATTGAATGTGGACAGCTTAGTAATGAACGACTGCTAGCTCCAGTGCTTATTGACGAACAAAAGCATTACACTGCTTCTTAAAATGTTTGCAAGAGGAAGCACTAGCATAGCTAGCGGGATATTTGCTACATGTTTCTTATTTCTTGCTTACTTCTAGTGAATTTTTATGGGGGGGGGGGCATAGTACTGAGGCAGTCCATTATCAAAAAATGGTGGATATGACAACACCACGAACATGCAGTGGTAATCGTACATTCACGGCTTTATCTTTCACAGAAAACCCCCCCGCTTCCTCACATCCCGATCCGTCAGGACTCTCAACAGCCCTTCAGCACATTGAGTCCATTTTGGTAATTTTCTCTCCAGTAATTTTACCTGCGCTATTGAAGCCCACAAATTCCACTCAATCAGAGTCATATTAATCACTGAGGACGGGCTCTTCAAAATGTTCCCCATGCAAGATAAGTGGGAGATAAGGACCAGAATAAAAGAACTGGTGAATCATCATTTCAGAAGGTTGGAACTGATGTTGAAAACAAATGGAATGTCACTTCTTTATTAATGTGAATTGCTCTATAGTTAATTTGCATTGGACTTTGTCAGAATAATTGCATGTTTGAGGATCTCCAATGAGATACAGGTCACAGTTGCAGAATTTAACTGCCTTATTATAACACACTCCCACCCAAATCCATTGAGCAGTTCGATAGAGCTTGAGCCAGAATTAAAGTTACGGGTCAAAAAAAGGTGAACTTTACTGAAGTATTAATAGTACAACCTTCAATTGTTTTTATGAAAGTGTCATTAGCTGCAAAGGACACTGATTACCACCCTCACCTCAATGTGTGGGTACTATATGACATCTTTAATGTGTTTTACTTTACCTTTTGACTGAGCACTGTACAAACTGGAGAACTATAAGAAATTGAAATGTAGGATATCAATGTGTAATCTGTGATGGTATACAACAACCTATGAACAGTGTATCATTACTGGTATAATAAATACTGTGCACTTTAAATTATAAATTATATCTGTGCACTGCCATATTCATAGCTTTATCCACAGGAATATAACTAGTTGATTAAACTTCATGATGAACTTATTGTGCAAACTACCCTCTCTTTAGTCAATGAAAAGCTTTTTTTAATGATAAGTTAATATCTATTTCAATACACAACTGTGTTTCGGCAAATAAAGGATGTCAATTTAGTTTCCATTATCATCGATTGCTGGTTGCAGTGATAGAACAGAACCACCATTTTAATCCCCCATTTAGGCAATAAAACAACAAATAGTTACAGCATTTGAATGGCCTTAATTCATAAGTATTGTTAGGAATCCTGTTGTCAGACTACAAAATAAATAAATATAAAGCTGTGTGCTGCTGTTTCATAGATGAAGCCATGCTGATTTTCAGTTTCCCCCCGATCTGCACAATATCTCCATTTACCAAAAAGACAACCCCTCGCTCCTCTCTCTGTCTTTGCCATGGGACAGGTTGTCCCATTGACCTCTGGAAGCTTTGCCCTTATATGTTAATTAATATGGACACATAGGTGTCTGATGAATAAGCTAAGATCATATAATCCCCTGGAATTTGGTACAAATGATATAGCCTATAAAGGGAGATTTTAATGTAGGCCATTAATATTTTCTAAGCTTTGACCTTTCGCATAATGGCTGGCCTGGCATCACTAGCAGTGAGCAGTCTGCTCTCCCCCACCTGATAATTACAGCACTTTTTTAATTACCAATATATCTTACAGTTGCAATAGCAGTCAAACGGTAAATTCAGCCATTCCAGAAATAAAACCCTTTAGGCTCTTCTATATACCGTCTGGTCTCGCCTTGGGCATAAGTGACCACCCCATAAATTAGTTGTGTCAAACCATGTAATTTTTCAGAGCTTTATGCTTTGGTAGTAAATCTGTTTGGATTTCAACTGCATTTAAATATGTATGTCAGCAGTCATTAAGCTATCAGAATACCCTGTCCGACAGTGCCTTCCTTCTATTATGAATTCCTATTACATACTATTTCTGTTTTGTCTGTCAGCCTCAGTTTACGCTGTCATAATTCAGCGATACCAATCGTCGAACGTTTTGATGGCGTGGTCTGTGGAGCAGTTTGTGTTCAAACTTTAAGCTTAAGCGGGGCCTGTGCATTGGCTGGGGGAATGATGGCTTCCTGATAACTAGGGATGCCTTATAGAAACTTTATCAGCTGCCTTCACTGCCCACACAGGCCCCTCTCTGCCCTGTCTGATAACATTCAGGCTGTCCGAACCAGCGGCTCAGTTACATGACTTGTGGCTCCACCAGCCCAGTGTTCGGCCCTCAAATGCAAACAGGCTGCTCCCGAACTGCTTTGTGTCCTAACGGTGAGCGAGTTCGATAACATTACAAAAGTAGCCCAGACATTTTACTAGCCATTGTGGTGTGATGCAATAAAAAGTACCATTTTCATGGTCGAGCCTTTTTTTTAAAAGTTAGGTAAGACTTTTATTTTGAGGAAAAAATAAAGTAATGAAAAATATGTGGACAGAAGAAAGAAATTATAGTGGCTTAAGAGAAAACAGTTTAATGTATCAGAAGGCAGTACTGATATATTTGCTTAGTGTTGATCCTTTTTAGTAGTAGACTAGTAATACTCTGCAATTAGTCCCTGATAGTACTAGATAGTAGGGAATGAACAAAGCCAATTTAAAGGCTTAAAGTCACCCAATATTAAAACAAAATGAAAAGTGATAAAGGACAGTAAAACATGTATAACTTCTCTGGTGATATGGGTGTCTAAATAATCAGTATCTTACAAGGAAATAGATACAAAGAAATAAATCCAACATGCACACGGGCACATACGTACATGCATACTCATGCATGTAAGCAGATAAACATCCACAAAAACGCATCACAGACAATTTGCAAGACGTTTAGGTCACAGTAACTTGGCTTTCTAATTGCGGGTGGTGCAAAATCGGCCCTCAAACTGTTTTCTTTATAACTGAGCCATGTGTACTAGACCAATCAGAGGCTTCCCTGTGGACTAGCCAATAGGAGACAAGTTGTACACATCATAGAACAACCCATCTGGTTAATCACCATTTTGCAACAAACTGGACAGAGTGTGTTACCATTCCTTTCACCTATCAGTGTCTAAATAAGGAAGAATAGCGTTTGTACACAAATTAAGCTCCAGTTAAACCGTTTTTTATTGTATGACAACGTTACAATCCAAGTAGTACTTCAAGTCGTCAATTATGAAGGACTGAACTGTTCCCACACAATACAAGTTTGTGCATCACCTGTGCTATCCTCCGTCTAGCGGGAATATACTGTACCTGTGTTCTTTGGCTTGGGTGCTCACAGAGTGTGATGTCGGGCCCGGACTCGGATCGCCCCGGGATACAGGACTTGTCAGGCCGGGCTCCATGTATTCTCGCATCGGTCCGCTTTGTACTTCTGCACGCCGACCATCCCACGACGGAGTGTAACATTTGCGTTCTGTCAAAACAGCGTAGCCTTTTATTAGGAAATTAGAGCTAAAATGGCAACGGGATTACCGTGGGTTTTGGAGGAGTAGGCTTTGACCTTTACCGCTAAGATCTCGAACATTTATCCTGTAATGTTTGGAGTTTGCACCAAAGCCTCCGTACGATTATGCTAATGTTTGTGAACCATTCTCACCGGGAGCACATCAGGGGATGAACACCCCCCCAGAGGGATTCTGGGAAGATATCCTCCTGATGTCCTTGTACGTTTCATTCATCGTCACTAGAGATCTCCAAGCACAAATAACTTGTTTTTTCTTAATGGCTGCTTCAGTAATTAGATTTCATCTCGCAAATGAAATACAGCCACCACAATTTTGCTTCTCTAAAGACCTAATTCTGTTGCCGGCATACAGAATAAGACTCAGCAGTGTAACCCTACCCATGTCCAACCTTCAAATATGACATCTAGAAGACCTGGCTGCAAGTGAATGCGTGTAGCCCCGCCTCCAGAATAATGACAGGCATTATTTGTGAGCTAACATGTGATTTCACCTTTAAAAAACATAAATCTAAGGGATCAATAAAATGAGAGGTGACGCGTTATTTGCGGGGGTTGTATATTGTTGGTACTCAGCAATCTTTTTACTCCATAACAAAACATCTACTGCACTCCTCTCTTCCCATGCTTTGCCATCAGGTCTGTCTGTATTCACTCACTCCTACACTACTTGTTTATCTCTCTCTGACAGAAATATCTAAGAATGAGTCTCTCTATATTTCACGATTCAGCATAGACTGGACTGTATGACATACAGCAGAAGAAGGATAATATTTACCGGTATTAACTTTATTAGGTACGCGTGTCCAAAGAACATTTCACCCACGGCAATTCATTATGATTATTATCTAACCATATCAGTCATTATATTACAATACATTACTGCCATTTTAGCAGACACTCTAATCCAGAGAAATTTACACAACTTTATTATTATTTTTTTTTTTTACATAGTATCCATTTATACAGCTGGATATACGTATACTGCAGCAATTTAGGTTAAGTACCTTACTCCACGGGTACAACAGCAGTGACCTACTTGGGAATCAAACCTGCAACCTTTAGGTTACAAGCCCCAGTTCCTTACACTGGGATTACTCTGCTACATGCTGCCCCTGTTGGTTTAGTTAACAAAACACACAGGCACCACTCCACACAGAACCATCGTTCCTTCTCAGTCCTTGTATTTTTTTTAATAATGGCCAATGAGGTCAGAACTTAGCACAAAATTAGATGACATTTAATTGAAGACCCTGGTGCTAAAAGCACTGAAGTCAGATTTTTAGACAATTCATGTTGAGCACAGAAACATGTTGTATTTGTTTAGCTAAGTCGACCCTATAAATATTGTTACCAGAAAATGTGCCTAAGCAATGCATAAAAACAGCAACCTTTTAATGGCTGATTTTATGGATCAGTGATATTTTCGGATTTGATTTTCTCAAAATAGATATTTTGTGACTTCAGTACTTTTAGCACCAGGGTCTTCAATTAATAACAGTAGGTAGAGGTCCAGAATATACTGTGTATGTGTCCTATAGAATAAATTCAGTTTCCTATCCATGAAATGATAGTATAAGCAGATGCTAGTTGTAAGGAGTTAGCTAATACAAGGATTTGAGCACATACACCTGAAACAACAAGAGAAAATACACATTTTACCCATAATTTAACATTCAAATATCACATATAATACAGCCACTAAACACAATGAATCTCCAGTCCATAGTTATGTAACCAGTGGCCTAGCATTCAGTCTGCAAAAAATGTGATATATAGTTTTTTATACTGTATTATGTAGGTTGGCCTCATGGCTGGCCATAATATGTATTGTTTGGAAATCGGTTGCCAGATTACTAAATAAATGAGTAAATAAAAGAAAAATGTTTATGAACAATATTATACAACATATCAATGCCAATAGAAAATGCGTTAAAGCTTTTTTTTTTTATATTCCCGGGGGAAACAGGTCTCAATTTTGGGTTAGATGTCACTTCACTGACATGGCTGCTTATTTAAATGGAGAGAGTTTATTTTATATGCACTATATATGTTTTATACTAGTGATAGCTATATTGCAACAAATATTTATAATATTAAATTAATCACATTCATTTAAGTAGTTTCTTAAAGTAAATGCCCTGCTATATTCACGTGTGTGTGTGTGTGTGTGTGTGTGTGTGTGTGTGTGTGTGTGTGTGTGTGCGTGCGTGCGTGTGTCTATTCGCTCTGCCTCTGCACTTGCAATAATTTTAGCACACAATATTTTTCTATATACTCAACCTGACATATTCTACCACCGAAATATGTGTTTAAAAAAGTAAAAAATCTAATTGAAAATATGTCAGTGCGAAGAGTTTTTGAATGGGATTTCCAACAGACTCACTGTATCAATGACTTCTTAAGAAATGCAGTGATCACTGGAAAGTGTTGGCACTGTACAAGTGAGATAAATTATCCAAGGGAGATGGAGACAACTCAGTTTTTCTCAATATCCCATATTAATTACCTTGTGAACAGCAGATAAAAGAGTGGTATTATTGAGATCTTCAGATAAATTTCCTTCTGGTCAAGCCATAATTAAGACCTAAGCAGCTGAATTGTTGGAAATAGAAAAATCAGGGATTAACCCAAATTCATTGTCTTAAGGATTTCTCTCTCTCTCTCTTTCTCTCTCTCAGAAATAAAAAAACAAATCACAAAGCTAAGGCACAAAATGATGTTGCTGTATCTGTGGTTTGTAATGCAATACGTTAAGCACAGGTTCTCAGCTGCGTGTGATGCCTCTCTACTCAGGTCAAAGGTTAATCCACCAAAAACTCCCGTTACAATTCCACCAAATTATAGGGGCAACGATTCTTAATTTTTTCCTCCACCACGACGTTTTGATTCGTTCCACCAAAAGGGTGGTGACTGGCGTTTTGGCGGGAAGAAAGAGGCACTCGTGTAATTCTGGTGCTTTTTTTTTTGCAAAGGTTTAACCTCTTACTGAAGATGAGCTCAGTTGCCCAGGAGACTGTTTTCCCCTGAAGGGCGACGGAGGTGGAGTGAGAAATCTTCCAGACGCCACCGTCAGAGTGGAGAACGCCCCTCGTGGGTGATTTCCAGGGCATATATTAACCACAGACGCTTTCCTCAAGTTACATAGTCTTGGCAGCCAATTCGCTATTTGGGCGCCCAAGGCTATTCCAGCATGCTGCATTCACAAAAGGGGTCTCTAAACTTTTATGTTGTGTCTTGCGTGCGCCTCTGAGTTACCGTTCTTGTCTATGGGGCTAAATTCAACAGGCACAGGCCTCTGAATTATTGTTAGCACATCCTAACGTAATGGATATTCCCCAGGGGAGTGTTTCTACAGGGGCTTGCAGGAGTTGCGCAGTGCGTTACTAAGGGCACAAAGTGTGAATATTCTCCTTGATAAAGTTTGCGCTCAAAGCAACTGAGCTGAGGTGCAACCTTAGAAATGGTACTGGGTGCAGGTTTATTTTTTTTAAAAGGGTGTGGCTCCCACTTGTAAAAAAAAAATTACTTTATTATTAAAAAATATTTTGGACAATCCGGTCTTCGTCAGATATCAACAACATAGATATACTGTATGTATACTGTGTGTGTGTGTGTGTGTGTGTGTGTGTGTCACACCAATCCGGAAATATCAGGTGAGAGGAACGGGCAATGCAACTAGCAGACACGGAAGGCATGGAAAAGCTCTGACTGGACAGTGATCCGATGTGCGGACGAAACAGACACAGACAGTACAGCCAAAGCGGATAGTCATCGCACCAGTACCTCCAAAGCAACAAGACCACCTGGAGCACCTCCTGTATAAGCCACCTCAACCACCTGTGTAACACAATTAATCCGCTGCTCAGCCAAGATTCAATCGCTCAACCCTTTGAGTTCCACTGTCCCCTCCATCCATTTGATGTCATTTAGAGCCTGGTTATTTAAATTAAAATTTATTTGTATATCCGCATGGGAGAAAAAGTCCATTACAATGCATTGTAGTTCCCCAGAAGGGATGTACACAGCGCTACGTGTCTTTTTTGGTATTTCAGATTTGACCCCAGCCGTTGCAGTCTAGCGGAATATCCTCCACGCTTTTAATGTGAATTAAATCCAGATTTAGGGAAAACACAGACTATCTTCCAAAACAAATTCCACTGGCTGCCTGAGACATGCTATATTAAATAAAACTGGAAATTTATGCAGCATTTATGGCTTATATATTTTTATGAGAATACAAGTCACTAATAATCATTGTGCCGAAGACATAGAAGGACACAGTGAGGCATATCGAGGCTGAGAGACGGGTCAAACGGCTCAGTTGTGTATTAGGTTTTTCTTCCTTCCATATTGTTTGCATTTCTGTAATACTGCATTGATCTTCCTGACATGATTTAAAAGGTATATTGACTTAGGATAATGTTTGCACCGTATCTTTAAACATAATATGCAATGATCCATATAAAAGCAACCGCGTTTCCTAGACAACAACATTTATCAAACCCTTCCTGAAATAACAGTGCCTAATACCTTCCGGTTGATTGAAGAAGATGCCAGAGGAAATTTATAAAAATATGGCACGATAAGGTAGATGCTATCAACTGAGGAGTAACTTAAATCATAGCAATATGAATTGGGGTTAAAGTGGCTCTGATCCAAAAACCTACTACAGTTTAGTCCTACTGGCGTTTATTATGTTAGATCCAGATAACCACACTAATTGGTATGGTTATGTGGCATGTAGTATGATTACATAATCATGCTAATTTTGTTAAAGCAGTACATTTCTACTGTGTGGCAACTCAATGCAGGATCGTGTTTATTGCAATTAGTATTCAAGTCATGTCTTGTACATTACTACCAGTTATAACCTTGGTGCCTTTGTCCAACTGACAAGTCAGAAATTGAAACAGAGCTCTAATTAAGTCTTAAATATCACACTAGTCAACTAAAATATGCACAGAGGAATTGATAAACACTTTTTTCAGGGAAACATTAAAAAATGTCTGTGTGGACAATATATAACTAATTAATTTGACTTTGAAATAACAGCGAGAAGGCTCGATTGGGGATTTTATGTTGGCGGACCATTTGGCTCGATGTGGTGGTGGGGGGGGGGGGGGGTGGGGGGGGAGGATGGGGAGGGTGTAATGTGTGAGGGGGTTGGGGGTGTAAAGGTTAGCAGCCAGGTTGCCACGGCACCGCCCAAAAGGCAAGGCCCAAATCACATTCCAAACTGTCGCCCCAGTAATGAGAGTAATTGATCTGAGCCTCATTCACATTCAGAGGATTAAAGCGTGTAAATTGTCCTTGCTGGCTCTTAATAAGGGCCCCCTTTAATGACACAATCACAAATTTCATTGCTAATTTCCTCCACAGAACTTTTTTTTTTTTTTAAAAGACGGGGGGGGCAGGATCGAACGGTTTGCTTTCAGGGGCCTGATTCAAGGAGGAAGAAATCAGGCGCCTTTGTCTTTTTTTGATTCAACTAAAAATAAATGTGCGCAAAACTCAAGGACACTCGAGGAGAGTGTGGGACATGCTTCCCATTCACAGACATTGAAACCAATGAATAGGTCTTTATAAGGTTTTGAATTGAGCAGCAAATAATCCATATTTTTCACAATTCTGCAACCTAAAATTAAACGGTGGCTAACAGTGATTTGCTTCTTTTTCTCCAGCTGTGAGTCATTCTGAAAGATAATCTTTGCTGGGATGTTGCATTTAATTCATAGCTGACCACAAACTAGCACGGTTTGCATATCTGTTTTTTTTTTTTTTTTGTAAATCAAGAAAAAGTTCAACATCTTTTCCTGAAACAGAGTTTTTCCCTGCAGTTCTGCAGGCTTAACAGTAAGGTGCAGGATATAATATTGGATGCAGAAATGAAACGGCAGCAGATAGAAGGTAAACAGGGTCTTAACGTGGCTTGCCACCCTTAGACCCCCGACTTGAGGGATCAAACGACACTTTGCAGGCTGAGCAAAGGCATAACTAGATGCCAAAATTTGATGCATAACTAGAATGTGGCTGAATTACTGCAAAATCCTTAGGAATAAAAGCTCCCTGTCCAGGTCTAAGAGTGCAATGTTGTGGTAGCAGATCACATGTAGAAAATAATTTGTTCAGAAATGTACTTTGTGCATTTAGATCACACAATAGCAGTTCAGGTTTTATTGTTTTTTTTTCTGTCTGTATTGATGTGATCTTTTTTAATGAAACGCCTCCTCTGTTTCAAATTAACTACACCTGTCACTCATCCAGTCAACCCTCTTTGTCCTCCAAAGGCTTATCGTTACCATAATAATAATGGTAATAATAACTGAGGAAAAAGTGAGAACTAGGGAACGTCTTCAAAGAACCTACAGTATAACCTTCCTTTAGCATGCAAATTTAATCTAAACAGATGACTCTCTAAAGACTGGTGGGTAATTCTTTCCGGAGACATCCATGGCATGACCCATTTGGCCTCATAAGCCTTCTGGATCTTGTAGTCAATACCATGAGATTGATTCACCTCTCCAGTCAAAACAACAATTAAATCCATTAGCAGAGAAGCTCAAGCTTACTTTGCATTTTGATTACAATCAATTACAATCTGTTCTTTGGTTTTGGTCTGGGAATGTACTCCAAAATTTACCAGAGCAAACAAAGTTGGCAGCCAACTGAATCTTGCAAGAGAGCAGTGAGGCATGCAGCTAACATTGCGTTGTAGAAGTTTTGTATTTCTGAACTGCTGTCACTTATGACGGCGTGTTTTATCAATCTTCAAACCCAGATCGTAATCTCACGCTAATGGGTGGTCATAAATTAAAAACAACTGGCCTGTTTAATGGCGTAGATTTATTAATAGATGCCGTAGCATAGTTAGCGTGGACTATTTATGATGAGGGACTAGATAGGTATAGCAGAGAAGGTGTGTGGGGATTGGGATTAGGGAACTATCCCAGATAGATACCAACTATTCCTACAATCAGCGGCAAAAAGAACACACGCAGTGTTGAATCAACTATAACAGAGTTAACTTGAGTCCAATATGGAGGCGCATGTACTCTCTCAGAGTTGATTTTGCACTGGACCTTTAGATAACTGGCAATAACCATTAAAAGCAGAAACAACATGGAAGAAGCTTGAATGAAAACTGTACTGAGTTCTAACATTGGTGTTATATATACTGTATATTGTTATTTACAGTACTGTGCAAAAGTCTTAGGCACATGTAAAGAAAATCCTTAAGGTGAATATTTCAGAAATAATTACATTAAAAGTTTCTAAATATCAAACAATTCACTACAAAGAACAGTAAACAATAAAAAACAGAATCAAATCAATATTTGGTGTGACCACCCTTTCCCTTTAAAACAGCATCAACTCTCTTCGGTACACTGTTGTTCAGTTTTCTAAGAAAATCAGCTGGTAGATTGTTCCAAACATTTTGGAGAACTTGCCACTGTTCTTCTGCAGAATTTGGCTGTCTCGCTTGCTTCTGTCTGTCCAGGTAATCCCAGACAGCCTCGGTGATGTTGAGAACAGGCCTCTGTGGAGACCATACCATCTGTTGCAGAACTCCTTGTTCTTCTTTTCTCTGACGAAAGTTCAATTAAGTTTTTGGAAAATCAATGTTTGGAAATCTACAATTTGCTCTTTTCTACTGACACACTAATGCAGAAGACAAAAAATAAACATCTAAGAAAAAATCGACATAAAAAAACTAGGGTGCCTAAGACATTTGCACAGTACTGTATATTCAGATAAACTGTGGACCTTTTCACAGTAAAGGTGTTGTAACACCTGTTATATACATATTTTAACAAACATTTGCATTTCAAATAACCAAAAGCGGGGACTGTGTTCATTCAAATCATTTTCACTTCTGGACTTCACAAGAGGCATGCTTCAAAAGGCTTATAATAGAACCAAAAAAATACAACCTAATATTCACAAATGTTTAGAAGTCAGTTATTCTGCCATTTTCAACAGTAACAAAGGGGCAAATGGGATTAAGTGAAATGAGATACATTTTTCAAACCATTTAAAATATATTTTCTTCCGTTGTTTTAATTCCCAATTTGGAATCATTGATTTTGGCTCAGTGCCATTATCAATTTAGGCTCTAGGGAACGGTGGTTTTCAAATTAACAAGGCAGACTAGCTCACTCATTGAAATGGTAAATGTTTTGCTTTTTTGCAGGCATTTGATCAAACATTGCTACTGAAGCTCCATCAGAACTCGGATAACACA
The DNA here is from genome assembly GCA_029718625.1 of Synaphobranchus kaupii. NCBI lineage: Eukaryota > Metazoa > Chordata > Actinopteri > Anguilliformes > Synaphobranchidae > Synaphobranchus > Synaphobranchus kaupii. The sequence continues at coordinate 132,804,230 of CM056376.1, forward strand.
GCAGAATTAGTTTAACAGGCAAAACTAAAGGCACATGTGGAAAGTGTTTGTTGTGAGCAGGGTAAAAAGGGAACGTGCGTCAGGCCTGATTAGGTTACCGCTGAGAGTTGCTGTGCCAGGAAGCAATTCACTTACATATCCATTCTGGTATCTGACATCATAGTGCATGATTTGTATGGCTAAATAGCTGAGTGAGACATATCCGAACTGAATGAAATTGCTTTGGAAGAACACACAATATGATGATGCCGTTGGATGACCAACATTTTCTTCATTGAGTTTTAAATATAATGAGTAAAGTACTCAGCGCGACAGAAACGTGTTAGCACTCTCATTTGTAAAAGGGAAGAAAAAGACCTTTTGAGTGGACCTTAACAAATGTTTAAAAAAACGGATTACTTTGGAATGGTTTCAATAAGTGTGTGATTTGATGTATTGCAAATCTAGATCTAGATACTAATATAGAACTTTTTTGTCATGGAATCCTGTAATAGGGTTTTAAGTGAACTAAAACGGATTTACAAGTGATGCTGCAATGATGGTCATTTGCCATCTCAACCTTGAAATCACACCGTGAAATCAGCTGTAATTATCAAATAATGGTCTTCTGGCGGAAAGTGGAAAGCCACATTTGCAGTGAATAATTGCATCCTTTAACATGATCTGCATATTCCTCACAGTGGAGGTGACAATAAAAAATATTAATTGCAAGATAAGATGCATTCTGGTCAACATAGATTATTTTGTGAGATTTTGTGAATCTCTGTCCATTCTAATACAAATACAAAGAAAAACACGTTCTTCTGTCCAAAATGTAGTTTCTTACAGTGATGGAAAGTGACACGAGCACTTGCCCCTTTAATCTTGTCACATCCAAGGACTTTTCAAGTACCATCGGAATCAGAAAGTAGTATAAACCTAACTGCATATATTGCTATTTTTAAGTGTTGAAGCATAAAGGCTATGCTAAACAAATGCACAATTCTAAGAAGATTCTCCATTTAGAGAGCTCACTTTTCAAGGCTATGTTTACAAGCCCAACAAATCAATACCAAGCAGTTAATGGATCTTGTAGTGGACTTTGAAAACAAATGTACTAAATCAGTGCAAACAGACGCTATAAGGTAAATTTGTATACGAGCAAACAAGCGCTGATGAGGAAAAAAATATTCCTAACTCGAGACAAACTGCATGCTGTTTCATTATTAAAATTAAGAGATTTGCGATTTTATGGAAACTTCTTTGTATCCACTTTGTGCGCTTAGTAACATGTATTGCAATATGTTATCCACATTTCTGACGAAAAATTTTCAATGCAAATTAATTGAAGGTCTTTATATAAATTTTTGTGACTCTTATGTATAAAGTGATAATAATCATCTAGCCCTCTCTAGTTGTTCCTACATGTTACCACCTATAAAAAATAACTTCCAAAAGTGAAATTTGTCATTTTTTATTTCCCATGCTGAAGAAAACATTAAAGGTGTTGTTATAATAATGCAAAAAACAGGCTGGTGTGCGATGTGGAAAGGTTGGAAGGTATTAAAAATAACCAAGGAGGTTAGAATCTTCCCCCAGCCTGGCAAATTTGTTTTAGTCTTACGACAGGATGATTTCCTAGTAATCCTGGCAGATTAGAACAACTTCCCCCGCGACCGGAAAAAAAAAACGCTCGTGGGTCCTTTTACCGAAAGCATATGTAAACCTGCGGAGTTTCCCTGCACAGAACAAGGAGCTTTAAAAGCAGAAGTCTCTTTTAGACGCGCTTTCAGTTCCGCTGCAGGAGTATCAGCAATATTAAACTGAAAATGTCACAGAATGTCAGGCCTGAAAATGTCACAAGAAGAAAAAAAATGGCGACCTCCGGACCTCCCTCAGATGGAAATAAATACGGCTCTACGGTACTGTACCGAGATTTCTTTGTGGGTATAATTATTCCATTTTGCATGCATTCACTTTTTTTTCCCTCCCGTGGTAAATTGAAAAGAAAAACATTAGACGACAGCAGACAAAGACAAATGAACTCATCAACTGAATGTTCGCCTCGGAACAGTCAGCCATTTACCCCCTCATTCCAAGCACCAATACTGTAATTGTTGACTGCGCAATCAGAGTGTAGGTTGTTTTTATTTCCTGAATGAAACGCATTACCCGTCGTGGATTCAGATAATAGTGCTGCTACACACAAGAACACAAGGCCTTGCTATGATTCATGGGGCAGTGTGTTACATTTAAAAGCTCACATCAATATCTGTGAACGAGGCCGGCTTTGATTATATTAACATTATTTTCACACCATTCACAGCTCTTTGCAAATGAGCTTCAGATTTTTAGCACGGTTGTACTCTGCATTGCTTTTCCTTTTATTTGTATCTCCTTGTGTCTCATATATGTATATATACTACTCAAAAGAAGTTAAGGGTCAAAAATATTTGTGCATATAAATATAGGCTAACGAGCTAAAATGGTGACGACTAATGACAAAATAATTATTTGATGGCTCAAGAACAGAAAACAGAAAACAAAAAACTTTTGATTAGACACTAGTTTATTACCCTGATGAAAAAAGTCATGCACCCCCCAAATGATGTTCACACAAGTCGCAGAAGCTTCAGTAAGTGGTGTAGCCACCGTTAGCATTCAGACATTCTTGACAACGTTGGCGCATGCTGTTGATCAGGCATTGGAAATAACGTTGAGGGATCGCTAGCAATTCGAGTTCGATCACATCACGTCCCTGCCGTCAACCTCCAGCAACTGGCTCAGCGATTAGTGGCAGAATGGCTGGCGATCCCTCAACGTTATTTCCAACGCCTGATCAACAGCATGCGCCAACGTTGTCAAGAATGTCTGAATGCTAACGGTGGCTACACCACTTACTGAAGCTTATGCAACTTGTGTGAACATCATTTTGGGGGGTGCATGACATTTTTCATCAGGGTAATAAACTAGTGTCTAATCAAAAGTTTTTTGTTTTGTGTTTTTCTTATTTTGTCATTAGTCGTCAACATTTTAGCTTGTTAGCCTATATTTATATGCACAAATATTTTTGACCCTTAACTTCTTTTGAGTAGTATATATATATATATATATATATATATATATATATATCAGAATATATGAGACACAATATATACTCCGATAGAGTAGCTATATGAAACACAAACACACACACACACACACACACACACACACACACTTGCAGTACTTAACCCCTTACTTGTGTTTCTTTCTTTCACTGCTTGGGTCAGGTTTTTGCAACCGTTCAAATGGACTGTTAATGCTTCTCAAATCGACTTCTACAGTATTTAGTAGAGCCAATGCTGGGAAGATAAATGCTAAACAGCAAGATATGCTAATCTACAATCAATATGGAAGGATGCGGGAAAATAATACCAAACAAAGCGCGTATAATATGGCCGTTTTGCAGTAAAGATAGCCGTCCGGGCCTGCCTACGGCACATTGTTTTCTAAGAGCAGCAAGGATCCACTAAGAATTATCTGGAAGACTTGGCTGGCTTTCTGGGTGTCAGATGACACACACAGGTTCTGCGCTCCACTGCGGAGCAAGAGATCTCTTGCCAGACACGCAACATCCGAGCAGATACGTCAGAGGTATCTCCGATTAGATATTTTCCCCATGCTTTTAACATTAAGGAAATCGATATTAATGAGATTGAGTCCATTCTCTGCTGAGTTTTATGGTTTCCAATAATGGACCTAATGCAGATCATTACCAGCGCAATCACGTTATACTCTGCCCCAGCACAGACCTGGACAGAAATACACAATTTGTAAGAATTTATTAGATCCGATCAAGAAAAAAAAAAAATTATAATGATAAAACCTAAAAACTCAGCAAAAAAAGGCAACCTGGAAAAGCGACTAAAGATATTGCGGTTAACATTGCTTGGACATATCAATTAAAATATGATATTAAACTGTGCTATCCCTCATTCCACTGTATGATACAGGCCAGTCCATAAACACAGGATATGCCATATCATAAAATAAGCAATAAACTGCCACCAGCACGGTGCCAAGGTTAAGGAAGGGAACAGATTTCCAGTTTTTTTTACATTTACATCACATTTAAGCCATTCGGCAGATGCTCTTATCCGGAGAAACTCACACAGCTTACATTCTATTACATGAAATTGATTTATACAACTGGATATTTACTGAAGCAATTGAAGACCCTGGTGCTAAAAGTACTGAAGTCACATTTTTAGACAATTCAAGTTGAGCATAGAAACATGTTGTATTTGTTTAGCTAAGTCCACCCTATAAATATTGTTAACAGATGCCTAAGCAATGCATAAAAACAGCAAAACTTTTAATGGCTGATTTTATGGATCAATGATATTTTCGGATTAGATTTTCTCAAAATAGACATTTTGTGACTTCAGTACTTTTAGCACCAGGGTCTTCAATTCAGGGTAGGTCCCTGGCTGAAAGGTGCAAAGGCATCAAACCTACAACTTTTAGAAGCCCAGTTCTACAAACATTATGCTATACTGCCACCCCACTTTTCTGTACCATGCATGACTGCCCCCAAACCAATTATGAGTGGCAAAATAAAGAAATTTGTAATTATCTCCAGCTTGTTATGTATCATATGGAAAACTCTGTAAACATTACATTACAGGCATTTAGCAGACACTCTTATCCAGAGCGACTTACACAACTTTTTAGCATTTTTTACATATTATCCATCTATACAGCTGGATATATACTGAAGCAAGTACGTTGCTCAAGGGTACAACGGCAGTGTCCTACCTGGGAATCGAACCTGCAACCGTTCGGTTACAAGGCCAGTTCCTTAACCATTATACTACACTGCCGCAAGAGGCCATTCTTGTATATGCATGTGTTCTATCATAAGCTCAATGAAACACGTCCCCTCGTAAACACGTCCCCAGTTTTGTCCTTGAATTGTCCTAATTGTCATTTGGGGGGAAACATAACCTTGGGGGAAACATAACCACAACCTGTTCTCCTTGCAGTATTTACAACCGTTCATATTCCTTTGCTATGTGTCTGTTTATTTATTTTTTTGTTTTTGTTGTTTGTATTTACGTGTACTCTTTTATCTTTGGGTGAATAATCCTTTTTCCACAGAAGGGAAATGGCTTTGTTGCTGATATGGAAACAGACTAAGGGGTAAATTTGATTTAGTTCTCGCTGAGGAAAACTGAGGCTCAGAGTGGTGATTCACTACAACGGCGGGTCCCTTTGGACCGCAAAGAACACCTGTCCATGATTACTGCTAAAACACCATAAAAGTGCTAAATGGCTCTCTCCCTGCGGTGCTCTTTTTGTATATTCATCAGAAATATCAAGCTGTGGCCATGACCTCAAGGATAAAGTTAAATCAAACTAACTTTTCCCTCAGACAAAAGATATGAATCAATGCTTGATGTCTTGCTCTTCTCTTGAAATGTTATGCGGTGACTCGCACTTTGGAGGGGGAAGATTAGTATGCTTTTTTTTCGCTAATTGTGCAATTAAAAGTTTAATTGGAAATCACACTGGAGGATATTTTCATGCAGGATTGTACTGAATTTAATTACTGGCAATCCAATCGGCCCCTGTTTGCCCATAAATTGAAACATTCAGAGAGCCAGATGCCAGTCATTTCATATTCTAATTTTAATGTTTATTATGTATGGCACCATAGGGGGGTGATTTCATAAGTATCTGGTTATGATGAAATAAAAACAATGACACCTACATGGAATTAATACCTCATTGATTTGTTGTTCATTTTTAATTTAATTTAAATCAAGAGCAAATAGAGATCGCAGGCTCTTGTCTTTTCAAGTTCTTAATAGTGGTCATTGCACGAGAAAGCTACACTGCCCCTCATAGGCAACTGCATGTAATAGCCATACAGTATTCATTACATTAATGACATTAATTACATTGGACAGGCATGCATACACACAGATATATGGCTATAATGAGGCATGTGTTCAGTAGTGTGTACCCTTGGGTAAATGTAGAGTGTTTGACATTTGTGTGTGTTGCATATACATACAGTACATGCTGGCCAGTTGGGTCTGCTTGCTAAATCTGCACATGAAATGTCTTCCTCTGACTCGTGTCGGGGGGTCAGCTTGATATCACGTGTTTCAGAAGAAAGCCCATGCTCATCTGCGCTTTCACAAATTGATATCAAGGGCTGCAGAAATGCAGCTGGTGAACATGATTGGCCCATTCCTAAATGGGAGAAAAAGTGGGGAAAACGGACATTAAAAAAATGTAAACCCAATCAACCCAGTCTTGATGATTCCCACTAACATACACTCCACATAAAGTAGTTAAATGTTTATATTGCAAACTTAATTACAGATTTCTATAGAGTGACATTTTGATCCATGGCAAACCTTAGTATGCTATTGTTTTTGTCCTTGAGCCAACACCTGTTTATATAAACATTTTGTTGAGGGATTCTGGGAATATTGAAAATGTACAGTATACCATGAGGTGATTCAGTTGCGAAACATGCAACTGACCAATCAGTCGCTCCCAAAACATCATATGACAGGTCAAGCTAAACAGCACCTTTGTGGAGATAATGTTGACTTTACCCCAATACTGTTGTATACTTGATTCTGCTCAGAACTAAGATCTGAGACTGTTTTAAATGAGTTTTGCACAGCAAAAATGGCAGTGTACATTGAACACCATCGTCTCATATAAACACCCTAGGGTATTAATTGTACACCAGCAGTGTTAGATTTACACCAGCATTTTTGCTGTGCACATTTTCTTCATAAAATTGGTAAATTGATATCACCCCTGCACAGGCTTGTTCAAACACAATGCAACGCTAAACACTTTACACGGTTTTCTCATTGAATTAATAATATTTAATACATTATGTTGCAGCCATGGGGTGTTCTAACACGCAATAAAAAATAGATAAATAACTGCTAAACTCAAAATTGAAAAACCTTACCAATATCACTCACTACAGCTCTTTCTTGTAGCATAATGTGTACAGACATCAGAGCTGTCTAATCCCAGATAGCCTCTCAGTAGAGATATATAAGTATGCTTAACAGAATGTGATTTATTTTTTTGGAAGAAGTTTTATGGCATCATTAAGATATAACAATGTGGTGCTAGTCAAGTTAAGTGGTAATCTCAGAGGAAAAAAACAAATATAAAGAATATGTATGTTTTCTGATGTATGTCTGAATTGTCAGAATTGTATGTTTTTTGATCAATAAATCGACAAACAGTGAACCTACATAGTCTATTGGTTAGTGTTCATTTAACGGCATCAGTTTTTACATGGGTCCCGTATGGATCGTTTGTAGTTTATCAGAGTAAAGGTTACTGATTTATATTTGCTATGGAAGACTGAGGCCGCATAGTGTTTATAGTGTCTGGTTGTGGCTAAACGGAGGTTCAGTGATGTCATCTACTGACATAATTTGCATTATATTGCATTTTGTGCAATTATGTGAATTAGGCCAATGAATGTACCCTGCCTCGGTGAATAACCCTCCTATTGCATTGACATTTTATGACACCTTTTATGTTTGGGGTGAAATTGACCCCAACAGTTTAAATCAACACAAAATTATTGTGATAGAAAAATGGACACTTTTGTTGACTCCTTAAATGTTAAAAATCTGTGACAAACTGATCATTTTAGAGCCGCAGGCAAGTGAACATCCGTGAAGTTTAAAACCTGCCTGGGAAAGTAGAATCACAAAAAAAAAAAAAAAAGGAAAGTATATTTTTTAATGTTTAATACAGCTACAGAGCCTGGTGTCAAAATGACCCCACACAACACTTTTGAATACAAAGTTGGTACAAAACAGCATTATGTTTATTGCATGTTTACTATTTAATCCCAGCAAATTAGG
>CM056376.1:132817112-132840618 GCA_029718625.1 Synaphobranchus kaupii
TTAAATGTAGATGTCTTGAACTCTGTACTGGTAAGCCTGTAGCTGTTCAATTGTGTCTGTTGACTTTTTACTATGCAAAAGGTATAATTATTCTCAAAAAATAAAGGTTAAAACAAGACTGTGAACGGTACAGTATATGTTCTGTACACTACTGTGAGTGAGATTACCAACTACTAATCAAAAAAAACGAGATAAACTGGAACTGAAGCCACAACAGCTTCCTTTAATGCAGAGATGGGCAATACCAGGCCTCACAGGTCGGTGTGTATGCAGGTTTTAGCTGCCACCAGTTACCCTAGCTCAATCAGCTAATTAGTCAAATACACCTACACCGATTCACTCGTAAATTAGACCACAATAAAACGCTGCAATCCATGCATACAGGCAGAAGAATATTAATCGGCTGGTGGTCATATCGTGGAATGTCGCTAAAATATCAGCTCATGTAAATGATTGGGCTAATTAAATAGTAATACAGAAATTAGTCTGAAATCCAGAAACAGATACGGACCGCCTTGCCCATCCCTGCTTTAGTGCATGATGATACATGTCTGCACACTGTACAGAGCATTGATAGGATGTTTCTTTCATAAATAAACAAAGAAAGTGATAATATTGAGATGCATGCTCCTCTCTCTGCAACAGGATTTGAACCGTGCCGACACTCTACTATGTTCCCATGTAAATGTAACCTGGTTGTCGAGAGAACGGCTACGTTCCAAGCTGACGAAGACGGAGGAACTTCAGTGTTTTATTGTTATTGTTATAAAACACTGTTGTGTGCAATATTGATTTTTTTTTTCTTTTCCCTGTGACTAACCTTGAGGGAATTTACCTGTGTGTTTTGCTATTCTGTTTATATTGATTGCTTTTAAAAAAAACAGTGCTGAATTTCTGTTTTTCAAAGTCTCACCATTATGTAAAATTCATTACTCTCCACTAAATTCTATTCTGAGAGAGAATCGTCCGTGTAAAATTGCCATTCAACAAAGTTTAACATGCCATACCTCTTATTCCTTTCCATCTCAATCCCCTTGAACCCATATTGATTTTGTCATCAGATTTTAGACCACTATTCCTTTTATCTATCCTAGTGAATTCTGCTCTTTTTTTCATAGGCATTAACTTTTATTACGGATAATGTCTTGGGCTTTCATACTACACTAAGTTTTGCTTAATGGCTGTTTGGTGTCTGCAGTCGCAAATTTCAGCTCGCATTTCTAAAGTTCAAAAATGTAATGTTGCAAATCCTCCATTTTACGGGTGGGTGAGTGAAGGTACAAAAAAATGAAGCTAAATTGATCTTAAATGTGCTAAAAAAAATGTAAAAAAAAGAAGGAAAAATTCTCTCGGATAATCTTCACTAGAATCAGGTGTCAGCTTTTATTTTTTATGTTTCTGGATCAAAAAAATTCAAAACATTTTACCTGCATATCATTTACTCTGCGGTTAAGTATTATTTTACAACATTTAGCAGACACTCTTATCCAGTGTGACTTACCAAGATTACAGTTTTACATACAGTCCTTTCATACAGCTGGATATCACTGGATATCACAGCGTTATTATGCTTTTCGTTAGCTAACATTTTTTTAAATTATTTTTTGAGATATTCTAAATATATTTGCTGAAATATGTTGATGTCTCTGGTCCCAGAAGTGTAAAGTGGGAAGGATTCTTCTTCTTCTTATTATTATTAGTAGTAGTATTTTTAAGTGCACATACAGTATAGTACATAATGTTATAGATGTTGATCATTCCTATGTTGATTTTTTAAAAAGAGCAGGCTCACAGGGCCATAGCTTCAGGTAGTGCTTAAAAGAAATGACAGGAAGTTGCTCTGTATTCTCCAGGCGATTTTGCACACAAGATTATTCTGAGCATTTCCATTAAAAGGAGGTACAACTGCCACAGAATGTCCCATGTCATTAGATGCAATCTCTTCCTTTACTGACAGTTTATACCACTTAATGGCTGCTGTCTTCTACTCTCCTCTCCAGATCAAGAGATTCTGTTTTTTTTTTTTTTTTAGGATTTGACTTTGGATTTCCCCCCCCCCCCCCCCCCCCCCCCCCCCCCCCACCCAGATATACATCTGTTTCTATAACGTGCTATTACCCAGAGCACACCAGAACTGTGATTACTGCTGTGTACATCTATAGAAGTGACAATAATTTTCGAAACATTCGACAAACATCGTAGCTTTAGAGAGGAACTCAGCCACGAATATTTCAGGTCATAATTTTGGGGGCGGGGATGGCGGCGGTTGTGTTGGGGAATCCTGTATGTTATTTTTTCTTATTTTAACAAATAAACGGGCCCCTGCAGACACGTCTTTCAAGATAACAAGGCCGGTGTTTGGCAGGTAACACTGCTTGCGCCGCTCACTAACTCAGCATGGAACCTGAAACTATCGGGAAATTCGCAGTTTGAAAAGCCAAAAAAAAAACTAACCAGACTTTTTTCCAGTCTGATGAAATTGCTAAAATTGCTAAAACTACAATGCCTTTGGACCAGTCCGGATGAAGCTGCAATTATTCCAGCGAACGCACCATATTTAGTGAATGAAAATGATTCGTGCCACTTATTTCCACTTCTAGGATGGAGTGTTTCTCCATAGTCACGGCTGATGCTCAAATTCCCTCTCAAATCCCGAAAAAAAACGTCAACAGCATTCATGTGAACAGTATCAACGGCAGCGCGCATAACAAAAAGGCTTCTTCTGACTGTTTTGAATGTCCGTGGGAAAGCGGTTTACGTACATACAAGTTATTTTCTTTGTGTGCTTTTGCTAATCCACTCCGACAGCCCTCCACAGGGTCCCGGGCCATAGTTAAGAAACCGCTGCCCTACAGTCGTGCTTATCCGCTGTGCTATCCGCGTGGACGTGGGTGCTATATGGATGTAGCGGATAGCATGCGCGACAGCATAATACAATCACCGAGCCCAAATAGGAATAAGAAGAGGGATCTAAGGATGGGAATGTGATCCACAACTCCACTGTTGAACTGAGGACATTTTCTGACCCAATGTAAGAACGATCCAGATACCATTCCGCGCACTGATACATAACGGAAATATGAATTTACGGACACAAGAGCACTGCACTGGTGAGAACTGACCATTCAGCCCATCCTCAGCAGAAACACCACCTCTATCTATAACAAATGTTGCTGTGGTAGTAGCCGGTTGCTGGTGATCTACAAGCCGGCGGACTTTACTGATATCATCAGCCAGCCAGCACTTTATAACTCATTTTCCAATTCAGCGAAGGCTTGAATTTTCATTAAAGGGGATTAGAAATGGGATGTAACCCAGGGACAAGTGTGCAGGTTCACCATGTCCAGGGTTGTGCACGGCCACTCAAAATGTGGAGGGCCACAAACTATAGTGGACAATTGCGCATGTGTATGGATTATCAATAAACAGTTTTGCTTATAATCATATTAGAGTTGGCTTGAAATATTATGCCCGTTTTCAGTTTTGCATTCCTAAGTGATTATTATTATATTATATAACTGGGTATATAAACTAAGTTATGACATGTAGTTATGCCAAAATCTGATTCCCTAAATGAGGGAATGGAACAGATACATTACATAATTCTGCTATGCCCTGTTTATAAGTTACTGAATGCTTGGCCTTATTTTACACCAAACCCTGTAGGCTCTGTATAACAGTGTCTGCTTAATGCCTAAATGTAATGCGCTTTAGAGCCTCTGTTTCATTGTTACAGATGTCAGCTTTGCTTGTCCTATCCAAGGTAAACCCATTGATGACCACAGGCATCAAATGCATTCGGGATTTTCATGCTCTTGAAAAAAAATTATATTTGTGTCACAGGATAAAAGCTGTGTGGGAATATGATTCCAATAAAAGTATCATAAAATGAAACTTGGATTTTTAAAAAAAGCCCATTCATGTGGAAAGCAAACAATCATGTTTCAGAGGTATATACAGTACCTATGTCTGTTGGGTGGGCAGGTGTGTCATGTCGAATGCAGGTACTGTCTTTGTGTATGTGTACGTGTGTGTGTGCGCGCGCGTGTGTGTATGCGTGGGGTGGGAGGATTCATCAACTTCATATGCAAGCAGCTGTGCTCAGAACTACCAAGTAAAACTAAAATCTCACAAGATCAGATGTAAGAATCCCTGAACACCAGGTTCAGAGGAAGCTCTGAAAGTCCATGGCACCACCACCCTTTGTTCCTGTTATGAAGGGGCCGCTTACAGGGGCTTTTCCCAACAAACAAAAAGCTCACCCCGGTCTTTGCGCCGTCTTTGTTTTGTCACGCGCAAAGATGGCGTCCTTAAACGTGTTTGCCTTTTCCTGCGAAATCTGCCAAAATTCTAATTCCTAAAGCTTTCTACATGCCCGGCTATCTGCAATTCAAATGAAAAGAGCGTGGAGAACAGGACAGATGGTGAAACCCCGTCTCCTATTCCCCTGCACATAAGACCGCCATTCCCTGCCTATTCCTTGATAGCCCCCCCCCCCCCCCTTTTTTTTTTTTACAAATAATTCCAAAATATTTACAAATCGCAAGCTGCCACAAATGCACAAATTAACTGAGCATAATTAAACTGAGCATAATTAAAACATCAAGTCATCAACATATGCTTTTCAGTATTTAGGTGACTAAGAAAGTGTGCGTTGAATGCTATATATAAATAAAGCATCAAGACTGTCAGAAAGCACAGTGCAATATGTTCAACATTGAATTAAACTGGGACAGTTTAAAATTAAAATGAACAGTACTAAATTATTATCAGAAAAACTAGGCTCTCTCAGTCTGGCTACCTTGTCATCTTCTCCACAGTTGACTATATGGAATTAAAGGGTCAAGTAAAGATTAAATTAATTTAACACAAATAAATAAATATTGGACTGAAAACCCCTAATAGGGAAACTTACCAGGGAAACCTCCAAAAGACCAACACTTAGAGACAACACGTGAGACTAGTGCAATACTAATGCAGTAACGTTGAAAAACTGTCTACCACCCTCTGCTGTGTTTAATCAGTTGCAGTGTAATGTATAATGTAGCCCTGAGCCACTGTTAGGATCAGTCTGATATGGGATATGTTTTCAGCCAATGAGGCCAAGTCAAAACCAGGATTCCTCCTGTTTTATGAGCAGTGCACTTCCTTTGACATTGAACGTTGTTAGTCCATAGCCACTAAAGCGTGTGCCCTGTAAAAACCTAAATGCAGCTCTTCAACATGACAAGAGTAGCTTCAACTTTAAAATAATTTAATACCTAAACAAATTGCCCTGGTCGAATAGCTCAAGGCAATCCGTTTCCTCAAGCCATTTGAGTAAACTGAACGTATTTGCTTTATAGTGTGTGGATTGACATCACTATTCTCACTTTCCTCATTCGGGTAATTAATTCTGCGCGGCACTCACGGGTTCGATTAGGTCTTGCCGCTGAAGACAGTGACAAAAGTGACTATGTATTCATCACGGCAGCCCGGAGTCCCAACTGTTCTGTCCTGCTCACTCCAGCCTGAGGGGGAGAGCCTAGGTAATGGATAGGCTACGTTTAATCAACGGCCGAAATCACGCTTTGACACTTTGATTTGTGGCAAACGGACAAATTAAAGCAGAAACGTAGAGCCCTTCCTTCGCCTCGCCGGGCCGCGGACCGTGATCCTTTTTCGTTCTTTTGCTTCGCAACACGCCGGAGGATCGGCCGCGAACTGGCGCCGGCGCGGGGAGGCCTCGCAGCACGAGACGGCCCCGGAGACACGACCCCGGGCGCGGCGCGTGAGGTCCCGCCGCCGAGCTGCGAAGTGCGCCGCGGCTTTAATTAAGCAGGGAGAGAGTGGTGATCATTTGCATTTATTCCGATCTGTCATCTCAGACTTTACTGGGCAAACGAGCATCGTCACGCTCCAGAGTGAGGCGGACTCTTCATCCGAGGAATCTGGTGTCAGAATCCCGTCTCTCTACCTGTCAGGAATGTTGTTGAGGGATGTTCTCTGACTATTTATTTAAGGTCGGGAAGACGGCTAATGTCTCCTCCTCTCTCATCTTAAAATAGAATGGGCGACGCTGTTGGCAGGTATGAGTGCTGTGTAATGACATATTGTCAAAAAGGCTATGCAAAGTAGCAATTTACCCAGGTATCTCAATTTCAATTTTAAATACCCTTCTCTGTAACCGAGACATGATCCCTCTAAATATAGATCAAATCCTATTAAGCTTGAAAACATCACTGACACCGGAGACAGCACATCGTCAGACGCACGACGCTAATTTACATAGAGCCACTTTAGGCGTAGTTGCATCTGCCACGCAAAGCCAGTTTCAATATAACACTGGATTTGTTCAGCTCGGTCTCTATGGCTTTGCAGTAAATGTCGTAAAATTGTAAGATTGTGATTTTTTTTTTTCATGGACCTGATTCAAATACATAAACGATTACATGCAAAGGCAATGTTCACACAACACAAAAATACGACTCTTTATTAAGGGATGTACAGAATACCTTTATAAATGTCACTTAACTGAAACTGGCCAGAACTTGAAGCTGCTCATTTAAAGGAATACTCTTAAGAGTTAACGGTTTGGCAGTATATCACTGTAAGGTTTACAGAAGGTCTTAATAATTAATGCGGCTGATACATCATTTACCGTAAACAATTCCTGATCTGGGGAAGAATTCTATTTTAGTAGAGTGTTCTGGTAGAGGTAACGGTCAATTCGTTTATTTTTCTGGATGCAAGAAATACAGGTGATGTTTAGAAATGTCAATATTAACTATTTTAATCCTGCCGCATAAAATGCTTTCCTGGGATTCCAACTGCCTAACAGGAAACTCGTCAAATTCAATTTGCAATTTGCAAATCATACAGAGGCTAGTAAATAGGATACTATTTGGTTTTATTATCATTACTTATTATTTATTATTCGATTATGTTTCTATATTGTGTCATCCTTCAGTCTAGTAGGTGAAAATAAAGCAATTAAAATACTTCCACAGAGATTTATTGTGATTGAATAGATCTACCCACAATACACCCTGGCACATAGGATTATTGCTTGACATGGATATTTTCTATCGGAGGAAATGCAGGTATCAGTCACACAACTCAAACCACAGAACTTATAAATGAGTGATACTAACATGAATGGTTGGTGACTCGCCAATTTCAACCAATCGCAGCCTTTTGCATCAAGAGCAAAGGGTTCTGATTTTGCTGCACCGGTGCTGTAAGTCAGTGATTGACAGTGGAAGGTAGCTCTAACCATTATGGGACTAAATGGAGACACACTCTCCCATGACTAATATTAGGTGTATGGGAAAGGTCTGCTGATTGCAGTCTACTTTTGGCAGGCACTGGTGGCCTCGTTTCACTCCCGCTCTGCATAATGGCCGTGAATGGCCGTCCCATTCTCACTATTTGATCCATTAAATAAAAAAAAAAAGGAAGTTTAAATCAAAATCTTTTATAATGGGAATCCTCAGCGGTTACGCTCTGACATTAATTGTAATCCAGATGAGGAGAAAGGTGCTGTACAATTACACGATAATTGACTAAATGTGGTGGGAATGTGTTACAGCGTTAAATTGGGTCTTGCGGATAGTTCTCGTTTTTTTGTAGTCATCTCTCTTCATACAGAATTTCAGAGCTTCACACGTGCTCTTAATTACCTAACCATTATATCGGGACTTTACAGTAGGCTACATGGAGAATTACTACATTTATATTTTCTCAAGTCCAATCAAAGGTGGAATTTGACCCTGTAAATTGAAAAAGTACATTTCCAACTGTATCGCTCACTGGGTTATGCAATCTGGATATACATGTTTATTTTGAGCATTATAATGTTGCAGTATTTACAATTAGAATGGTGACGTTCATATTAGCATATTCAGGTTTTTTTTTCACTATATATTCACTGTGAACAATTGAACCTTTGCTCTGATACAATTTGTTTGGTCTAGCCTCAGTATAATATGCCTACGATATTCTACAGGAATAGACACAGTGAATTAATGAGGAGTTATGGAACATTTGAGACTTTGCAGGGAAGCCATCGTCATAAACAAAATTTAATTTCTCCTTCTACACAAAACAATTGTATGCTGGAGATCTGATGAAATGCACAAACAGTAATTTCCTTTACATGTAATGCTTTCAAAATGATGCATGCAAGCGATAAGAAACAAACCTGTTTCTGTTGGTTTGTGGGTATAAGCTATAGTTGCCATCCCATAACACTAAACACAGCATGTCAGAGTATACTGTTCTCTAAAAAAAAACTCCCCTTTAAAATCATTTAATGGCAATAAGCGCAAAAAGCATTAACAAAAAGAAATCTCAATTTCCGCATCATGCAATTTCATAACACGATACAGAAATAGGTTCTGGTGGAGCGCTGGTGCACTGGTATTGAAAATGAACCCACAGGCTGTGTGTGCTTCAGGCCTGGAGTGAAAGCCTTATTGATTTGGACGCGTTCCACAGTTCTGATGATACACTGAAAAACATGGCCTGCTCGGCTTGGCTGGCGCCTGCACCGCGAGCGCGTGGAAAGAGACAGTCTTTTCTCCCTCCCCTGCGCACGCTTTTTTTTTTTTTTTTTTCTTTTTCAGGCGGGGACCCTCTCGCATATCGTTGCTGCCCTCTGCAGTTTCCCCCCCGTCCGCTCTGTAACGAGCACAGCCCGATGTCGACCGGCGCTACGCTAATGCGACGCCGCGCGATGAGCCTTCGACACAAAGCCTGGCTTTTCCAAGCGTAAAGTCACGTTACTCAATTACATTCACGTGTTTTCGCTTTTTATTTCACGGGCAGCTCCGGTGCTTTTTTTTTGTTGTTATTTCCGTGAAAAGATTTGGGAACAGATCACATAACATGAAACACAAAGACGAAAAATATGTGTACTTTTAAATAAAATATTGCAAACAAACAGTAGACATCCTTGATGCAACCTAGCCTAACTTAATGAGTGTGTGTGGGTGGATTGAAGAGGGGGAGAGAGGTTTATAGAACTGCTTATTAAACTGTAGAATATTTCAGTTTCATTTATAGCTGAAGTTATTTTGTCACCCCATAACATGACCGTTCTTTAGGAAAAACAGGGCCGGGAGGTTACGCCTGGTTGGACTGCCTGGCTGCCTTGTGGCTACAGCAGAACTTTTCCTCCCCTCCAGCTCACAGCATAGAGGACAATGCAATTAATAACAGATGGCGCAAGATGACCACGTCCTTGTGAGAAGCCTTTATTGGCACCTCCTGCTAATTGCATCACATATAACACGGCTAAAAGCATAATAAATCTCGGGCGGGGGGACGTTTTATGCAAGAACTCTCCTACTTTTCCAGACTCTAAAGTGCTCAGCTCTTGAAATATCTGCAACCTTATGACACCGCACTTGCATTAGCTTAATTGCCTTTTCTTCGCTGGGTTCTTGGGTTTCAAAAAAAAAAAAACAAGAATATATAGAAATCGCCTTCCTTAGCCTGATTCACTGGTGCCAAGGCAGATTTAATGTTCTCCCTTTGAAAAGAGCATCAAAAAGAGAGGACACACACTGAAACTATTCCTATAATAGATACCAAATTGCAGGAGGCACTTAGCATCAACATATACATCAGCGTTTGCTCATTTATGTGGTTTTTTTGTCAGTATTTGAAGTTTCATTAAATATGTGTTTCTGCAGCTCACAGTACAGCTCTTTGAACTGCACATTCAGGCCTTCATATTGGATTTATTCAAGTTGGCCAGACCAGAAACCATCTGAATAATAAAAACCATCTGAATAAAGGAAAAAGAGGAGCACATAATTAATTGCATTAATTGCCTTAACTTATGAACCCAAATAAAGGGAATTAATAAAAATTAATTAACAGACTATTGGAAGAAAATGAGTTGCCTGAGAACACCCAAAAACAAAAAAAGAACCTGTATCAAATCATGTTGCCGAAAACATAATGCCGTTCTACCTATCATGCTTTCATATTCCAAGTCTCACGGTGTGTACTCTTTCATCGCTTGAACACGCCTTCCATCATTTCTGAAAATATCCTACCACCATGCGTCCATACTAACAGCTGTGGACACTGCAGGACTTCTTCTCTCCTCTGAGAGGCGCTGTCGTCCCCCCACCTCCCCAGCCCGCCCATAACATCTTCAGCTAATTATGGAAAGAGTTATGATCCTGCTTGGAAGCAGATGCTGCTGAACGATTACAGCCAAGGAAGCGTCGCGGAGAACCCGCCTCACGCTGTGACACTCTCGCTCTGTCACCGGCAGCTCAGGCCGCTAGCGGGAACTGAGGATTTGTGCCGCAGTGCCAGCTGGGAAAATGTCAGGCCAAACGCAGGCGAGGCTGTGTCGTGCACAGTTCACATTCAACACCCACACCGACCACCTGGCTACATGCTAACCGCACCCACCACCTGGCTATATGCTAACCGCACCCACCACCTGGCTACATGCTAACCGCACCCACTACCTGGCTACATGCTAACCACACCCACAACCTTTCTACATGCTAACCACACCCACCACCTGGCTACATGCTAACCACACCCACCACCTGGCTACATGCTAACCGCACCCACCACCTGGCTACATGCTAACTGCACCCACCATCACCCACCACCTGGCTACATGCTAACCACACCCACCACCTGGCTACCCACTACCCACAACCACCCACCAACAAACTTAAATCGGCTCTGTTATTTACTGCAGTACAACAACCTTGCGTATGTTGGACAGACAAATGGAGACTTAAAGGGGACATGAAGCACTCGGTAAAGTGGCTCTGGTCTGTTAGCTTTTTACCTTAAATTAGATATGACCGTGCGTTCAAATCTCAAACTGACCCGTATTTGCTAGAAAAAGAAGTTCAAATTAGTTTTTTTTCCACTAGGGCGCAGCCATCTTGGACCAACTGCGGTCATGGTGTCACTACGGTGGTTGGTCTTGGCTGTTCAATGTATTACTATGGGAAAATAGCTCACTTTCAGTGAGCTCAACGATGTATCTTGAGGAAAAAATAAAACAAAAAAGCACATAACGCACACGCACATCTTTTTGTATTGCCGAGATGCTCAAATGAGTATTACCGAACAAAACTTAATTTTAAACTTTATTTCCACAAACTGCTTCTGACCATAGCTACTAATGCTGTGGCTTGACGAGCCGGCAACTGCTGCGCTGCTGCATTGCCTCGATAAATGGTTTGGGAGCTAAAGTCGTGTCTAGCTAATATTGCAGATAGATAATAAGCCTTAGCTTGTGATGCTAGGTCGCGGTAGGTATATATTTGCAGGCTGTTAACTAATATATCAAGGCAATGCACCGGCACGGCAGTTGCCGGCTCGTCAGGCCACAGCATTAGTAGCTATGCTCAGAAGCAGTTAGTGGAAATAAATTTTTAAATTAAGTTTTGTTCGGTAATACTCATTTGAGCATCTTGGGGTAATACAAAAAGACCGTCTGTGCGTTTTTTTGTTTTATTTTTTCCTCATGATACATCGTTGAGCTCACTGAAAGTCAGCTATTTTCCCATAGTAATACATTTAACAGCCGAGACCAACCAACCTAGTGACGTCATGACCGCAGTTGGTCCAAGATGGCTGCGCCCGGCTTTTTCCAGCAAATACGGGTCGGTTTGAGATTTGAACGCACGGCCATATCTAATTTAAGGTAAAAAGCTAACGGACCAGAGCCACTTTACCGAGTGCTTCATGTCCCCTTTAAAGCTGAATTATGAGGCCACCGTCCGTGACGAGGAAAAGGAACATGCCAACGCGCGTCACGACGTCAGCACCAACCGTGGTTCTGCCTCTACCGTTGGATTCTGGGACATTGAGAAGGTCACCCTCTCTGCCAGGAGCAGTGATTTGTTGAGTAAATGACTCTGGAAACAGTAGAGCCTGAGGGTCTAATGAAGACCTCAGACAGTCTCCTGCTCCAAGTGCTGTTAAATTAAGTTATATTTGTGGCGCTACATTTTCTGTGCGCCAATGCTATTACTCAGCCTTTTAACTCAAGATGAGTGGCCTTTTTTTTTTTTTACTAAGTCGACTGGGTAAGAAAATTCGTGGACCACAAACGGCCGTTAGCATGGCATATGACATGCGATTCACAAAGCGCTTCCAATGAGTTAAAGTAGTGGGTAACACTTCATTTTAAGGTTCCGTTATAAAGAATCTGTAAACCGAACTAATGCTTTACAAATATGAGTTAATATGTCTTACTAATTTATCTGTACTTAATTCATATGGATACATGATAAACTGTGGCCACTTTAGGTGGTGCAGTTGATATGAATGCGTATTTCACACATATGAACTATTAACTAATGCTTTACAAATATGAGTTCTTATAATAAATAATTATTAGAAAACACTTTATAAATGGTTAATAGATCATTTACTAATGGTTTACAAATTCTTTATAACGGAACCTTAAAATAAAGTGTTACCAAGTAGCACTTAACACCCACACCTTGATCACAAACGCCCGTTAGCATGGCATATAACATGCGATTCACAAAACGGCAAAAGTGCTTCCAATGAATAAAAGTAGCAATCAACACCCACACCTATGTTAGCTCCTCTTAAATTTACATGTATGCAATTTTTTATATTTAGATTTTTACTTTTATGGATTTTTGGAATGTCTGTATAAACAGGGAGATTGTGAAAATGAGGACCACAAGTATTCAAACTGTTTAAAAAAAATGTTTACAATAAGTATGAGGCAGCATTAGCCAAAAATAGTAAGAAACGCACAAAGAGCTATATGAAAAAAGCTATTATAATAGGTAACACTATTGAAATTCTAACTTCCTCAAGAACAAAAAACTGTCTGCAAACCAGACCAAGAGAGAGAGAAATAATAAGATGACCAGCTTCGCTTTGCCAGCCAACAGGAAAAAATAAAAATAAAATATGCCAAAGCGGTCCCATCGCTTGCTCTGTCGACAGTGACTGATGCCCTGCTTCTCTGACTGAGAGAAGCTAGGCCTCAGGTGAAGCTCTACCCCTGTGAAACCCTTCAAGAGAATAGTCTTTGGCAAAGACTCACTTTGCATCTCCTCTTGATACTCTTAGTACACCAGAAGTGTTCATTTTTATATATATATATAGTATATACAGTGCATCCGGAAAGTATTCACAGCGCTTCACTTTTTCCACATTTTGTTCTGTTACAGCCTTATTCCAAAATTGATTAAATTAATTTTTTCCCTCAAAATTCTACACACAACACCCCATAATGACAATGTGAAAAAAGTTTTTTTGAGATTTTTGCAAATTTATTAAAAATAAAAAAATAAAATTTCTCATTTACATAAGTATTCATACCCTTTGCTTTAACGTATTTTTAAAGTATCATATTTCATATTTGGTCGCATATCCTTTACATGCTGTTACTTCCTGAAGTCTGTGACCATCAACATCAAAAAACTGTCGATATCTTATTTTCAGGTACTGTTACAAGCGATACTATAACCTCTCTGCATTTGAATGGATCTCTATGGAAATTGGGGGGTGAGACTAGATTCAGCTGTAAATTACACTGGTACAGTATGGAACACATGGCTGGCTAAATGGCTGTAAGTTATCAAGGGTCTGAGCTATCAAACGAGCCCCAAACCATCACTCTGTTGCCAGATATGGAGTAGATGTGGATGGATCACTTTAAGGGTTGTTTCTCCTGACTTTTTTCCCCATAGAGTTCTATAGGAAAATGAGTCCGGAGAAATAACCCTTGCAGTGATCCATCCACATCTACTCCATATCTGGCAACAGAGTGATGGTTTGGGGTAACAGCATGTAAAGGATATGCGACCAAATATGAAATATGATACTTTAAAAATACGTTAAAGCAAAGGGTATGAATACTTATGTAAATGAGAAATTTTATTTTTTTATTTTTAATAAATTAGCAAAAATCTCAAAAAAACCTTTTTCACATTGTCATTATGGGGTGTTGTGTGTAGAATTTTGAGGGAAAAAATTAATTTAATCAATTTTGGAATAAGGCTGTAACAGAACAAAATGTGGAAAAAGTGAAGCACTGTGAATACTTTCCGGATGCACTGTATATACAGTCAAGCCGGAAAGTCTGCACACCCCTTTCACCTTCTCCACGTTTTAGTACGTTACAGACATATTCTACAATAGATTGAGTTCATTTTTTGTCTCAAAATTCTACACAAAATAGCCCATAATGACAAAGTGAAAACAGGTTTTTAGACATTTGTGCTAATTTATTAAAAATCAAAATGTAAAATATCATATGTACACAACTGTGCACACCCTTTGATATGACACCCAAAAGTGAGCTGAGGTGCATTTTGTTTCCACTGATACTGCTTGAGATGTTTCTACAACTTAATTGGAGTCCACCTGTGATAAATTCAATTGATTGGACATGATTGGGGATTGCCAACACCTGCCTATATAAGGTCCCACAGTTGACAGTGCATGTCAGAGCAAACTCCAAGCCATGGGGTCAAAGGAATTATCTGCAGACCTCAGAAACAGGATTGTGTCAAGGCATAGATCTGGAGAAGGGTATGGAAAAATCTCTGCAGCTTTACAGGTCCCAAAGAGCACAGTGACCACCATCATTCGTAAATGGAAGAAGTTTGGAACCACCAAGAATCTTCCTAGACCTGGCCGCCTGGCCAAACTGAGCAATCGGGGAAGACGGCCCTTGGCCAGGGAGGTGAGCAGGAACCTGAGGGTCACTCTGACAGAGCTCCAGCGTATCCTTGTGGAGATGGGAGAACCTTTCAGAAGATCAACCAACCAGGCAGCACTCCACCAATCAGGCCTTTATGGTAGAGTGGCCAGACGGAAGCCCCTCCTTAGTAAAAGGCACATCACAGCCCGCTTGGAGTTTGCCTAAAGGCACCTAGAGGACTCTCAAACCATGAGAATCAAGATTCTCTGGTCTGATGAAACCAAAATTTAACTTTTTGGCCTGAATACAAAACGTCACATCTGGAGGAAACCAGGCACTGCTCATCACCTGGCTAATACCATCCCTACAGTGAAGCATGGCAGTGGTAGCATCATGATGTGGGGATGTTTTTCAGCAGCGGGAACGGGGCGACTAGTACTGATAGAGGGAAAGATGAATGCAGCTAAGTACACCGAGATCCTTGAAGAAAACCTGCTCCAGAGCGCTCTGGACCTCAGACTGGGGCGAAGGTTTACCTTCCAACATGACAACGACCCGAAGCACACAGCCATGAGAACAAAGGAGTGGCTTCGGAGAAAGTTTGTGCATGTCCTTGAGTGGTCCAGCAGAGCCCAGACCTGAATCCAATTGAACATCTGTGGAAAGAGCTGAAAATAGCTGTGTACCGACGCTCCCCATCTAACCTGACGGAGCTTGCAAGGATATGCCAAGAGGAATGGGCAAAAATGTCCAGAAACAAGTGTGCCAAGCTCATAGCTTCTTTCCCAAGACGCCTTGAAGCTGTAATCGCTGCCAAAGGTGCAGCAACCAAGTATTAGGCTAAGGGTGTGTACAGATATGTAACCCCTAAATAACCTATTTTTGTCAGTAAAATAAAATTGCATATTTTCTAAAAACCTGTTTTCACTTCGTCATTATTGGCTATTGTGTGTATATGTTTGAGGCAAAAAATTAACTCAATCTATTGTAGTATAAGTCTGTAACGTAATAAAACGTGGAGAAGGTGAAAGGGGTGTGCAGACTTTCCGGCTTGACTGTATATATTTTATTTTTATTTTTATTTTTATTTTATTTTTTTGGGGGTGGGCGGGGAGCATTTTATTCTCCACTTTATTCTCCTTTTCCCAATGGGAAGTGTTACATCCATTTAATACAGGCTTTCAATTCAATTCTCTCTTGCCAAATTTCAGTATTCTGTCCTATGCAGTGCCTTCATTTTGAAATCCTGTGTTTTTTTCTTTTTTTGTGATCAGGATCGTGAGCCACATGGCTCTTTGGCTGACTGTTCAATTTTACAGGGCTGTCTCTTCCTCAATTGTGACCAGTGTTAATCGCCCTTATTGTTGACTGTGTTGTTAGCTGTTCAGCCTAATAAAAATAACGTAGCTGGCATTGCTTTTCACTTATTGTGGATGCAGATTGCAAACAAAAATAGTTTACAATATGTGGCCGCAATATGTAGCTGTGTCAGAAAAAAAATAAAATAATTATGCTTCATGGATTCCACGTTTTCATTTACCAAAGATCCACGGATATCTTTTATGTTTCTGAAAACAAGCTTTA
Organism: Synaphobranchus kaupii; assembly: GCA_029718625.1. Classification (NCBI taxonomy): domain Eukaryota; kingdom Metazoa; phylum Chordata; class Actinopteri; order Anguilliformes; family Synaphobranchidae; genus Synaphobranchus; species Synaphobranchus kaupii. The sequence goes on from CM056376.1 coordinate 132,833,362, forward strand.
AAATGTATACATGCTTTGTTAGCATCTACTTAGTTATTATACATTGTTCAATACATATTGTAAAACAAAATGGCATTCTTCAGTTAATTGAAGTTGATATTATGCTTTAGTTTGAACATAAACTATTGGTAATAGCCTTCTTATACTCACTCACACATGGTCTTCAGCAAGTGGGCCTTAACTAGGTTAAGAATGGGTATAAAATATTTCAGTTAAAATACAAGAGGTTTGCAAAACTATTATGAGAAAAAAGCCCTATGCACGAAGTCATGTGTTGGTTCATTTTTGTCCGGAAGCAGGCCTTATGTTGAAGTAAACAAGGGGAGACAAGAAACCTTAAACGCTGTCTGCAAACCTCATCTGCAATATCTCCTTGTCCCTCAATTGCTTTATCGTCCCCCTAATAGCAGAGCAAATTAGTCATAGTCCTGATTTCATTGTAGATTATGCCAGGACATGACCATGGTAATATGCTTCCTGCTCCCAAACACAAATCTTATTTGGTGTGCACACGAGTCCACAGAGAGAGCTGAGTCTGCAGCCGCTATGCTTACACCAGTAGAATCCCAGATTTATTAACATATTTCATTAAATATATCGAGCACCCTGGGATTCAAGGTTATAAAATTTGGATGCAGAAACTAACTGGTAAATTCAAGGGAAATTTGATAAAAATGACAGAACAGTGACGCTCCCTGAACTAGGCTGACGTTTCCCCCTGCATACTAAGCAAGGGTGTTGGGGGGCGGTGGGGTGGGGGGGACAGCGCAGGGAAATATCTCCTAAGAGCGCTCCTATATTTCTGAAGATAAGACGCTCCCAGACCAAATCCAATGAGCACCTTTGGAAACTTCGCTTTTCTAAGCTCGTCTCAACGGAGGGGACGGGGCCAGTAAGATTTGAATATGCTAAATGTGAATATGCAGCAGATTAGAAACGTTTAAGAAAGAACAGATTCACTAAACAAGCGGATAATCTAGAACAGGGGGGTTTTCGAGCAGTTTTGATCAAGGGACCCCCACACTGGCTCAAAGGCACTGTGGGGATCCCCATCTTGAGTTAAACAGGGTTATTTTTATTTTATTTTCATTTTTAAAACCATTTCGGACCAGGGACAAGGGTGGGGGTGGGATCATGGACCGGGGGGATTACGCATACAGAGTGGAGAGAACAATGAGATGGGTGGAGGGCTGTAAGAGTTTGACCGCAGACCACCTATATGGTACCTTTGTGGACCCCCTGTTGAAAACCCAGGATCTAGAAGAATTTTACTCATAGCCAGGTAAATGGAGAATCAATCCAATTAAATCTTTCCTGCCCCAATATCTTTGGTATCACAAAAAACCTTTTGTTGTCATTTTGGGTTTTTTAAGTACATGTTGAAAGTTACATTCCAGCTCTACAAACAGTCTGTGGCTCATCAATGAACAACCAATACATTTGTTCATATCCATTATGATTCGGTGTTGGACAAAAACCCTAGTACTAAAAGAATATTCTGTCAAACAGCAAAAATGCTGAGCAGTAGATGTATGAAACATTTACAGTATATCAAGGTTAATGAAAACCTTCAATGTGTGTAAAGAATGATTAAAATAATGGGCATGCCAGATTTTTGAATACACAAAAGATATTCTGAAATAGCTACCCTAATTTCAGACAGACAATACTGTTTAAATACTCCATACTTAAACAGCATAATATTATGATAGATGTGAGAAAACATGTTGTCTTATAATATTTAACCCCTGCTTCACAAAAACACACTCTCATATGATTCTCTACAACTCTTTCCCCCACGAGACATTAAAAAATACAAAAATAAAAACAGACACTTGAATCTCATTATCTGATATGAAAATTATATAAGGACTCTCTGATGGCTTACTTCAGATAGCAGGAAAATTGGCTGAACAAGTTTTAGTTTGAAACTTGGGCCTTGCATCGAGGCAATCACGGATAACACAGGGGAAGGAATAACGGCTTTTTAAACAAGAAACAGATTTTCATTTCTTTCCTCAGAAAGTTTTGCAGACATCATAACCTCTAGACAGTTGAACAATTCAATATACATAGCAGCCGTGCTGTCATTTTACTCAAGAACAATGGAATTCTGAAACTGTCAGACCTAAAACAGTTACAGAAGGCTTACTCTATGGAAAACCTGCAAAACTTAATGCAATTACGCACGTCAACATCCTTTCCCATTTAAGCATCATATTACCATTAGCTCTGCAGTACTAACTCTTAAATGCAGCAGTATAATTGCGATTTGCTATCTATAATCTGTAATCTGCTAAAAAGTCATTTAAAATCACGTCCTGGGCAGGAATATTAATAGTATTCCATATTTCGGCAGTCAACAGCACAGTATATTATGACTTCTGTTTTACATATGCTACCAGACCATACAAACGCCTGAAATACTTTGAAGGCAAAGCTTACTGTTTGTTGTGATCTGTGCCTTTTCAGTTTTCGTTTTCTGGAAGACCATGTAAAAGCTCGACCTCACGAGAGTCGAGACATTTTCTATTCATTAATTCTGATCAATTTATCTATAGTTTTTGACCTCAGGTTGTAACTGTGTCCCTGGAAAAAAAGCTCTCCAGTTCAATTAGCACAGTAGACTAAGATAGCAAAGACCACCCAGAGTCCTGGTTGCTACGATGAAACAAACTAAAGACTCAGGTAACTCAGGTAAAATATAGTGTAGTAGGGTGAAGTGCATGTAGACCCGGACATTCTTTACATGTATAAATCTCCTTAACTGTGATCCAAGGCTTTTGGTATTAAGAGGGGGATTTTTCAAACCAAAAGGAAACACTGCTTTAAGTTGTGATGGAGCACCAAAGAGAAAGAAGTGAAAAATCAATAGGGGCGTGAGAAATGGTTGGAGCGGCTTGCATTTTCACGGTGGTCATCAAAAGGTTATTTTATATCCGATAGCTTGCATCGATTGTTTGCAAAACCGCGCTTCTGGAAGGGCCAGGTTCTCTGGAGGGGAATTTATTTCATATTTATTTTCTGCATTAGGATTAAGGCCAGTCTTTGCGGGATCAATAGATATTTAATGTAGCTGCAAGGATCAAAAAATGAATCACAAGCATAAATTTTAATTGATTGTATAGAGGGAATTCTTTCTATATGTGTCAGAATTTAATGTTTTTCATATTGTTAGAATGAAAACTATAGGGAAATGTTAAAAAAAAAAAAAAAATTTCATAAATTTTTTTTATTTTATAGGTGTGTGACTCCCAATGAGCAGTCTCATTTATTTACTTATATATTTAATATATTTGATATTTGAACTGGCTGAAGATAATTTAGCAAATTTTGACAGCTGTTAATGCAGTCATTTTCTACTTTTATCAAGTGTGTATCCTGCTTAGGTCGAGTCCTGGACTGGTCTTACAAAATGCACGTACTAACAGCATGTGTGCACAAACCAACACCGCCATTGTTTCAGCATACAAACGCAACGAGGTAGGTACACACAAGTAAGCATCGGCATCATTTCAGTCTACGAACGCAATGATGTACTACTTACATGGTATGAATGCAATCTGACTGCTTCTATTTCTGTGCATCAGTCAGAATTTATTACTGTTCAGTTTTGTACAAATGAAAACACATCTGTTGACTGGGCCGTCTTTAAATGATTGTGATGCAGTACAGCAAGAATGTGACTGCTTTCCTCAACATGATGGATGATAGGCAAGGCTCAGCCGCGATATTAATCTTCATTGAAATGAACAAATAATTAACTCATACGTTAGTTGGGAGTTTTGAACAGACATTTGAATAAGCAAACAGAAAGGGAAACTACTTCCCTCCCTTTAAAAAAGGGAGACACAGTTTGTTTGTTAATGTTTGCCTACTTAAATGCCCTTGTGTATCCTAATATAGGTGTTACACTATCCCTAAGATGCATGTTTCTGTATCCCTGCATGCCTGTACACAGTGGTGTATACATTAGACTGATTACATAATTCATTCAATGTAATCCACAGAAATCAGCAGTATGATTTTTATGTTCAGCCTGTCTATTATATACAGATAATTCACATTAACAGTTTAATTAACGGTAACTATTTTTGTTGTTTTGGCTGTGTACTCCAGCACATTGGATTGGAAATAAAACTATGATTATGGGGTTAACGTGCAGACTGTCAGCTTTAAGGGTATTTGAATCCATATCGGGTGATGTTAGTAGAAATTACAGACCTTTTTATACATAGCCAGCACCCCCCCCCCCCCTCCCTCCCTCCCCCCAATTTCAGGGGAGCAAAAGTAATTGGACAAATTAACTAAATCTGAAAAAAGTAGTCATATTTAGTACTTGGTTGCAAATACTTTTCATTCAATGACTGCCTGAAGTCTGCGACCCATAGACAGCACAGCTGGGCATCCTCTCATCCAGCTGGGTGATGATGCTCTGCCAGGCCTGTACTGCAGACATCTTCAGTTCCTGTTTGTTTCTGGGGCATTTTTGCTTTCAGTCTTGTCTTCACTAAGTGAAATGCATGTTCAGCTGGATTCACGACCCGATGATTGAACTGGGCCAGTCAAGAACATTCTACGTTTTGGCCTGAACAACTCCTTGCTTGCTTTAGCGTGTGTTTGGGTACATTGTCCTGCTGCAAGGTGAAGTGAGGAATTTGGTTGGATCTGAGCCAATAAGATCTTTCTGTTCACGTCAGAGCTCATCCTGCTGCTGTCATCAGCAGTGACATCATCGAAGTGAGCCAGTTCCAGTGGCAGCCATACATACTCAAGCCATAACGCTACTTCTACCGTGCTTCACAGATGAAGGCACGCACTTTGGATCATTAGCAGTTCCTTTCTTTCTCTACACTTTCCTATTTCCATCACTTTGGTACAGGTTACTTGCCCTTTCTGTCCATAAGACTTTCCGAACTCTACAGTTTTCTTTATGTACTTTTTGTTTTTTGTTAGCAAACTCTACGCTGGCCTTTCTGTTCTCGAGGCTAACCAGTGGTTTGTATCTTGCGGGGAACACTCTGAGGTCATCCAGGTAGTAGTCTTCTCTTTATAGCGGTCTGACACATGTATGCCTACATCCCGGAGAGTGTTCTTGATCTGTTCGACAGTTGGTTTTTCTTCACAACTGAAAGTATTCTTCGGTCATCCACTACAGTGGTCTTCCGTGGTCTACCAGGTCGTTTGCCATTGCAGAGCTCACCAGTGTGTTCTTGCTTCCCAACAGTTCATTCTGACACAGCCAATGTTTTGGTCATGTTTCTGATCGATTTATTCAGATTTTCCAGCCTCAAGATTGCATGCTTTACTGACATTGACACATATTTGGTCCTCATGTTGAGAGGCAACAGCCACAAACTACAAATGCAAATTCCACAACTAGTTTTTGTAGCTTTCTTCTTGTTCATGAAGTAATGATGCAAAGACAAACAGCTGGCCAATAAACTGAGCAGCCAATTGGCCCATTACTTTTGCACCCCTAACATGGGGGGTATGTATAAAAGGGGCTGTAATTCCAACACAGATCACCTGCTATGGATGTAAATACCCTCAAATTAAAGCTGACAGTATGTACTTTAACCAAATATGAATTGTCTTATATTAAATATGAATTGTGTCACTGTCCACACACACACACACACACACACACACATATATATATATATATATATATATTTATAGCAGCAGCAGACAGTTCAGCCTACACTGTTTTATTTTGCAGTCAGAAATCAATGGATAGTCACCTACACAGGCAAAGTTTTGCCTCAGTGGAAAAACAAATTTTAGCAAAACAAACCAAATGAAGCTTGATGTGGCAACGCTGGACCGGTGACATAAAAGCAATATTATCACCAGTTCCGTCTGGTCAGATTACATAGGCGAATAAGATAGCATGCTCTTCAGTCACTGATAAATTAGACAGCCTGTCTGATTTATGCAGCCTACTTTAAAAAATAAATCATGTTTTCCAGAATGTTTACAGAAAGTTCAATAATGCATGGGTAATAATTTGAACATTTCAATAACTGACCATGGGCATGTTTTGACACAATATTGAATTGTATAAATGGTATACATAAAATTCTGACTAATTCCTTTTTAACAGGTATGATTAGAAAGATAACATATCTCCTTTATTTTCTCTTATTCTTTTATATTTCGCTGGCTTGGAGTTCTAAGCACTGACGTCTAATGTATACGATGGCAATACATTCAGCAGAGCACTGTAGAATTTGATAAAATGATTGCAACCCTGACAGACCCCCCAGCCAGAAAGCCTACGGTGGTCCAGTGTCGGCCCAGAGCCGGTACAGCTGCTGGTCCTCCAAACATATTGTGAATCAGCATTACGTAAGCTGAGGCAGGGGAGTTCAGATGGGAATCAACAGTTAAGAGTATTTAAAACAGTGAATGGTGTAGCATTGAATAATGCTGGTGGACTGGTAGGCATGGCCGTTGGGTGCTTGCTTGCTGTCCTGTTATCTTAAGTCTTAATTTTATTTTTTAAATATTTTACTCAGACATACCAGTATCTTAAGTGACACAATTTTTTCTTATCACAAGTCTAATTTAGATTAGAAAAACCTGCAATCAGCAGCAGGCATTTACTGCAGAGGTCCTAGTTTGTTTTGAACAACAGGCTGTGCGTAACCTCAACTGTTTTTCGCTTTTTATTTTCTGGCAAATGGCGTATGGCTTAATCCATAACCACCTTTAGGTTCTCAATCATAACTCTGAATCAGTTTTATATCTTAATGACTTTATCTCTGAATATGGCAGCTGTATTTTAATACCTCTTCGTGCTCATCCAACGTGCAGTACATTTATGCTTACTTCAAGCTCACTAGATTTAAAGTACAGACGGCCAGTGTTGAGAAATATTACCTCTCAGCCATATTTCATGTAAAACCAGTGTTACATGCGATTTCTATTATTGACAGAATGCTGGTGATGCAGTGTGCAAAACCAGTGCATAACTTATTGTGAAGAAATAAACGTGTCCAATATAAAGGCTTCAGAGGATTTGTAACATTAGCGAAGAGGCCTGAAAATCCCATGCAGTGCTTTCTATATAAAACCTTAATGGGGAGTTCTTTATAGCACCTAAACATGTTCCTGCGAAAAACCCTTCACTGGTACTAGATGGGACCATTTTCTGTTAAAGAGCAGAATGGGATCTGTTTCAAATGAACATTACATCTGTGAATCATTGTCTTGAATAACTAATGGGAGCGAATGCCCACTGGCATATTCTAA
>CM056376.1:132841118-132981118 GCA_029718625.1 Synaphobranchus kaupii
TGTATCTATCTGTGATTTTGCATTCTCTGCACGTGTCCACTTTCGTGTTCCTCCCCTCTGAGCTGTGCACTTGTTTACCTGCTAACCCCAGGCCGTTTGTTATCATTGTGTCTATGTGTATTCCAGTCCGTGTCTTACGTTTCCCCCATCATTGTATTATTGGTCGTTGTTACCGTCATTGTTCTCACCTGTGTACACTCCCAATTTCCCCTCACCCTTCACACCTGATTCATGTTGTGTAATCTTCTCCTTGTGTATTTAAACCCTGTAATTTCAGTCTGTCTTCACGAGTTCCTCATTATTGATTTTCTGTGTGTTTTTGCGAGTGTCCCTAGTTCCTGCCCTGATATCTGTCTCCGAGTTTTCGTATCCCTCATCCTTTACCCGTTGTTTTATTTTTTTGTTGTCTTTTCAGTCTGTTTTGTTTTCTTTTTTGTTCCTCCTCTGCCTCCCCGGTTTTTGACCCAGCCTGTCTCACCACGGATTGCTGCCTTGCCCTTTATTAAACTTCGGTTTTTTCATACTCCTGCGTGCGTTTGGGTCCTTCCCCCCTCCAACACCTAACAATGAAAGCCACTTTTGCGAGGTGACCGAATGTCTTCATGCCATATTTGTCCGGAATGTCGTCATGCTGTATTTCACCGGAATGTTGTCATGCCGCATTTGACCAGAATGTCGTCATGCCATATATTTAATGCCATCCAGAGGATTTCAGGGTAGGAAAACCTTATCAAGACTTTAAACTTGTCTTTAAATATTTTTGTTTAGCATTTATTTAACTCCGAGTCTGAAACTGGTTTTATATTTTCCTGTTAAAATATAAAAATGATAATCATTTAGTCATTATTTCAAAAATAACCCCAAGGAAAGTGTTTTGCTAGACGTGCCAGATGTCTGCAGTCCTTTACAAAGACGATTTAAAACGCTTAAAACCTCCAATCAAGCAAACCCCTGGGTTTTATGTTCCAACAGCTCCTCCTGGGGGGCATTTTAAGACATCCCTGTTCTTAATAAAAGGAAACAAACTTACAGAAAAAATAAAGTATGTATATTTCAAACCAGATATCTACTTCCTTTCCTTTTCAGCTCAGTTCTATGTGTGAAATTAGCACCCGCCACCAGCCAAATGCTGGTACAATGATTGAGTGGCTGGTGATATGTTCTACTCTAGCAGCCACTTTGGCAGGTAAACAACCAGGTTGTGTTATATTGTGAAAGGTTGTAAAGATTGTAAAAGGCTGGTGATTTTTAGGATCCACAAGCCACTCTGGCCAATGGGTAAAATTATGAATTCCATACCCTAGGCTCAGACAAGCCTCACCCCTCTTCTGAAACAAAATGTGAAGCCCACTGCTTCTTAGCCCGCCGCTGCCCTTAGCAGGTCGAGCATCCACAGACATGAGTCTGAGGATGATGCTTGGCCGTGCAGCTTGAAGAAGCAAACCATGGGTGTCTGACTGACCAGTAGGGGTCGCTGGTGAGTGATGAGAGCCTTTGTGGTGGAGCAAATACCCCCCCCCCCCCCCCCCCCCCCCCACCCTCCCACGCTCCTTCCCTCCCAGGGCAAGGCTTACGCCAGTTATGCATCAAACTGGGAGGCTACCATTCACAGTCTGGGTCTAATACCAGGCTGTGGGTCCTATCTGCACACTGGCCCTTAATAGGATGAACCTCACCCCACGTACCTTGCTGGCTTGCTCTATTCTTGTATTGACTTAAAAGCCGTGACTGCGACCAAGAGGTCCGGGGACAAAGCAAAGGCGGTTAATGCCCCTCCTCTGTCTCACCCTATATAATCCTCTCAATTTCCAATTACATTTAGAAGACACCAGGCACTTTCCGAGCACTGTGCTACACATGTGACAAATCAGAGGCATGATGAATCACGCTTTGGCCCCAGTGAGTTCCCCTGCTATCGGCTCAAGAATTCAGCCTACACATTGGCAAGCAATGACCCATGCATATTCCGGCGTCTCTGGCCCCCGGAGAGCTACAGTGTCTGTTGCAACCAGTTCAGACCCAATAAACCAGGTGAGGTTACCTTAACTGCTTTAATCGAACAATTAATTGTTCAGTAATAATGAAAACTAGCACACCCTGTAGCTCTCCAGAACCAGGGTTACAGACCCCTATACTGAAGACATATGGCTGATTGGGTAAGTTTTGAAAATGTGTATGATAAGGTGGTACTTTCTTATTCAAAGCATTTTGTGTGTTTAGTGTAATTTTTTTGTTTTGTTTTGTGTATTACAGTATCCCCTACAGCCATTAGAACCATTTTGAACAACAAAAATATAATGTTATAATAATATTATTATATAATATAATGTTAAAACCACTGCACTGTACATGCAACCTCTTATCCTCCCTCATAGATCATGGCAAAACCAAACTCGAACTCATGCAATTCACTGAGCTTCACCGCCTTCAGTAATCCCCCCTACATGTTTAAACATTAAAAAACAGCCCTCTCTTCCTCTGAAAGGTTAAATCATCTCCACATGAGAAAAAAAGAGCCACTTTGAAGGGACAGAATAAAATCTTTCCTCCACCTCTTCTCATTCCTTCCCTCCATCTCTCTATCGATGAAACACATTGCAGTTCTTTCTCTGGAAAGGGCAGCAATGACCACGGGAACTGTGGCAAAGGAGAACATTCTAGAAAAAATTACATTTCATGAATTCCTCAACACAGAAAAAGAAAGATTTAATGACAACGTAAAATAACATGCGGTATCCCTTGCACAACGTATGGTCAGAATTTATATTTGACTTCAATGAAACCCTCAATTTGAAGAAGCTATTAGACTATTAATAAAAAAAACATGAATATCTAAATATATTGAACAATACATCATCTGAAGCAAAGCTAATTCAGTGGTCTTGAGGCTAAATCCGGCACCATCTCTACACAAATATTTTGTTTAGTTGTAAAGACAGGTTAGTACATTCATTTTTGGAAATAATAAAAAGTGGCAATAAATAATAATGTATCTGTCATGGTTTATGACCTTTTTTTCCCTTGCGGTCGTGTTCCTCGGTCGCCCACACGTGGGCGCTGCTCCGTTAAGTTTTGGCTCCGTCTAGTCTTTTGGCGGGGAAGTCTTGTCAGCATTCACAGGTGTGCGTGTTTTACCGGTGAGCTATATAAGCCCATGTTCCCTTCGTTCTGGGCTTCGATATTGCTTGTTTGTTGTTTGTTCTGTGGTGTATGGTCCTGACTATTATTTGTGCTGTTTTGTGTGCGGTTTATTTTTGCCCTTTTGAAGTTTTAAGCCAGTATGATTAGGTCTAGTGTTTTAAGGAGACCGTATTTGCTCCGTTGTGCTTTATTGGAGTTTTGCGGGACTTGCCTTTGTGCTTTGAGCTTTCAGGTTGAATTCCTTTTTTGTGTGCTCTTTTCAGTCTCCGCTTTCTGGTCTTCCTTTGTTTGTTTGTTGCTTAGATCTTTTGCCCTTTTTGTCTCTTTCTCCTCTCTCTGTCTGCTGTCTTCCGTGAAAGCGAGAGGAGTCTTTGTTTGTGTGTATTTGTATGGTAGTTTTCTTACTAAGAGACAGGGCGTTTTATCATACTGACTTTAGGGCATTATTTATTCTTAGAGGCAGGGCGTGTATTTTCTATTGAGCTTGTGTTAGTCCTGTTAGGCCGGTAATTCCCGATGCAGCTGTCCTGTTCGTCCATCAGTACTTGTCTCCGTACATGGAGTTTTTGGCGATTTTGTTCGGAACTGTAGTTCTGTTCGCTCTTCGGGTACGTCTCCTCACAGGGAGACTGGGAGATTTTGTTCAGACAGTAGTTCTGTGCGTCCTTTGGTACCTGTCTCCGTACATGGAGACTGGGGCGATTTTGTTCGGAACTGTAGTTTGGTCGTCCTTCTGGGTACGTCTCTCCTCACAGGGAGACTGGGAGATTTTGGTTTACATGTTTGCGTGTGACTGCGAGTCTATGAGAGTAGCCTTGGAACGTTAGATCACCGTTCCTTTCGCCTCCTCCTCATATACTATTTTATATTATTTTACAGTGTTTATTGGCTGTGTGTTTTATTTGTGCCATTATGCTACTCGCCTGTTTTTATGCGTCTCGTTACCGAAACCCTTGCTTGCGTTTGGCTCCCTCCTACCTCACACGTCACGCCGCATTACAGTATCTGTCCTGGGATCTACCTTATCTTGTGGTTTAACCAGAAACCTTAGGTGCAGTATGTGGATTATTTTGAAATGCTAAGCAACAGTGGAAAAACGAGAACAATAGCTTTATGCTCGATCAGCTCAACTATCTAATCAAGATACCAATGTCTGGAAAGTGCATTTTGAGTCTACAGCATTTGTTAGCATTCTGTTTGGGAAGCGTGTATGTAATGGTTTAGTTCACCCAAATTAATATCTATTATTATTCACACAAATTTTCTATTAGTTGATCAATCAACCAAACAATCGGTGGGACAAGGCTTTTAATCCAATAAAAGGCCCATAAGTTCCAGGGTTGATTTTAAGGTGCTTTACAGAAGTTGGACCCTTTTATTAAGTGCTTAAAACAAACCCAGGAAAAACAACCCATAATTATGTAAGATGCTCTGGCTAAGAGCATCTACTGAATGCCATGAAGTGGGCTTAAGTTGGACAGGTTCCTCAGCTTACCACTGCATAAGCGCCCCCCTAGTGACTCACAAGGTGCTTGCAGGTCTCCTGGCGTCACTGTTGGTCTCCTTCATTGATCAGTGCTAGCTGGCTCTGTCATAATGGTGCAGAAGGGAAAACCATCAGGGGCTCACACAAGTGTATCAACTTCAGCTGCCGGGCTTCTTGTCTAGGTGGGTGTGGCATATTGGTGGTGAGGGGGTGTAGTACAATAGGCATTGTTTTAAAAAAAAAAAATCATATCTTCCCAAAAAGGCATCAAGTGCTGATCTCTGACAATGATCGATGATCGGCTGTTGAAAATGCTCTAAAAAACAATCCAAGATCCTTCACAAACCATAACAGTGTGTGTGTGCTGTATCCCACATCAATGCTTAACCATACACTGATTGTGTAATATTCATTTATGGAACTGAAATGTTAGTGGCTTTAAAACTCATTATTAAACGTATTACATGCTTAAAAATGAAACCGGAAGAAAGTTTTTTTTGAATTTTTTTTATAAAGATTCCATCAAGTCAGTGGTCTCTGTAGGACTGAATTACAAATGCTTCACGCGTCCACCTAAACACTTGGGTTTTTATATCCTCAAAGTACCAATTTGTGGGCCTTTTAAAGTGAGCTACTATTTCCAGTTTAATGTTCTCCTCAAATCTCTTTGCAGCCTTGGGTGTTTCTGTTCTTAATGACCGTGGTACGAGGGCATAGCGAATACGGCTTCTCTCAGTACACTGTGACCAACCCAAATAGGGAAGACTGCACATGACAAGAATGGTAAAATAGTTATCTGTGCAAGGGTGCATTGAAAAAGGCAAAGGGCCGGCACTGTAGACCACACTGACGAAAAGAGTTGAAATACAATGTCACTGGTGGGGAAAGGGTAACAAAAGGAGTAGGTATCAATTAGCTATGAGCGTGTTCTGACATGATGTAAGATCCAGATGTTTGGATCCTGCTCGATCTTGACAATGGACTGAGTAACAATAGACTCACCACTGCAAAAAAGAAAACAAGGTTAGATTGATAACACTTCTCAGCTGGCTTGGTACTATGGACAACAGTATTCAGGTTTGAAAAAAAGACATACACTTTCAGTCAATACTACGATAGCATAAATCAACACACAACAACAGAATGAATAAGTAACTGAGTAACTGAGAGGGCCATGGCAACTGATTGATATACATTTCTCCTGTGAACTGTACTCCATATGTCTTATTACTGTAAACATAAGCTTTAACTTTTAATCACAAAGAGTCACGCACTGACGAAGCAACCTTCACGCTCGCACAGGTAAATCGTAAAGGTTAGTCATAACAAAAGAGCAAAGCAGGTGTTAATTCAACAATTCCGCAAAAAAAAAAAAAAAAAAAGATTTCCTTAACTCATCTTAGGGACCGTGATCCGTGAAGACCGTAAGAAGTTTTCACGATGTGCTAAGGACCGTGGGCCACGGTCAGGTCCCTGTGTTCATTGCCCAGGCATTTCAGGTCCTGGCCTTCTTATGTGGAGTGCTGTTTTCACAGCACATTACCTTCCCCAAACCAATTAGATGACCTCGTCACCCGGAAAAGTATAATTGACAAGTGGCCAATGTAATTTCCATATTATAGCAATAGAGACCGTGGGGGTAATTTGCTAAGGTACAGGATTTCTCCTTGCCCTGACCCCAATAAGAAGATGCAAGTTAATGCAAGTAATAAAGCAACAGGAAGGAACATAACGTTCCAAACTTGAAGCAGGGACTTTGGTTATGACATCAAAGGCTTGCGTGACTTATTTCTTAATGGTTGGCAATAGGGCGGCCATCCACAATAATAGCCGAATAGTTCTTTGCACCTTATTGCGCAAGATATCTCTGATGTTGGGACAGTGCATTGAGTCTCCTTAATATTACCGCGTTTTGGTGTTGCAGCACACACATTGTGCAAATGCATGATGAAGAAAAGAGTGACCTTGGAACCAAGGAAAGCAGCGAATCAGCTTCAGCCTTATTGGATTACCCATCCAAACCCTGGCCTTCCCCTCAGATATTCCATCGCAGATCTTCGACCACTCGACCCCTGCGACTCACAGTCTTCCACGCCAGCGCCCTTTGACCTTTGACCTTGCGCTCTACTGGGAGGCCTCAGCGTGTCCTCTGCCCCCCATAGACCTGTAATGAAATCAATCCGCTCATTCATTGGAATTTGATTAGGCGCAGCCCTTCGCCTCGTTCGACAGAGCAAGCAACACACCTGCAGCTCAGGGGCCCCCGGGGGCCACAGATGACGCGCAGATGTTCTGCGGCAATTATGAACCTTTGTGACAAGTTTGAAATCTCTGGCATATACCACCTCTCGGGAAATTGTGTAAACTTGAGGAGAACAACAATAATAATAATAAACTCAGAGGAAAACAATAGTGCTTCAAGCCCGAAGAGCTTCAGCACTAATTATTACATAGGATAAACAATCAATTTGGATAAACAATCAAAACTGTCCCAAAATGTTTTCATTTAACTGTATATATATATATTTTGTTATACATACATTTGAAAGGTGACAATGATCAAGCAGTATTTTTACACATATAAACACATATTTACAATATATTGCCATAGGTTCCATTTCTGCAGTCACATAACTTATAATGGTTCCTGCAATGCTTAGATTTCATGTGCCATATTCATGTTTGGCATACAAATAAGCAGCTTCATTCTGCAAACAAGGTGTCAGTTTCCGAGCTGTTCGGATGGCCTGACAAGCCATAATTTAGAGGACACTTTAATGTGCGAGACAAACGCAACAGCTGCTACTTTGACTGAAAGGGAATGGCTGGGTCATTACGAGAAGCTAACAACCAACTCTTAATAAGCACAGCCGCATTGTTTTTATTCTAAAAGCTAAAACAAAACGGCCGTGCATAAAAGAGTTTGCTGCGTTAAAGTAAAAAAATAAAAAGGGGGAAAAAACGATAAAGAGAATTCCTTCAGGCCTAACTCTATGTTCAGCTTTTAACTTGCGGTCATTTTCTACCAATTTGATTCTTTCTTTATCATACTCCATGAAGGCAATCATTTCACACAAAAAACAGGAAATTAAGGGAGGTTAGAGGTGGGGGTCGATGAAATCACCAACCTCTTCTGTTGGTATTTAAAGTGAAATTGATTCAGTTGCCCTTTCTAGGTTTCATTTACATTTTCAGGTTGACTAATCCTCTGCAAATTGAAGACCAAACTGTTAAAAAGGTCACACTTCCAGGTACTGTGTCTGAGGCGCGCACAGGCCGCGGGTTCCCTCTCCCCTCATTGGCTCTCACTGGCTAAGGCCACTGATTGATTCGCTGCTCCCCATTAGGTAAGTGGGGACAAAAGGGCAAGTGCACTTAACCGAGCCAAAATGGCGACCTCACAGGAGGTCCTCACAGTGATGTACATGAGGGACTCTTAACTAAACTAAAAAACAAAATGGCCAATCCCGTGGCAAGAGTATTGTTTGTATTTGATACTGAATTAATTACCAGTGGGGAGGTATGAAGTGACTGGCAGTCGCACAGACTGGCTGGTGATTGGAAACTCATACCTGGGGAGGTATGGACTCAGGTTGATGCGCACAGTGTTAATGCAGTCGTGACTCTCACAGTCTTTTTTTTTTGTTGGCTCGATTCGCGCCCCTCTTTAGGGGTGTGAAATGTCACAGCCGCTGTGCCTTAGAAAAAAAAAAAACACCTCTCCCCCTCCCCCAGTGTGTGAGTTGAAACAACCGCTTAACTGCGGAACGTTGTTGAGCAATGGCATTGTGGAAGTAGGACCCACAACCATGTTTACAAAGCAGGCACACTTAAAAAGCTGCCATCAGAGCCGCGCAGTTGCTAACACCAGGGATTCGCTCCACATGCGGGAGGTTTTAGGAGCTGGGCGTGGGAGCATGCCATAAACGCTTTTATCGATGACCAAACAAAATTCAAATGACATATCATACTCAACAATTCAAGATTTTTCTACACATATTTGCCTGATGCTACAAGTTTGATAGCTGGATAAGTAGCTAACTAGCAGCTTTTATGTTGACTTCAAGGCCTGTATATCATTAGGCCTATAGGCTACTGTAATTTCTCATTTTGTAATCTCACTGCATTGGGTATACTTACATTCTTACATTCATTAGCAAGCACAGATCATAAAATGTTTTACAGGTGAAATGCATTCTTGTTACTTGATAGCTTGCTGGCTGGACAATTGGCTCCTAAGCAGGACAGATGGAATTTTGCTCACTAAAAAGGCAAAAAATAAAAATACAAATAGGTCATGTTGTAAAGGAGCCTACAAAAAGCGAAAATATCCAGCAAACTATTCTTTTGCAAATCAAATAACCTAAACATGAAATGTAAGCATGGAAATGCATGTTAGTTAGTGAAAAGCTCGCTTACAGGAAATATTCGAAACTATAAGATTTTATCACAGACATCTCAGCCGAGATCCATGTGGGTGGTGTTGTCAAAAAAAGTTAGCTCTGCGTGGTCTTGACACAAGAGATGCCTTTCATACGCATTGTTTTTGTCGCAGAACACTTTTCTAGAAATCTTTGCTTCAAAAATAGTTTTAATCTCTGTGACTTCCTGTCTGGGTGGTTTGTCAGAATGACTGCAGCCCACCATCGTTCCCAGGTTCTTGGGAATACCATGGCAATCATCATAACCCTGCTTGACGAATACAGGTCTACATGGAGTGTGGTTGGGGGACTAAGTTTGGCACTTTTTTAATGGCTCAGTGTACTTCATTTTAACTTTTCGGTTTCCTCCGATATTAACTTAGGTTTCCAACGGCAACAGTCTATAACATATACTCATAACTCTTTGCAAAGATATGGGCCTGTATGCATGATATGTAAATATTGGCAACACTAGGGATTTCACCCACCCCACCAACCTCCGTTTCTAGTGGAATGAGTACGACACCGTTCTTTCTGTTTAAAGGTTATGTTGGTGGGGAAACAACGGACAATCAGGTCTCCCCCTTATCGGCCTGTCACTTCCTGTCCTTCATCAGGACAGGTGCACGCTGGGACTTTTGACGGCAGCCTGTCCTCTGAGGGCGTTTCACCGGAGCCTCTGAGTGTTAAGTAATGCAGTCGATACAACGTCCCAGACAAACAGCAAATTAATCAGCCAACAAAACCTGCTTTTCTGAAGACATGTGCATTTTTTAAAGAAGAGGCAGTAATTGTTTAGTGACTTGGAGCTATTGACTTTTATTATGGATGAGTTTGGCTGGGATGGAGGCAGGTCATAGGGGAACGATAGCCTGCGCTTCGCTAAATCAAACCGGGAGGGTGGGACATGCATAAAATTCAAATGCTAACGCTTAGTCTTGGAGGAAGAGAGAGAGAAAAAAAAATCACCTTCACTTTATTTTTTTTCTCCCCCTCGTAAACTTTAAAAGATTTGAAGAGTCGAAGGTTACACAGAAGACCCTATTTCTCCCCACGGAAAAGAGAAATTGCAAACCGTAGATATGAGTTTGTGTACTGGGAGATACCCTAACGGATATTAAAACAGTATATGGGGCTGGCTCCCCCCCCTCGGAGGGTCGTTTATGTGTCCATATGTTTGGCGGCGCTCTGTTTTCCCAAGTGTCCGTGTTTTAGTCACCCTTTAGTCACTGTTTAGTCATCCCTTTAGTGTGTGGACTGTAAAATATAAAATAGATAAAAAAATTTAATTTAAAGCATAATCAACATCAATTTTTGAATAAAAAAAACTGCATGCCAGTTGTGCATGAGCCAAGAAATAAATCGACCGACAACAAGAATCCTGTAAACGTTTTGTTTTGAAAGAGTACAGCCAGATAAAAGCATTAATATGTGGAATGTGCAGTAATGACGGTGCATTATGTATGCAGAAATGATAAAAGTCGGCTCTCTTGGAGACAGCCAGTCATTGTTTATTCATTGTTGAAATCTGTGAAGATAATATTTGGGATAATGTGGATGTGATATGATACTGTTGATTGTATCTGTTGAATTGGCAGTAAGTACACACGTCTCTAGGGATCCAACTATTTAAAATTATTCCCCCAAACAGTTGTTGTGTAGCCAGGTTTTTTTTTTTTTGTGTGTGTTCATTTGCTGTCACCCATTGTCAGTTTTCATCGTAGATGAAACTAACATACTTTAATTAATCAAAACAAAATTCACATCCAACATTTAAAAAGAAAAAAAAGTATGAAAAATTCAAGATGCAGGTTTCATCGGCCTTGTCTAGAAACAGTGTGATTTTTTTTTTCTCCCCCTAACATAATGTTAGGAGAGAATGGGCTTTAAAAATGCTGCCTGTGATCACAAGCCAGTTTGCACTGTGGTTTGGCACTACGCGAGTGTAACAGATAGTCACTTTGCTGCTGCTGCCGCATCCTGGCCTCCTCTCTCCGTCAGCATCTCAGAGGATTCTCTGCACATTAATGTTGCAGGAATGACTGAGCTAGGCTCAACCAGTAGTGCCAAACAAATTGTAAATGTCAGCGTTAAATGTTTTACAACCAGGAGCACTCAGTGTGCGAAGAACATCATCTTAACAAACAATGCTTTGTGTGTGTGTGTGTGTGCGTGTG
Source organism: Synaphobranchus kaupii (assembly GCA_029718625.1). Classification (NCBI taxonomy): domain Eukaryota; kingdom Metazoa; phylum Chordata; class Actinopteri; order Anguilliformes; family Synaphobranchidae; genus Synaphobranchus; species Synaphobranchus kaupii. Next base: position 132,852,344 of record CM056376.1, read on the forward strand.
TGTGTGTGTGTGTGTGTGTGTGTGTGTGTGTGTGTGTGTGTGTGTGTGTGTGTGGCCTCTGAAGGACAGGGGCACAATTGTGGCTATAGAATCAACATCTATCTCCTCTTTGAATGGGGCTCAGTGTGGCTACATTGAGTCAATTCTCTAGGTGTTGAATGAAGACATTAATATGATATGGTAGTCATCAGCCCCAACCCCACACACACACACACAAATTGGCTACTTCCTCTGCCTCAATCGGATCACCTACAGTCCTCGTATTGGCCTTCACCCCTACTCGCCCTTCGACCTTTGACCCCCAGCCTACTGAAATCCCACTTTCTGCACATCCTACCAGACACCTTGAGAGCAGCTCAGTCTTTTATAACCTCTCAAATCAGAAAGGTAAGCTGTGGAGTGCTATTGCATACCCAGCACGTGCCTGTGTGCAGTACACAGGAATCCCTTACGAGATTAATAAGCAGCATTCAGGTCAATTGAAATCCAATTAACTGACTGAACATTTCTCGTGGAACATTATGGCCATGCAACATTATTAGTAATTGAATATCACTTCATTGACTGAATTGGCTGAATTGAAATGATAATGGACTTCAACCCTGTTGACAGCAGGTATTTTACAATCCATGAATTGAATTTCAATTCATTTACTGAATTAACCAAGTGGAAATAGAATTGACTGTGACCCCACTCTGACAATTTGAGTTTGAGATTGGACAAGCAGTGTTATTGTGAAAAAGCTACTGTTAACAGACCATCACTTTACTTAATGATGTGACTGAAACCACAGCACTGGTGACATTTTGGCCATTCAGGTCGATCTGCATACCACTCAATGTAAATGGCAACTAATAAAGATTAAGATAAACTGAAGGTTCTGGAAAGTTCTCACAGACAGATAACCATGCGGATGCTTAGACACAATGCAATACACCCTCAGATGGATAAAGGTAATTATAAAATATAATCTGCAATATGTGAAAGTGAATATCAGGTTAAAGGTCATGTTGTCACAGGCAAACGTGTAGAAACACACCTGTGTCACCTGGCATATTTTATCCTGTAACTCTGCTAATTATGCGTAATGTTTAGCTGAACTGCCCCAATGAAACTGATGGTTATGTTACAATGAAACCCTATCACGCATAATGTGATAAAGAGGGGAGAAATTATAACTAATTTAAACTGTTGCTCAACCCGTTCACCCCACGGAGGACAATTGGTGGCAAAGCCAGTACTTATTATTTTCCCATTGGAACATCTGCAATTAAAAAGGCTCTTAATTAAGGCCCTGCAGTCTTGCAGTATTGGGTCTTCATTGTGCAACACCCATAGGGGATGGTTCATTCTGGGAGCCTTCACATGGTTGCATTCATTTGTGTTCCTATAAAAAATATTTTATTAACAAAGGGACAGTAAATTTTAGCACTAAAGTTGGAGAAGCTATAAAAGCTGTAACAAACATATTAAACATTTTGAGCATCCAGAATGGTGTGAATCCAACATGTATTATTTTATCAGTGCATAGAAATTGGATCTTTAAATTACTGCTTCGCCTTCAGTTATTATTGTAATTATAGCACATCAAATAAAATAAAAATAAAAACTATTACCATATTTATTGAACTAACGCTATGTGGCGAGTGATTCATTTATTTCACAAAATAATTTTAAGGAATATCAAATATTTAAATGAGGGGAGTTAAACATAAGTTGTACATGCTATAAAATAACAATATTTCCATTTCATGTGATCTCTGAATCCTCCTATTCCCCCAAAATTCCCTATAATTAAATTTTTTTGGGGAAAAAACTGAAAAAAGTAGAAAACGCATAAAAATAACCTGCATATGGGTTCTTAGCCGTTCCCGGTTAACAGTGTAAAAGTAAAACATTTTATTTTCAAATATATTAACGCATAACCAACACTGCTATCTGTTAGTAGTCTCTCAGAAAAGTGAATATATTTTCAGATCCTTCTCTCAGTGGTTTTTATGATAAAAGCAAAACTGAATTGAGCGCCATGATAACACCCCACTATGTCCATGAACATTTTCAAAGTACTGGAGAGTTTTGGATGGTGTCAATTTGTAATATACAGAATGTTACCCTCGAACAATGCATTGCTCTGTAACCTATAACTGTTGGTCGACATCCAATCAGCAATGATGACGCATTTGAGACAGATCATTTCCTCGAGAGAATGATGAAGCCACTGGATGGAAATTAAGTCAAGCTTCACCATTTGCGTATTGATAAGAGGGATAGATTCACAGAAAATACCACATCCAGATTTCACAGGGTGTCATTATTACATTACATTACATTACACGCATTTAGCAGACGCTCTTATCCAGAGCAACTTACACAACCTTTTAGCATTTTTACATACTATTTTACATACACCTGGATATATACTGAAGCAATGCAGGTGTACCTTGCTGAAGGGTACAACAGAAGTGTCCTACCTGGGAATCGAAGGCCAGTTCCTTACCCATTATACTACACTGCCACTGCATTCAATGCACTGGAACCGCTGTGCTAAAAACACAGAGATTTCAGAGAATATTTGAAAAAAAATATCTTTTTAACATTTTTCCTATAATTTATTTATTTTTTCTTATTGATGTAGCCTTGCTCCTTTAATTAAAATAGCAGTGCAACTACTAATAAAACATTTTGCTGAGAAATGTGTAATTAAAGGCAGTGCCTCAGTTTCATAGATTTGCAAAAGGGTTCTTGGCACATGGAGATCTCATTACATTTAAAAAATATGATAATTATCTTTCTGTAACTATCGATGTGATTTGGCATGGTAACCAGAGCACAGAAGAAAGAGCACCCATTTTCAAGTTAGATCTCGACTCAATCTGCACGCAAGACCAAAAAACCTATAATGCAGATATCTTTAATCAACTCTTCCAACTGAGAATCAGGCATTTCCTATTGTACAGTTACTTTGTGATTTAAAGCAATTAAATCCATTCGCCACTGTAGGCACTCCATAGTCCAAACGGAGTTATTTGAAAAAGCCTCTCAACCTCTATTTACATTGACATTTAACAATAATATGTACCATTTTTAATGGTTTATCAAGCATTTATAAGTGTACCATAATATAATGTGTCACCATCTTTTTGTAAAATATAGGACAATAAAAAATGACATACAGTATAATATAACAGAATCTTGGAGACAAAAATCTAAGTGTGACAGACAAAATTACATATTATCAAGCTCCTTGCTATCATAATGCAACATTGTTGGAAATGTCCATTGATAAACTGGAAAATACTATCAAAATTGCAATCAAACTCAAAGGGCAAGTCACTATTGCTGAAGAACAGGATTTGGGAAAAGCAACAGGCTTTGATACAAAAAAGAGGCCAAAGATTAGTCTAGCACAATAAACACAAAGTCTGGTCCATAGACTTGCCTAACGTGGTAAAGAGCCGCCCACTTTGACAAGTTGGCGCCTTTGATTGACATGCAATATAACCAACCACAGACCGTCTATGTTCCGTGACGTATTGAGGCAGTACAGAGGGCGGTCGATTCAGAAACAGCGTTACAAGAAAAACAGACTCACGTGAAACACATTTATACAAATGGCATGGCGATCTCCAGTAGAACAGTCTATCACACCAAAGAAATGTCGTGAACTTCAAAAACTTTCTTCAATCCAGCGTTAAGCTCTTGGTCCAAAGCACTCATTGTTCTTGATGGATTCGCAGCATTCGCTAGCTACCGATTAGTTAGTACAACTTGTTTCCTGGCGGACTGATAAAACCCAATGCACCGCGTCGTACTGGAAATACACACACTCCTGTGATTGACAGTGCTGCTAGCCAATGAGTGCAGACTGTCAGTTTTCTACAGTCCTACCCAGCTTATGCAAGCCTATACATCAGACGCTGCGTACGAAGTGCGTCAAAGCGGCTGAGGCAGAGACTAGCCAAAGACAGAAGCCACAGCTAGCTCTGGTGATTGCTTGCTTGAATGCATCCGCTTTCACACAGCATTAGATGTCTCACCCACTTCAAATCTAGTGTTTTCATCTTGTACGCTTAAGCTATCAGCGGGAGTTACAGATGTCAAAGTTTATGGGACTCTCCACAACCTCATCTAACACAATTCAGGAGGGGCTCTGACAGACGTCTTCCAAACACTAATTTGACTGACTCGAACGCAACGACCACAGGCAAGCGCTGACAATACATCTTAATTTGACAACTAACCCTCATAGGTGGTAATGGCCTAAAATAGAGGCAGCATATTTGTGTTATTCCTTGAACATCATCTTGCCGACGGGGGGGAAAAAACTAAAATCGATACAGTGGTGGGAACATTCATGATCATTTAGGGAGTTGATATTGATGGCTATAATCTACAGGGCTGTTCAGAAATGGTACACCAGGTTATTCCTCATCAAGTGTTTTACCACAGAGGTATTTTTGAGGCACGTACATTGCCATTAATCGGACTTACCATGGGGTGACTGGAAGAGGAAAATAATCGGAATATTATGTGACAGATCTTGCTCATGTTGGACTGCAGAAAGTCCTTTGTGGAACCAACAAACCAATTAGGACTTTCCTCCCTGCTCTATTTCAAATGTAATGTTTTTAGGATACACAGACTGCCTATGTGAGAAATGATACCGATCACACAGTACAGACTCCTCAAAGCTCGGGCGCTTACCGGCCCACCCCTTTCCGAAATATAACAAGATACCAAACATGTACATATTCTCATTGTCATCTGAAATATTAAAAGTGTCCCACAGACTGGAAAACTGCTGAATTTCATAAAATGAAACAAAAACAAAACAAAAATTTCTAATATCAGCCATAAAAGTAAATGAACCCTGAAAAACTCATCATTCGCCGAGACCGCAGTGCAAACAACTATCGCCAATTCCAACTGAATAAATATATTATCGCCCGGGGCACCGCGCAATCTTCCCGCGCATCTTCTATGTTTGACTAACCCTAAGCCACAACCCACATCCAAAATGCATTATAAACCCCTTACCCTTTGAAGCCTGAAGAAGGAAAGGAATGATAGCTCGGGCTATGGGGTAGCACAAAGCTGCAGCCCATTATTAAATATTTCTGTGCACACTCGTGGTTTGAGCTGTAACATTCCTTGACGGTTCACCCTTCAGCATGCCCTCTCAAGGGCCACTTATCTACGCCTCCTACCCGACTCTAACAATCATGCTTCAGCCCAGGTCTCATTGCAGGCAGATAATAGCCACACGAGGCCTCTGGGACCTTGGTAAAAAGAAACCCCGCCACACATATCTTTACCTGGGTGAGACACGGGAGCAGCTGAAACCATACGTTTGCAGTTGGCTGGTGATAGAACAGCACTCTTGGTTTGTTACCTGGAGACACCCGAGGTAATCAGACGCAGGGAGACGTGCGTTATAGAGCATGGCCAAGAGAAATAGACCAGAGTGACCAGCAATCTGGACCACGAGCAGTGGTGGCCCTGAAGTGAAATATAACGGAATTCAGTAATACAATATATACTGAAAATATATAAAAATGAACTATATTATCAATATATTACACAAAGTATTACAAAACATAACTTAATAATTTCCGCTACCACTAAAGGGAACCTAGTCCTCACCGTTTACCTACAAACTAGATCGTATCCAGCACTGTATCAAGCCTGGTCTTGAAAACCCCCAGAGTTTCTACATGACCTGGCAAGCTATTCCACACAGCGACTACTCTCTGTGTGAAGAAATAATTGTGAAAAAGTGTGAAGTATTGCAACACTTCCCAATGTACGAGCAAGTATATACATTTTATAATATACTTATAATATAATATACCCTATATAATACTACTACTAACAATAATAATAATAATAATAATTATGTGGGTTTGCACCTGACACAACAAATGAAGTTCCTTCATGCAAAAAATAGAGTTATTCTAAACTCTAGTCACTATTTATTTGTCATGCTGGAAGGTATGATTGCAGTTTCCACCAGGGTGACTCTCTCGGGGGATGAAAGTCCCTCCTGTTCATCAGGATCAAGAATCCCACCATTGTGAGAGAACCTGTCTGTCTCAGAGGAAGGTTAGTATCTAAATCAAATAATATATAGATACATTTTTTGGGGGGGTATTTTACCACAGGATATATTTGAATCTTTTTGCTCAACCTCGGGGAGGGAGGAGCGGGGGGGTACATCAGCCAGACAAACCTTGAGCAATATCAATAAAACATGGGCCTTCCTCGCGCTTGTTACACGAGGTTACATATTGATTTGTTTCTGGTTGTTTTTGGAGCCCAGCTCAGCACTTCACCCGGACGACCACAAAATGTCCGTGTGTTCCCCCCCCCCCCCCCCGAGGACATGCCAAATCACCTGAAGATACACCCCGCTGTGAACGCCAACTGGTGCCATCAGCAGGTTTAAAACAAAGAATGAAGCGACACAGACTTAAAATGAGGATAATCACCAAGGGAGCTCGAATCATTTCAGAAGTGGTGGAGTCTAAACAGTCTAAGTGTGGGGAAGAGGGCGGGGCGGGGGGGTGGGTAGGAGTTTGAGGAGTTGTTTGGGGGCCATAATTCATTCAGAAATATAACATTTTACTTATAACAATGAATTATCAGTGGCAAACTGAGACTTGCTGACATTTCATCTAACCACTATGCCGCATTTCTCATTGACATCGAACAATAAATTGACTAAACTTTTATGTCATTTTCAGTTTCGTGCACGTCACGGCAACTTTTACAGACAATAAACAATGAAAATAGCGTGTGAGAATGAAAAGTAGTCCTCGTTTAGTCCAGCTATTGCTCACGGATTAGGTCAAGGTTTCTCCTGACTCTCCATTGAACAGGACACATTATTCAGTAGCACAAGAAAGTCTACCTCTCTCAACCCAACAGTGCAATCGCCTTTGTTTTCAACAAAAAAATCTCAAGAAAGAATGCTTACCATCTCGAGTAATGACATTGTTCTCAATAGTCTATTTTGTTTTATTTTGTCCAGTTTCACTGGATAACACCATAAAATCATAATTATAATGTAAAGCAGTATACGATTTATGTTTTGTTTTCATTTACTCATTTGCATAAATACTCACCGGGGGATACAGCGCGTTTTATGCCAAATGTACACGTCCCCTTTTATTGGCGGAAGCTCAGCTGTGGTGGTGTGTGGCCTGCTGAGTGAAAGACTGCCAGTGGCTTGCAGGCGAGTCCGTCAGAGGAACACACACACATGCACGCACACACACACACACACACACACACACACACATGCACATGCACATGCACACACACACAATACACACACGCAAAAAAAAATAAAAAAATGGAGGCATAGCAATCACAAAGAAGATGATTTATGATTATGAATGATGGTATTTAGTTATTTCTCAATGATTTGGGATACAGTGTCATGCATGCAATGTGCCACACTGGAAAAGTGCCATAAATACCTATCCCAGTTTATGCACAGCCTGGTATATTTCGCACAGCCTCTCTACTACTTTGCATAGTCTATAACAAGACTGAATGTATTAGGAGCTGCATGCACATTTATTTGGGCTTTGTATAATGTGCCCTTGTGCAAAATTAAAAAGTGTGATAAAACATTGCAGCGAATATTCTTAGTGCTACTAAAGCCCAGCCATGTCCCTGTGGAATGTGCACGGAGGTTAGTGAAGAGGAGAAGCATTGCCAGGCCTGGACAATGTGAGAGAAGCAATTTGGTTATTACTGCATTGATATATTTTGATGCATTTTTTGAATTGACGTTTAGTTGCTTTGTTTTATACGTTTACGTTTGCCTCTGTGGTAAGCTTAACTCTTGCAAAATTTAATTTATTAATCTATGATGATGATTTCCTATTAGCTGAAAAAACTGACATAGTATGACATATCATGTGATAATGAAGTGTGTTGAATCCATACTTTGTCCAATTTTATAAGCTTGAATGATTTAGCATACACTGTACTACACACCCAATTTGTGGGGGTATGGTATATGATACCCATTATATACATCGTATTTTCACAAATTGTCAATATGACTTTGAGAAGGAAGCCGTTTTAAAAATCTTTAAGTTTTTCTGAACATTTCCTCCATTTGCTATAGTTTAGCATTGCATTAGCAAGTGCTTTCCTACACGCAGTCCGCAACCATTAAGAATCAAAGTCACTCAGATCCTCTGTCTTTCCGTTATTAGTATCCATTATAAAAGGAAAAGGCTCCAGATTACAGCACAACTGCAGATAGTGTTATTTTTCAAAGGTGTCATTATAAAGCGATCTACAACAGTGGGGGGGGGGGGGAAAGCTTTCACTCTTAGTGCCATTTCACCATAACGCATTTATAATATAACATCAAATGCATACAAGAAGCTTTCCGTTTGGCCTGAGAATTCATTACATGTGACAATACCATTAAGAACAGATGGATGTTCGAAAGAACAGGAGAACGTTTGACATTTTGGTGTAAATTTTATTAATTAGGGCAAAGATATTTTTCTCAAGTATATACATAATTTTGTAACTGAAAATATTTTCAATTGTCTGGAGAGGACCTATGAACCAAGTTCATTAAGAAAAATGTCTGGCAGGGATTAATTTGGTAATTACTATTACGAATGTTAATGTTGGACTGAAAAGGCGAAAATCTGTTTTTTTTTCCCATGAGGGGATTTTAGAGAGTGTGACTTCCTGCAGTGTTACCTGGGCATGGAAATAGCAAAGAATCCGAAAATGTAAAAATGCTGAAATTACCATATTGATGGATGTTAGGAAATCTTCCATCTGAATTGCAGATGCTTACATGCATAGAAGCACTCTCATGCCATTTTCAGCTTTATAAGTTGGAGAAAAGGCATTAAGTGGTATTAGATAGCACTGAAGTTACCTACTGCTGCTTCCAGAAGACTCTGTACAAAAAAGTACATTCACTTCAGATGACCTGAAGATGCACTTGTTTGAAGCACATTACTTCATTCATACGTCTGCTACTTCATTATAACGTTTACATTGCAGACTTGCTAATTTAGCTAAATAAGAATAAAGGTTTGGGTTTCCCCATAAAAATTAATAAATTAATGAATGAACAAATAAATAAAAAACTGCTTCTGTTCTGAATGTGTTATGAAGGCCTGAAGATATTGCACAGCTGTTTATGAAGAGAACTAAATGCAAGGTGTTTACAATTAAAACAATTTTCATACAGGATACATTCCCTGCCCTGTTGCATTAGGAGGTATGTTGCGTAGAGTGGGTGTGCCGCCAACAACGTCCAATATGCCCCCTTTCTGGGTGGCACACAGTAGATAAATGTTCAAATTTTTTATGGAAATTTTACGATGAGGTATATTTTTCATATTTTCAAGTGCGCCTCACTGTTTCTGTTCCACACCACAGAACTCTGTACAGTATGAACTGATACCAAAAACAGTCTCCTCCCTCCCCTAGCATAGTGCATACACAAGGATGGGTAGAAGCCTAACACACTACGCAAAACGGTAAATATTTTGAGGAAAGTGAACCACATTTATTTTGATTGACTGCACTTTTTACTCTTACTCAAGTATTTATGTGAGCACATATTCTACTTTTTACTTCGTTACAATTAACTTTGACACTTCAGTTACAATTCCTCCTGACTGATGTTCAAACTATGTCTGCGACTCTGCCTGCGTTAATAGTGTAGCCGCAATTTACCATTAGAATATATCAGCCGGGGAAAGAGGGGGGGATTCACTGCTGCACAGTCTGTGTGACCTAAATACGCGCGATCTGAATCAAATGTACTTTCACTCAAGTGCAGATTTTCAGCACTCTACCAACCCCTGCACATACATCATACTACTGTAGAAAAGGCAGACTAGTGGTGGAAGGATATGGTGATGCTCAAATATCAACACCATTTAAAAGTTACTGCTTGAAACTTCTAAAGCAGCTATTTTTTGTACTTAATGGAGATTAAACATGGCTGCCGGCGCTTCATTGCCAGTCGAGCGTAAGATTAGCTTTAAATTTGTTCTCGCACAAAATGTTGACTGTACACAGCAAACATGAGCAAAGCTATTGCTCGGCAGTAAATGACATCTGCCGTTACTTCAGCACAATCGCGGTGCCAAACACTCCCAGAACCAAAAAAAAAAAGGCAAAGATAAGAGATGATCTCCAGTTGGACCGATAAGAAAATGAATAATCGCTCAAAAGGACAGTGTGACTGTAGTGCGAGGGGAACAGAGATTCCTCACTTCTGTTCTTGGCAACATGAAAATCCCCTGGGAACCTGACTGGTCCGTCGTCATCGCTAACTGTCATAGCAACGCACCACCTGATGCGATGGACTTGGCTGCTTCCAGTGTTGAAGTGCCAAGAATATTACTCCACGTTGAGCAAAACAGTTGTGCTTTTTTTCCATCTACCTACTGTATATCAGTGGACCAGAAATGACTAACCTTTGTGTATTGTTGTAAACTCTTCTGAAATGTTGTACTTGTGTTCATGTTAATCATTCCTAATTGTGTTCATATTTCAGTTTTACAGTTTATAGTTACAGCTTTTTGGTATTTTGCATGTATATTGAGCATCAAAACAAACTTCTATTCCTGGAGCACACATGGATTGACATTTGATTGTACAGACATGAAATTAACATCAATTATGCCAATTTAACACTGTCAACAAAACTGGAAAGTGATGTTTATATTTGCCTGTATTTACCAGGTAGGTTAAGTGAGAATTCAATTCTTGTCTGACAGTTAACACCCCTACACCTGTTTGAAAAGTGCCATGGGAACTTCAAGTCAGGACCTAATTTGATATCTCACCTTCTACAATACAGCACCCCAATATTGTATTCCTATTTGGTCCAGAGGGAAGAGTCCACCCTACTGGCCCGTTAACACCTCTCTTCCAAAAGGCATCTGCCTGGTTAAAGGTCTTGTGTCACACGTCATCTCGTAAATGCTCATGTGGGGCTCATGTCCAGGTCTGGATATAGCATGAGGAGATGCGCCTTTCCGTGGATGAGCCCGCAGGATGGGGGCAGTTACAAAGGGGCGATGAGGGAGTTCCATTCTGGAATCCATGTCAACTTTTGCTGATTATTATTCAAAACAAAAAAATCGGATGAAGAAATGATCCAGCTTCATCAGCTGCAGACTGCGCAGGCACCATTGTGTGGAAATGTCTTCCTTCGGTCTGATGTCCTCCTAAGACTCGGCTATTCATTTCTGTCCCCTGTAGGGGACATGAGTCTCTGGTCTTAATCTCAAGAGCCATATTGTAACCATCCTGAATCCAACACTACAAGGGGTATTCAATACATATAAAATAAATAATATTGTAGAAAATATTTTCACTGCAACATGTTTTCGTCACCCACGACACTGTGTCAAAAAAATGGGCATACTTGGCGGGTCTCAGGAGGCTACAGGAGTGAATCAGCATCTACACCGACCATCCAGCACTGGACTTGTGTGCCTCTACTGTACAGGCTTGTACACATGTTTCCCTCAATGCTGACAAGTACGAGTTTCGGTAGCAACAAAACTGACATTATCGTGCTTGGACCTCCCCATGGACTGGCCTTTTGCACACAACAATTAGCAAGCATGTCATTCACCATTCCTGCCCCACAACGCGGCTTCCACAAGGCTGTTTTACAAAACACTGATAAAGAGGACCTTGGCTCCATCGCCAGCAGGTCCACTTTAACTGTCACCGACACAATCGTTTTTCTTCTCATTTTTGTCAAGTTGTGGTTGACTGATATTACACAGCCAAATGAGAACTTGCACTAAAAATAAGTTACAATTTTCTATCATCCATCTTTCCGAGTATTTCCTATTCACAGGGTACAAAACAAACAGGCCTTCACATGACTCTAAAGATTGAACTGAAGATCAATTTGTTGTTGTAAATTATATCAATCAATTATTCATTCTGTTTAAATTTTGGGAGCGGATTTGATTACCATTTCCGACACCATGCAGTTTTGACGATGAGATCAAGTGTATTTTCATTTGCGACATCAAAATACTTAAGAAATAAAGAAAAACAGACCTTCCCTTTCAAATGGGAACATCTCTCTGTGCATGATGCTGTACTCGAATCCATCACTTATTTTTGCTACTGTTATGATTTCAATTTATTTTATAAGATTTGATGTGTCTTTGAGTAAACTATTAGTGGTTTCTCTAAAGCTTACTCACTTACCGGTATCCATAGCAACAGTTCAGCACCAGCCGAGAAGTTAGGTTTTATAACACCAGTGTCACAGCAAAATGCAGCACTGATACACATCGCAAACTGACAGGGCAATTTACCAAGTAATCCTGTTTCCCCCTTCAGACTAATATCAACACTGCTCCATTTAAACCGCACACAGAAAAGTATTTCCAATAACCTTTAAAAGCAATATGTTCTCACTGTTGTTTTTGATAATAACCCGAGATGCGGAGCCAAACAGCTCTACAGGTAATGGGATCTGTCGTAAACAGGCAGCTGGTCGTTAAACCCGGGTCCCTTCCCCTGAATTGCAGCTGATTGTCAATTTGCTTATCCAACAAACAGACAACCTGGCTATTGATCACTTCATCAATGTCCACATGCAGTGAAAATAGTTGTGCTGGTTGATGGAGGAGTGTGCAGACAATGGGGAAAAAAAATTAACAAACGTTACTTGCCAATAAACCTCAAGTCCACAAGATGGAAATGATTTATGCTTTATCAAAGCTTACATGGTACTTTTGTTATACAAGTTAGGACTGCATTAGCCTTGAAAAACACCTGAAACCATCGATATATTGACCCACATGCATGCCAATCTGGGCTGTTATGCTCACCGGATGGATCACTGAATGAACATGCTGTTTTGGGCATTCACATTTTAGAGTTTATTAAAGATTCTGTGCAATCAAAAGAATCATTTAAAGAACCAAAGAAAACAAACACCATGATTCTTTTTTATTCTTTCTAAATTTTAAATGGGTTTTTTATCCTGAAAGCAATAACTACAGGGGGATTTGGTCTTGTTCTTTGAAGACCATGGGCTCCATCTTGAGGATCTTGGTACATGGTCTAAGGTGCAAGTGCATTTAGGGCGTGTCCAACTCCACTTTTGCTAGTTAGAGGGGGCATATTTTGGGTGCAAAGTAAGGTGCAAGGTTCAAAGGGCTGAACTTAACCTCTTCATTAATTATAGGTGTGTATTGGGCATAACATGCAATAAACCAATCTCCCATTCCCTTTAAAAGCTACCTGCATTTGTACCTTGGCAAATTGCTAATGTAATGCTGGATTTAATAAGCAAAAAGAGCGATTTACAGCTGGGGAAACAGACCTGCTCATGCACAAGGAATATATGTTCAATATTAGAATCAATATTATTCGAACTAACCATTATGACGTGTTTTCGCATACACAATAATAATTTTAAAAATTAGGGATTACCACCAGCATGGGTTCTGGGTAATTCCCAACCAAACTATTTCCCGTTTTCCAGAAATATAATGGGAAACAGAAAAATATTTTCCATTAGTTTACAACAGTGCTGTTATATTAGAAAATATATGCGGTTTAATTTAGTTAAAAAGCACCTGCAACAGGCCGTCGCATGGTACAACGGTAAGAGCGCCGACTTTCAGTCGGTGCAGTTGTGTTCCGAGGATCGGGGTTCGCGCCCCGGTCCTGCCAGATCCGAGCATGGCCGGCGCCCTGTGGGAGGGCGCACATTAACCCACATTATGTCAGAAATAGCTATGCATGCCATGTAGAATAAACACATTGTGCTTATTGTGCTACAATTACATAAAAAGAGGTTACCAAATTATGTATTTTAACTGGTCAAATTAAAGAGTGAAGTGAATCAATAGGCTCCTAATTAGGTTGTTGAACACATGTGTTTAACTCATAATTTTTTCTTTAAGCTTATTAACACAATGCAGATTTGGGTTGTTATCATTTGCTTTGTGTTTGAATTCTTCATTATCTACCAAATGGTTAGTTTTAGTGGCCATGTGTTCACACTTTCACCATTTAGGAGCCTATTTTGAATGGATCTGTTAAATAATTTTCTTATCTCTTTTAAATAATATAGCACAATAAGCACAACGTGAACATGGGGTGTTTATTCTACATAGCATCCATAGCTATTTCTGATATAATGTGGCTTAACATATAATATAAATAATTCCTCTAAACGTGACAAGCACCTAATTAAAAAATTAACAGCTTGTTAAAATTCAGGGATTGCAACTGTGGTTGCAACGAAAGCCAGCATACACAGGGGCCCCCCCGGTTTCGGAACCCCTGGGCTAGACGCAAACACATTCTAGCTGAAAGAAAGACATACAGCCTAAATAGTTTGCATAAGTAAAATATGGAAATGCAGTTTTAAAATAGGCCTATTAGTATTCTATAAAAATACATGTAGCCTAACGTTAGGCTAATTCAACACTGGCTTGCCGCATGCGTAACTCTTCCATGTCTGGGCTACGAGCTGCCGAGTTTCGTAATGAGCACAGCATAATTCCAGCGCAGTTTTCTTTTGTCTGGTAGTGTACCGTTAATCTTTTGGTACCGGACCATGCATCTAGGTTTAGTTTAGTTTTTCTGTGCTGCAATAGACGTATAAGGCATGTTGATTTGCTTCATAGTAGCCTAGCTTGTACCTGCTTCCTGACTAGCAGCTGACTGATGTTTCTCTGGCAAAACTAACGTTGGCTAACAAGCTTAATTGGACAACGCATATTTCCCAGGAATCTTAGCCAGAAAGAAAACAATAGATACTACTAAGAAAGTAGCCTACCAGAGATTATTCTTCTTATTATTATTATATATAAGTGTTTGCAGTAGCCTACATTGTCTGCAGAGTAGCGTAGATTAGAGCCATGTTCGGAGGCTATTGTAATTTTTTTAAGTGACTAACCATGAAACAGATGTTTGGTGAATTGATGGTTTATAAACGCAATCTCTTAAGGGTTTGCAGGTTATAGTAAGGTAGGCTGTGATTAATTCTTAATATATTTTTCGTAAATTCTTAATTTTCCTAGTACATAATTTTTATGGTCACATTGTGTTATGTGTGAAAAGCATAAAGTGAACAGAGCTGAAGTGCACATCATTTTGTCACAAATAAATCAAGAAATCACAACATCGGTAGGCGTACGTACTATAGATGGATGTTTTTTTTCCGGCAGCCTACTGTAACTTTACGTTCAGTGGTAGCGGTAGCCTACCGAACTGTCGACTTTTGTGTAGCATGACCGTCTTTAAAACAAACGTTTGTGAAAACATGCAACCTGGCACAGTTATTTAGGCTATAGATTTTTTGTTTACATTAATGCAACAATGCGATCTTAACCAGATGATATTTTTTCTCTGCTTGACAAATGACCATAGGATATCTGTTCCCATAACATTACTGCATAACTGCCACTGACTTTCACTGTTTCACTTGTTTAAGAAACTTAGGCTACAAGTGAAGAGTTAAACTTGTAACCTTGTAACCTTTCCTTTGAAATAAAAATACGTTAATGTGGGGAAAATGTTCTTGTATGAGAAAACCATAACATGTGCACACTTCTTTATTCAAAAATGAAATTACATTTCGGTATCTGGCGGGGATCAAACTCAGATCGCTCACATGCCAAGGCTTGACACGTACCACTACACCAAAGCCGTTTAACATAAACAAGCAGGCCAAATAAGATGTCTTATGGTAGCCTACCAAATTGTGTGCGGAAAAATGTTTTGGAAAAATTTTTTATGTTAGGATCAGATGAGAATCTAACTGCCAATCTAGTACATGGCAGTGCAAAACTGTAACCGCAAAGCTACAGACACTCAGTTTGTGTAGTAGGTAGGCAGCCTCTGAAGAAATTTGAAACAGAGCATCTGATAGGCGGATTAAAGGCGGTTGTCCAATGGGGAGAATTATTCTTTGAGGGTATGGAGGCAGGCAGGAAGAAGAAGAAAGAAGAAGGAAGAAGAAGAAGATACTTTGGTAGGAAACCAAAAAAAGTGCCAAACTCTCTGTGCTGTATAGGTATGGGGCATGCCCTGCCAAGCCGTAACTTGGCAGATGGCATGCCTACCATCCCAATTTTTTGGAAAAATATGAATCCTTATTTCACAATGTAATCTTGATACTTTGTATGCATGATTGCGTGTAACAGACAGGAGGGTGTGCGCGTATTGTGCACACGCCAATGTCGACACACTTATATTGCGCCATTAAAATAACATTAAAAAAACATGCGACATGATTTAAGACCAGGTTTGTGGTGGTTTTAATGCTTTTCGCTGCCTCAAGATAGCAATACGCCAAAAATGATCCTGGCCACACCTCATCTTAAGACCAACCCGCCCAGTTCTCTTGCTATGGGCGCAAGTTTATTAGGTATTTAAACAACATGAGCGCTGGGCCACTGCGTCGGACTGAAACTAGCAAAGACACTTGCATTTGGGTTAGCGCCGGGTGTAAGATACGGCCCCATGTTTCTTGCACAGCCATTTACATTTTAACCAATCGGATGAGCAGCTGATTAGTGGGCTGCCAATCAGAATTCAAATTGAAGTGAATATCTATTGCAGAACAGACATACCGCCTCAGACATCCAGCTCTCCTGAAATGACATACTTTACATGAATAGGACATTTTGGACTTTCCTGTTTATGAATTTTGGAAAAAAGTAAAAGTATATGAAGAAATGCAGGTTTAAATTATGTCTATTCAAACTATGCGCACAACTACCTAAACCAATGTCACCACTGATGCATCACTTTTATAAATGTGCAACTCCATATTTATGAGTCCACCTATGGATGAATCCTCCAGGCACCACCTGCAGCACGTGTGTTAGCACACGGTTGCTGTCATAGCATAAATGCTGGATCTCAGGAGCTCTCTTGCATCAAATGAGGCTGGAGGCTCATGGATAAAACATCTTCTTTCTGTAGTGACCGGAGAGGGAATGTCAAAGGAGATTACAGCTTTAACATGAAAGGTTCCTATTGCACAAAGTCGTGACACAGTCATGCGGGGATCAATAAGGGATGCCTTCCTCTCAATCCCAGGATGCCGTGGGGGACTCAGCCCAACCTGGGACTTTAAGGGAGGGGACAGAAAATTACAAGCCAAGAAGATGCACAACATGCTAGATTAGAATGTACTATATGATTCAGTTTGTTTATTTGGTTTAGCTCTTTGAGATTCAACTGAACACATCACACATTTTTTTCTTATACAAATAAAGTATGCCACAAACTAGTATAGCAGTTATTGACAAATCAATATAGTGTGGCATATTCAAATTCAACTGGTCATATTTTATAACAATATAAAAACAAATGTGTTTATAATATTGGCAGTACTAAATGCTATATAAAGCTTAAATGACTGCATAATTAAAAATAATGATAAACAATTAACCTTGAACATGCCTTCCCAGTGTTTCAACTGGTAAAAAGGCTTTTAAAGGCCGAGATTATAAATAGTTACGACATTGTGACCATCATTAAAGATATGGTTCATATACTACAAACTCCACACTCCATATTTCAGCGCTGTTTCATCTCAGATTCACAATTCAATTCACAACGTGTGATATACACTTTGCATTCTGAAAACTTAATTAGAACCAATTATAGTTGGTTAATATTTAATAACAGAAAAATAACATTCAATTGCAGAATTAAATTGTAGATTTAACATGATAAATGGCAATGTTTGAGTATGAAGTGGAATCCAATCTGCAATTGTGTTACCTGAACTGATTAAGTTATTATCCATGTCATTCTTAAATGTGTCCATATAGAGTATACAGAGAGAGAGAGAGAGAGAGAGAGAGAATAACTGACCTGTAATACCTAGTTTATCCTTATTTTTACTTGTGGCCTTGTATCATTAATTTACTTGCATTCATTTCTCTCTTAAAATACAGTGTTTGTGTAAACATACCTTTTCCAGATTTCTAATGTCTAAACAAGTGTCCATGAGCTAAAGCTAACGCTGATTGAAGTGCTCTTAAAAGGCTACGGGGCTTTTGAAACAGGCTAATGGTCTCCATGCTTGTTTTGATTAACAGCTTTTAATCATAGTTAAGAAACAATCAGGTGATGCTGAATTAGCATACTGGATTACACCGTGATGTCAAAATGGCAGTTTAGAGTGCAGGTTTTTTTGCTGACTTTATTATTTATCTCCTGACATGTTATTTTGAAGTAGCTGATTAAAAATCCCTTCCACTAATATTTTAGGGGGAACATTACAAGCTGTATTGTACAAAGGGAAGCCTTATTAGCTTCTGCTCCCACACAACCCACTAGAAGCTCAGCAAGGCCCTCCTCATAAAACGTTTTCTGATGTGTATCGGCAGGAATCTTAATTATGCTCCATCAAGCACGGTTGACTGAAGTATGCAAGGAGTGAAAAACAGCTAACAGAATGACCATTTGGTGCTGGATTTGGGGAATAAACATGGCAATCTGTAGCAAACTACTGCCTGGAAATATACATCGTAGGTTTACATAACGTTACATTTAGCTGCACATAGTGATAAAGCGGTATGGAACATTAAAACGGTATGGAACAGTAAACATGCAGAAGCTAATAATAGAATCTCATACTTTGCTGAAGGCTCAAGATTCCATATTGATTATGAAATGTGTCTATCCTTTGTATGAATACAAATTAAACAATATAACAGTAATCATCCTTTATATTGTTGTTATTGTTGTTAGTAGAAGTTATGCTGAACCTATTTCATGTGTGCGCTAGAAAATATCACACACACAGAGTAATTCCATACACTCAAGAAATGAAATAAGGAATGCAATTCACAGGGGAAGGTTTTGACCTTCTGTTTGACAACCATGTTAACCTTTCTCAGAAGACAACATTATTTTTATCCCTTGCTTATTAAGCATATAAAAACACATCAAACAGAGCTGATTTAATGAGGGACTTCTCAGTCACAGCGCTGTGAAAACAAGCGTCTCTGTGAGCAAACACTCATACTCACAATTTATAAAGCGAGGTTGCTCATTAACGTAGACTAACACTGTAAAGCACGACCACCGGTCTTTAATCCGTTTCCTCCCTGCTACTAAGCTGTGCAAAACAATTATTCCAAACATCGTGCCACTATAACACAATGGATCGCGTGCTCATTATTGGACTTGCTAATTAAATTATGCTTGCTTGACAGTTGATGACGCCTATAAAAAGCTGGTATCCAATGCATTTTAACACATAGATTAATATTGCTCATGTGCTTTATTGTTTTTTTTTTCTTCTTTACCTTATTCAATTTTTAATTTATCATCACGTTCTCCAATCAGTATGGATGCCGCACTCCGTCGTTGAGTACTGCCACAAAATCAAGCGAGTTTATTAGAATGACGGCCTTTGTTCGGTTGTACTGCAAATCATGTCCGTCTTCAGTTCGGTTAAATCGTCCTTGAGCACATGCCTAAATTCATTAGTACCGTAACCTACTACAAGGACTTCAGCGAATGAATGCACAGCTAGTTAAATACCTTCTTTTTTTTTTCTCGGAGCCAATGATCACCCATTTATCATTAAGCCAGAATTTTCTTTGTTTTTTGTTATGTGACAGGAGCGAATGAATGGAGGTCAGTGCTCCCACTGCAGGGTTTATGGCGCCCACACATAAATTAACACCAGGGTTGTAATTTCAACACCGACAGCAATCAATGGGTTCAAGGAAACCGAAAATTGGGCACCCCGGGCCACCAGGATAGACATTTACATTACATTACAGTCACTTAGCAGACACTCTTATTCAGAGCAACTTAAAGATGCGGAGAACATCAGTGTTCGTCTCAGCAACATCCCCAAGAAGGCACAGAAGGCCCGTTTATAATCAATAAGTGCAATGTTAACCAAACCAAGCAACGGTCCAACAATTAGCACTGTGAACAAATGTAAATACCAATATATGGATCATCTATCTTTACATGGCCATACCGATGAAACTATCCCAAAAGAAAGTCCAAAGGGGGTCATGGGTGCCATGATCCAGGCTGAAGATCGTGGGTCTCCAGTCTGCCTGAATGGTGATTCTCAATGTAATGCACTTCAATGATCTGGCAACCACTGGAACAACCAAGGGATTTTTTTTTTTGTAATAACTTGTAGGCCTATCTTATCTCTGAAAAGTGCTCTACACTAGCTTTCATATCCTCTGAAAGCTGTGCGGCCAACTGACGTCCTTACTCTGTGATCCTGGTGTTGTATTGGAGGACTGTGCTGGGGATCTACTGGAATGGTGTAGATTAGTGTTGGGCAGTACGTGAACAAAATAATCTTTTTGAACTAATCTTTGAGTGAGTGTACCGGAGCATCACTCTCAATGATTCGTTCATATGCTTGCGTGCGCATCAGCTAACGTTACTGCTAAAGGCCAGCTAACGTTACAGCTAAAGGCCAGCTAACGTTACAGCTAAAGGCGGGCCTGATAGTCGGAATGAAACATCAAGATATATAATGAAAGGAAAACTTGCTGGTTGCCATGAGGAAGCCTATCACAATTCAGTGAGAACAGTGGGATTTTCAAAGGAACTGTAGCTACCAAACTGTACTGACCACAGACTAGTCCTACCACCACAGTTCAGTCCTACTGAACTGACTATAACCTAGGTATGAACGGCTGACTACTAGGCTACTGGTGAACTGGTTAAATCAATACCCACACCGCAGTAGCCTAGCCTACATAATTGTCAAGCGAATCAGTTAGCCTACTCTCTGCATAGGCTACGGACTACTCAGTAGCCTAATAAGTTAGTTAGCAAAAAATGGCGGGAGTATTAGTAAAATAATATGGCCCGGTCAACTGTTTTTTGGTACAGTTTTACATTTAAAGAATAGCCTACAATCTTACAAAATTATCGGAACCTATAGCCTACCTGTAGGTCTACCGGCATCTGACGTCCACCCAACATAACGTTACCGAAAAGCAAAATGGTTCAAGCATTTCTAATCAAAATTACATACTGTATATCATATATTTTCCATGTATTCTGTGACTATCAATAAACTAAAAGAGTTAATCAAAGTCTGCACGTTATTAAACCATTTCAAAACTGTAATAATGATATTGATTAAATGAAGCACATTCGTGTTTTCTTTTGTGTCAAAATAGCACAAATGTAGGCTATTTTAGGTAGCTAGGCCTAATATGCTATAACCTCATGTTTTATATAGGCTACGCAAATATAATCAATACGAGGCTATATATATTTTTCTTCTTTACACTTAAAATTCAGTAAAAAATCTAGCTAAAGCCCTTTTCTGTATTTGTTTTTTGTCAGGTAATTTGAGTAATTAGATCACGCACTGCGTGAATGATTGCTATTTTAATCTGAGCCGCTGAGTATCTAGTAGCCTATACTAGGTACTGATGAACTGGGTGACCAATACCACTAGCCTACATCAGTGCACTTAACTCAACCGGATCAGTAGCCTAACCCTTTACATTAGGGCCATAGATGACTGAACATCGACATTCAATTTGGGACAAAAAAAGAAGAAAAATCCTCTGCTTTTAAAAAAGATAAACTATGGCCCTTGTCACCCTTTTGACAACTTTAACATTTGAAAATGCAATGTTTTACTACAGGCTACTACCACGGAATGGTCAGAACTTGAGAGCACACAAATTGTCATGTCATATTTCCGTAGCTTCTAATCCATATTTAAAACGCTCGCCTGGAGCGGCCATGTTGTAGCCTAATCCAGAAAACTATATAACTACAAGGAACAAATACAAAAAGTTCATATGAGGTTTATAGAAAAAGTTTATATTTTTTACTTACAGTGCTTTTGACTGGAATCATTTTGCACAATAACTACGAATGATAATACTGAACTATGAGTATAGTGAACTGAACGTGCTGTTGGAATATGAGTATAGTGAACGAATCACACAGTCAGTGACTCGAATCTGTGTACTGAACTGAACTGAACGATTCGAATCAGTAAAGTGATTCGTAATTTCCACCACTAGTGTGGATTTCATCCTTCAGACCAGGGATCTTAAGCTCCAGTCCTGAAGTGCTGCCGCAGTGCCTGCAGGTTTCTGTAGTTTTCACTCATTCAGCAGCCAATTTTCTGTAGTCCTTGGAAAAAAAGGTGTGCCGACTCTTTTGCCATTAGTTGTGTAAATTAAACACTTACGGTGCATTACAGAAACACACGGAAAACCAGCAGACACTGCACATACGCATTGCAAGTAGAATGTACATTGTATGTACAATGTACAAAATCGGTTACTACAGGTGCGTAAAATCCATGAAGTACGGCCGGTTTGACCCAATAAGCATGAGTGGTTGCTTTTTTTTTTTTTTTCTAAAATATATCTATTATTTAAGGGGCTGGGTTGGTTGAGGGGTCCCCAAATAAAACCTGCTTAGACCCCCTTAAAGGCTAGCGTCGGCACTGCCATGAAGGATATTAATCTACATGGTCCTAAATGTAATCTCAACCTTCTCTCTGATCCTTAACATCCATTGATTAAGAGACATAAAATGGTGGTTAGCAAGCCATGTAATTACTTGTTTGCAAGAGGTTATATTGTTATGGATGTAACATGCATTCTGCAAACAATTCCGTTTTGTAAACGATCATAACTTTCGGGAAATATTTAAGAGGTTTCAATGCTGGAGCCTTACAATCTTTTGATCTAACCAAGTCTGCAAACACATACTTTGGACAGCCGTCTTATTATTGGCATTGATACTGGCAAAGCCCTAACCTTTCCCTCAGGGTCCAATAGGAATAACTGACCGATGGTTATAGTATTAGCTACAGTATACGAGTATAAAAGATAAAGTGCTTGTTGAAAAATGTATTCACCTATTTACTTACCTACACAGTAGCATCTACTAACTGTAGTTACAACAGTACATTAGTACTGTAGTTTAATAATATGTTATTCAAACTCCCCAGCATCAGCTAGTGGATGTTTTATGTTTTCCCCTTACTAGCCTTTGTACGTATATGCAGGGAAAGATGAACAATATGTATACAACAGAGCCATTCAATTAGCTATTAATGAACCAGAGAACTAATTGTACATTCTCGACCCATACTTTAATTTCAGATTTTCACTCTTTCCCTATGTAGCAAGCAAATGGGTTTTCAATATTCACATAGTATATATCAAAGATTTATTTGTTTAATTAGATTGGTTAACACTGGTTTGCTAAACATGCAACGGCTGGCATCTGCCCTCAGCCATAAACAAACAGAAAGACCCAATCAATTAAGCACATTGCTTGCAATCAATCAACAATCAAATTAAACCAATTAAAAGTGTGTCCAGTTCAGTGCCCTGCAGATTGATCTTGATCTGTGCATAACGAGCTGAACTGTGAGGCAGTACCGGAGAGACAAAATGCACAAAAGTGTGCACACTAACTGAAAAATATAACTGTCATTTAAAAATACTAGATCATTTATGAGTACGCAATAATTTCTGCAATGCAAGAATACAAATACTAATTGTTGGTATGTACAGTACACTATATACACTAATATATTATGCAAAATGATTGACATATAATTAATAGTATTCTGCTCTCTCAGCATGATATTTAAATGACTGAAACAGTCCCCACTGGTGAACCAGATCTAAGCATTTGGTAGATCAATTGTCTTAAAACAGAAAATAAGCTAGTTATTAGAATTTGACTGATGAAAATAAGCCACTTTATATAATATCTAATGGTTATGATGATATTTGAAAATTTCTCCTATGAATGAAGGTTAAAAAGTTTTAATCTTTGAAGTTTAAATCAACCATGATATTTTACGAACAATAATTAAAACGCTGCACTTGCAGACAAAAGTTTGAACAAAACAGTTTTCCATGTGGATGATAAATTTCAAAGTGTACTTTAGTGTAAAAAACAACAACTTTTAAACAGATCATTAACCAATGGGTCAATCCTCAATTTTTCAGTCAGGCTCATTACTGTCTAGGTCAAATCCATAAACTTGTATTATTTCTCCATTCCATGCTAGGTCTACAGAAACAATTTGGCATAATCCATTCATTAATGAGTAATGGATCCTTGGTATGCAACAAGCAAATGTGCTTTCATCTAATTTTAATCATGCAATTTTGAGAAAGCTAGATCCGTGTGAGGGTAACAAACTTGGATTATAATTCAATGTTTGTCACTTAACTTTGTATATTTTGTCCGTGTGTATTTAGCACAAAGGGGATAGACATTGTCATGATACTGTTTGCATTCATCCTGCGTTTCATTATTGGGTTTTGAAATGAGAAAATCACATAGACCAGTTTAGTGGACTAATTCATTTGGATTCACTGAAGCTCCAGCAGAGTTAGCTTAGCGAATGCAAAATAAATTTGCTGATTTTTATTTCCCTCTGTTTTATCGTCTTATTGGATGTCAAGATGCTGCAAAATATGCATGATCGGAGAGGTTGCACGTTCATTTGGCTGTGTCTGTGTGTCTGTCCTGTCTGTGAGCGAGAGAGAGAGAGAGAGAGAGAGAGAGAGAGAGAGAGAGAGAGAGAGAGAGAGAGAGAGAGAGAGAGAGAGAGAGAGCAATGCAATTGCTGAAAATACTGATGTACTTCTCTAGAAAGATGACTGGTGACACAGTTCTTGCACTCTATCACCACACTATATCTATAGTGCTGATAAAGCAGCAATCCTCATCTTGTACATATAAGTCAAAGGAGTGAGAGAAATATTACAAAATGACAGAGAGATAGAGAAAGAGAAAGAAAGAAATAATGACATTTTATTTGGCTGTGGTTGTGTGCATTGTGATGAGTAATCTACAGCAAACACCACAGACAATGGAGAACAGGCTGAATAGTAGATGTGAATTAGTCATTATTCCTTCCGACATGATTGAGTGTTAAATAAAAATACAATAAGACATTCAACAACGTTTTTAACATAATATGAACAATAAATTCTTTGTGAAACCTCTGTGCAACTTGTTTTACATTTTTTAGATATTATGTCTTCGGCACTTAAACTGTAACAAATCACACGCATCTTTCTACACATAAATCTGGGAAATCTTGAAGGCTGAGGATATGTAATAAGCGTAAGAGGGTTTTTTTTATTTTTTTATATTTCCAGTTCTTCCATAATTGTAATTATTTTGACAGGCCACTGCCGCATGGCTGTCCCAGTGCACACGAGAATCATACAAATACGCTTTCCACGCCCTTGAAGGTGATCAGGAGGTAGTCTGCTTCCCGTTTACAGCGAAACAGCTGTTCTCGAGTGTTCCATATCAACGGCTATTTAAAGTGGTTTCCACAGCCTTCCCCCCGCCCCCTGTATCTTACATGAAGGACCTTTTAAGCACCTCTGAGAAATAAAGCGCTTGCTTTGCCTTCCGCTCTCCTCCTCCCTACCCGTAACCGTATCCGCGGCGATTCCTTCCGCGGGGTACCTTCGGAGAAATCCCCACCTGTCCACGTGTGAGTTATCACGAGCCCGACCTTATTCTGCCACATCGTTCTCCTGCTTATTGGAAACTTCCTAATTGATGGATGAGGACTTTATCGGCCGTGGCAGGAGTCGTTATGTCTGCGATTTTCCTTGAAATGTATCTGTCACGCGGCTCAAAATTGAATAGCCATTTTCAGATCCGTGCAGGGGAAAAATGTATTTTTAAAAAAAAGCAGTGCACTGACTTTAGGCACTCAGGAGGGGGAATGAATGATTAATGTAGTTTATAGACAGGATACCTCTCCCCAGTCTGGTCTGCCTGTTGTTCCTAATCTCCAGTGGTTGGACTGGGGATGGATCTAATGAAAAAGGACTGCACGTTTCCCTACTTTTCTGCTGGGTCCTCTCCGGACGATTTCTCTATTGACAAAATGTGCTAATGAAATGTCACCTTGGACAGCTTGCTTAAAGGATTGATGTGCTGAAACTTTAGCACTTCTGGGCTTCTTTTTTTTTTTTTTTACTACTCTTTTCCATTTCTTAGTTGAAAATGAAACCCGTGTGAGATATTTCTTTAAAATGGATCATTTGTGATGCAGTGTGGAGGCGTGGCTGTGCAGCTCCCTGCATGGTCTCTAAAAAGGAGCTTTTTTTTTTTTTACAAACGGTGACCTCCACACATATCCGCGTATCAAGTAAAACAATAAATACATTCGCCATGGTTACACCTTCTAGCCGAATGAATGGCTGAAGAGCAAATAACACAACACACTGTAAAAAATGAAAGGTTCAAATCTGAAACTCAGGTTAAAAATGCAGGGAAACCTTAAAGGTTCATCAAGGAACTATTGATGAAAAAACGAGTTACTGAATAAAAGTGTCATTTGAAATGTTTCCTTGATTAACCTATAAAGGTTCTACCATAGTTTTAACCCAATAAGACCTAGAGGACACAATCTGAAACTTTAATTTCTAGAGAGCATCATTGTGTCCTGAAAAATATATATTGTGAAATAGAGAAAGAGGTTCTTGTTTTTGAACATCCGCTTAGCACAGTGGCTAAACGGATATTAAGGGAACCACACAAACACACGGCTCCCTTAATAGAGACGACCTGATGATGTGCACAGCATTTGTTTTGACTGCTTCTGCACAAACTGCAGTGTTGTAGCCTATGTGCTGTGTTGTTTGTAAGCTAAATTGTAAATACATCTCAGACAGTACGGGCCCACCACTCAGATCAGTGCTGTACTCTGTATTGTGGGTTGCTGAAGACTCAAATATTCTCTAGACAGTTTTTCTAGAAAAAAGGCTTAGCTCTCCAGTCCCAACTTGGCGGTTGGTCCACTCAATATCTCCTTAAGCCATACAATAAATGGCATGTGCAAATCTCGCATAACGTGCGTGACACGCGCCGCATGAAAATTAAGCTAGCTTTAAGACGTCAACGGTTTCTTTATGAATTCAGTATCATAAAAAGAAAATGACCCGTCCAAGTGATGGCAGGAATGCCAACATGTAGAAGGGGAGAAAATGATGCACAACTAGGGACATGCAAATGAGCTTTGTTTTTTTCAAACGAAGCTGCGCATACAAACAGCGATGAGCATTTACGGCAGGCCTTTTTATTAGTCCAGTAACTGCTCCCCGGCTTAAATTTCATTCATTTACATTCCTGTGAAAAAGTCGCCGTATAATAATAATTTGACGTTTTTATTATTGAGTAGTTCGACTGGCAGCTGAAAGTGGAGATCATGCATACACCCGCAGGCCATGGGAGAATGCACAGGCGTAACATTATTCAGCTGTTGACGTGTTTAGAAGAAGAAGAAAAAATGCTACCAAAGAGGTTGTTTGCTTGGCTTTGCATTGTGAAAAAAAAACTGCAGTACATTGAAATCTGTTGAAATGTGGAGTGTTCAAGGGTTTTAAAATGGCCTTTTGACAGTCATTAGCTTTCCTAGTGTAAAGATTGGCAAAAACATAAATATATATAAAGTACATACTTCCTTCAGTAGCTTTCCTTGTAGTAATCCTTCATATTTTTAGAAAATCATATGCACTGGAGCCCTCCTAAGCCACTCAGAAAATAAAATTTCTATTTTTTTTAACGTAACGCTATACAACATGATTTATTATCATAACGGACATGGACACTACATGTAACTTTATTTTATCTCCTTGTGCTCAGCATCTAGTAAAAAAATGTTCTGTAGGTAACTGGTCCTATTTGTATATTTACAGATGGATGCATTTTAAGAGTGTGCAACACAATAGCATGAGGAAAATAAACAGTTTTTCAGAGTTTAAGTAATATAGGACTTATGCCTGTTTTGCGTTGACTTTGCATTTGCGGCGTTTGCTTTATGGACCACCACCATCATCATCATCATCATCATCATCATCATCATCATCATCTTCATCACCCACCACACAGCCCTCTTTGTTTGCCCTGCGCAGGGAGCCCTAGGCAGTGTGTTTGCTGTATAACGTGTTAAACTTACAACAATGGAAATAAAAGCTTTTTAAGTGTGCCGTCACAGTCTGCCTATATTCATGGCAGCACTGAGGATTACACAGACTCGTCTAACAGCAATGACTGCGTGTGTGTGTGTGTGTGTGTGTGTGTGTGTGTGTGTGTGTGTGTGTGTGTGTGTGTGTGTGTGCGAGTGTGTGTATGCGTGTGTGCGAGTGTGTGTATGCGTGTGTGTGTGCGTGTGTGTGTGTCTGCTATAATAAGCAATGTGCTTTTATATCTGAAAACTAAATGCCAAATACATTTCAGTTGTTATTTAAGTTATCCAAGTTGTTTTCAAAACCTTTAAATATTTACATGTATTTTGTTTGTCTTTACTTCTACCTTATGATGCAATGCATTTTTCTTTTCACTCTAAGCTGTGCAAGGCACAGTTGTACAGTAGATAATCTCTCATATGTACTTCTGCAAAACAAAGAGACACAGGGTCAACAGCCCACACCAAGCCCGTGTCGTCTGTACTCTCACAAACGCAGGAGATGAACGTGACACAGCCACACTCTTAGACTGACCTAATCAGACAAAGGTGATCCAACTAGCAGGCAAATTCAGTTCTGTCTGGATGCCTGCAAACACTCCCATTGATTTTAGAGTGGAATAGCCAGAAGAAGCATTACGTTTGAGTCCACCACAGCAATAAAATAACTTTCTTTTTGCTACATACAACATATTCACCTTGGTATGCTGAACAAAAAAAAAAACGTGTAAAACTAAACAAAACCAGAAAAGACATACAGATCCTTTCCAAAAAATTTGAATATCATGGAAAAGTAGTTTTTTTTCCATAATTCCATTAAAAAAGTGAAACTTTCATAGATTATAGATTCATTACACACAAAGTGAAATATTCCTAGCCTTTATTTGTTTCATTTTTCATAATTTTGGCTTACAGATCCAGAAAACCCCCAAAACAGTATTTCAAGAAATTAGAATTGTGTGACGAAAATCAGCATTTACTTCAGTTATTTCAGAGAATGAATGTTTTAGACTGAGTGTCACACTATCATCTAATTTACTCAAAACACCTGCAAAGTTAATCTCAGTTTGGTTCAGTATGGGGAAGACTGCAGACTTGACAATTGGCCAGAAGACCATCATTGACACCCTCCAGAAGATGGGTAAGCCACAAAAGGTCATCGCTAAGGAGGCTGTCTGTTCACAGAGTGCAGTGTCCAAGCATATCAATAGAAAGTTTAGTGGAAGGGAAAAATGTGGCAGGAGAAGGTACACAAGCAAAAGAGATGACTGTAGGCTTCAGCGGATTGTCAAGCAAAGACGATTCCAAAATTTGGCGGAAATGCAGAGGGAGTGGACTGAGGCTGGAGTCAGTGCTTCAAAAACCACCACGTACAGACGTATCCGGGACATGGGCTACAACTGTCGGATTCCTCGAGTCAAGCCACTCCACTCATTCTCTGAAATAACTGAAGTAAATGCTGATTTTCGACACACTATTCTAATTTCTTGAAATACTGTTTTGGGGGTTTTCTGGAGCTGTAAGCCAAAATTATGAAAAATGAAACAAATAAAGGCTAGAAATATTTCACTTTGTGTGTAATGAATCTATAATCTACTTCACTTTTTGAATGGAATTATGGAAAAAAAACAACTTTTCGATGATATTCTAATTTTTTGGAAAGGATCTGTATACTGAGTTTCAAAGTTTATAAGGTTCCTAGTTATGAGGCAACTTATGCAAGAAACATCTAAAACAATGACCTTCACATCATGAGTCATTCAGAAAAAGATTCAAATAAGATCTAAACATCCCCAGTGACTGAACACTGGATTCAATTGCCATTTGGCCTAATCTTGAATTGCAGATGTAGCCTTGCTTTTTTCAATTAAAGCAAACCTTAAGTTGTTTTCATGATCATATGCCCAACCAAACAAACAAACAAGCAAGCAAGCAAGCCAGCAAAAAAGGACTTGCATTTTATTGTGACACAACGCTTGGGACAAATATAACTTTCATTATTATGAGACTATTTTCAAAATGTATCTCTTAGAAGTACAGTAAAGTTTGAGGTCCTTTGGCACAGAACTTTTCAGATAAGATTTATGTGGACATGAAGGTGCTTTCAGAGCCAGGTGAAGAAGTCGAAGATCAAAGAACTTCCTCAGATTAAAGGCCCAGCCATAAATCATAAATCATAAACTACATTTTTTTCTGTTATTTTAGCAGCTTACGACTTCTAAACCTGTGCTACAAAGTCAAAACTTAAATTAGTATTACAATTATTATTTATTCCAGATGTAATGTCATCATCATGTAGGATAAATTATATTTTTATACAGGTCACAGCACATAACTGATTTGAATGTACAGAATATAGAACAGAAGAACCTTAACATTATGTTGCCGTCCTTATCTTCTAGAATATTCAAATGTATTGGTGTTCAGGTAAATATAGAAGGCACGGAAAAAAAAAAAATTAAAAAAAATTGCTGTTAATACAGTACCTTTAAACGGTCCTTCTTTTGTGAGGCCAATGGGCCTGGAGACATCACTAAGTTTGCGATTATCAATTCGCCTCCATACAAAATGCAATTTGAGAAAACGCTACAGGGACAGTCAGAGCTCAGATTTGTTTTTGCGATCCTGTGTCATAAAGTAACACTTTACTGCCAGTCGATAAAAAATATATTTGTGTCGAGGGTATTATTGTGCAAGCTCATTTTCATTAGATCCATAAAGCAGATATTCTAACGATTATTTCCTTAAGTTCCAGTGCATTTTCTGCAGCGTCCACCTGAAAGACTAGACACTGTCTGATCATTTTTGACGAGTTCATATTTCGATATTTTAATGGCCAGTCTCCGTGGGCCATGGCATTTTGCATGAGTGATATTATATTTCTTCCTCCTACTACTTTTTTAATATTTTTCATTCCCTGTACGCATAAATACACTTACTCTGGTTTATGGTTGATATGAAGTGTTAGGCCACAGTGTAGAGTAGTGCTTCTCAAAAAGATGCTTATGTATTGTGAGAGGGGGCCAGTTGGGTCAGAACCACAAAGACATACAGACATTTAATGGATTTTCATGGGCTGTGGAACACTGCCTGTGCCACCAATTGACATACATTTTCTAACAACTGTCAGTTATTAAATAACCTTTCGAGCATTTCTGCCAATTAATATATAATTATAGATAATTGCTGTTCACCATCTAAACATCTGAATTACTTAATGAGCGTTTAAAATGTTCACTCAATAACAGCACACTGACAGCCGATAATTTATCTACTTATGTGAGTGGAATATTTTGAGTGATCGGCGGAATCTTTGGCCTCCTACACACCGGCAGGTTTGGTTTTGTTTTAGTTTCGGAAACGTTTCAGTTGAGAGGTTTTGCCTTGATCTGTTCGTAGCTACACATTAGCCTACTTGAACCAATTGTGTGGTTTTCAAAACCTAGAACGCGCTCCACGCAGCATGTTTCCTTGACAGCGGGGTTTGGACTTTCTAGTGTTTCTAGGTAACCACAGCTACGTTTGCAGTTTCAAAAACGCTAAATAAACAACATGGATTGATTCGCTGCTTTTCAAGGGCTGGATGCAGAGATTAAGTCATGCGCTTAAGTGCCTCTCCTGCACGGATTTAACATGTGATGAGATACGCCGTATTCTAACCTACACTACGCGGGTGCGTTTCTCAAAATGTGAGTGGCACAGGGCACGATATTCTAATGACCTGTTTCTTGTACCTGCCCCTTGGGTTGTCAGCTTTCTACTAAAAAAATGTGTGTGGGGGTATATATTTTCAATGTGTCAGTGACATTGCCTTTAATAAACGCACTTTCCATCACCTGGGTGATGCAACGGCAGCCATTTTGCACCAGAATGCTCACCACACATCAGCTGAGGTGGAGAGGGAGAGAATCATTTTTTTAGCCAATTAAACTGGGGGATGATTAGGTGGCAGATTGAAAGAGCCGGGGTTGCGAGTTTAGCCAGGACACCAGAGGGAAACCCCTACTCTTTATGATAAGTGTCATGGGATCTTTAATGACCACAGTGAGTCAGGACCTCGGTTTAACATCTCATCCGAAGGACGGCATCTCCTACAGCACAGTGTCCCCATCACTGGGGCATTGGGGTTTATTTGACCAGAGGGAAGACTGCCCCCTACTGGCCCACCAACACCACTTCCAGCAGCAACTTAGTTTTTTCTCCCATCCAAGAACTAGCCAAGCCCACACCTTCTTAGCTTCAGCCATTCAGCATTGCATGGTGGTATGGCTGCTGGCGAGCTCATGTTGACGACTTAGATATACCCATCAAACAATCAAAAGAAATAATCACTGGACAGTGGTTTCACACAATAGTATTACGTAAACAAATAAATTGTTGGATTTAGGAAAAAAAAAAAAAAAGATTTCAAAATGTAATCTTTTTTTTAACGATTTACCTAATAAAGTCATGCAGCCTACGGTGGTTGAACACAATAGCCTATACGTCTTCAACTTAATAATTTTGGAGAAGCTGTGCTGACACAAGTAGGCTACAAAATCATCTCTCTGTCAAAGCGAATATGATCCAGACACTGTCTATCAAAGAATCCATCTAATATTGGTCTGGTATGATATAACATGGGATTTAGGGGGTGGGACTAGATTAAGCTGTAAATTGCATGGGAATAGTATGGAACACATGGTTGTTTAAATGGCTGTAAGTCATCAAGGGTCTGAGGTATCAAATGGGCCTCAAACCGTCACTCTGCTGCCAGATTTGCAGTATATATGGATGGATCACTTTAAGGGTTGTTTCTCCTGACACTTTTTTCCATAGAGTTCAATAGAAAAAAAAAAGTCAGGAGAAACACCCCTTCAAGTGATCCATCCATATCTACTGCATATCTGGCAGCAGAGTGATGGCTTGAAGCTAGTTTGATACCTCAGACCCTTACACACCCTTAAGATTTACACATTCTAGCCTTCTCTGCCATCATATATTCCACAGATTGGTTAAAAGTGCAGTTTGAAAAAACTCAAAACTATTTTATGACCTTTTGAGTCACTACATATAGAAAACATCACAGTGTTTCAATAAAAAAACTTTCTCAAGCTTACCTATGGATCCCAACTTTTAATAAGTTTGTGACACTATGCCTTGATTGTTGGTTTTGCCACATCCACTGACCCAATCAATGATTGAACTCTGAGGGATAGGGATTATATAATATAATATCATTCTATATAATACTATATATATATAGCATGTGTGTTGTGTGTGTGTGTGTGTGTGTGTGTGTGTGTCTGTTTCTCAAAATCACCCTCTGTCATTTGTTTTGATGTTACTGATGCCTGTTTGTTTCTGCTGAAAAGAATGCTTTGCATTGGATTGCAACACAACTGTGGAATAGCAACCTTATTGTTCAAGCGCTCAAAGCAAGCATTAAGAGCTGATAGAAATGGCCACCTCAGCGGAACTGTCATTTTTTTTATTTTTTGCTATCTACGCTATCTACAAATGTCAATATTTTGCTACTCAACTGCATTTGCACATTTTGCAATAGCAGGGGCCCAGGGGCCTGTATCAAGAAGCAGGATTACTGAGTCAGCCGGACAACCGCACCGAGTAAAACCCGGAACACTCCAAAATCTGGAACATGGACTGAAATTAAAATAGCCGTTCCAGGTTTTACCCAGTGCAGTGATCCAGCTAACTCAGCAATCCTGCTTCGTGATACAGGGTCCTGGGCCCTGGCCAGCTGTAGGCTACCCTGATTTTCATTGTTACTCAGCACTTAGTTGATCAAAGCAGGAAGGTGATTACAACCCATAGGTAACTCACCTCATCTGGTTACTTGGGTCTAAATTGGCTGCTGGTTTTAAGGTAGAACAAAAACCAACAGACACTGATGAATCCCCAGGACCGACATTTCTTCAACCAGGTACAATAGTTTGTACCCTCAAGTGAGTAAGTTTCATGTCTTATAAAGTTTTCATGTATTTTTTCTTTTTTTAAAAAGGACACTGGCACCTCACGCTATGCAACTTGAAGATGACTGTGGGCTTAGTCTGCACATGGATGCAGTATCAAGTTCTGTCTTTGTTTAGAAAGGATACACATAATGAATGTCTTTGTTCTAAAAGAAAGAAGTTTTGACTTAATTTAGCGAACAATAGGGGATTGGATAGCTCCATAAACATCTTAATTTGGGAATATGAGCCAGTTTGCCCTTCAGGACGATGCCGGGCAGATGCAGTAACAGTATATTTAGAAAAAGGCAAAACACTTGATTAATAATGAATGGGTCATTTGTGAATCGATAGGAAAGCGTCGGGCCCTTGAATAGGATCTAGGATTTATTCTGATTAAAGAATGGCACTAAAGAGCCATTTACAACTGGAATGGGCCTGGAAGTAATTAAGAGCTCAGCTTAAAACACAAAAAGAAGAAGTGGAGTCAGGGCCTGCCAAGAGTGAAAGAACAAACATATATTAGCTTCTATCTGGCCAAACATATATTAGCTCCTATCCAGACCAAACATATATTAGCCCCTATCCAGTCTGTCTCCTCAGTTTGTGGACTTGTAAGAGAGAGTAGAAAGGAGGGAAAGTACGTAAAATTGTCGCTACACTTTCAGAGTTACGTTCAACATGAACCTTTAACCTTCTCATTTGTGGCAAAAATGACACAAATATTTATAATCGCATTTGCTCTTTGCCGAACAGTTTAACACACAAACACTGGTATTCTCTGACCATTGTTTTATTTTTAAAAGCAACTGCTTTCCAGGGAAGAGTTTCAAAGAATTAATTTTAACAAGATTTGTGGATAAATATAAGATTCAATGTGAGGTAAATTCTCAGGTAGAACTGATCTCACTTCATTAAATGAGTAATAAGACAGATGTCCTACACACCTTTGAGGAGAGACAAATAGAGGACATAGGATATCTCAGTGATCAAGATTAAGATGGAGAAAATACATTAAAAAAAAAAAAAAGTAATTCCAGCACAGACGGAAAATGCAACACAATGTAATTGGAGTTACCTGTCCTAATAAGAATGTGTGACAGGTATATTATATCATCAAAAGTTGATACAATATTTAAATTGGTAATAAAAGGCTCCAAGCAAGATGTAAAACATGACCTTTATAAGTAGAAAATGAAGGAAAAAAGCTTTAAAAGCAAGAACATCAAAATCCGTTATGCTATAAATGGCATTAATGTTGTGTCAGGTGAAAGATAACGTTATTGAAATCAGTGGGACTGCATAATGTTTGCTTACAGGAATCATCACCCCGTTGCATACATTCTCTAATCACATTCCATTTTATTGTACAAGATTGCAAATGCATGAACACATTGACTAAATTAGTGTCACTCTGATTTTACACCAATGACAACATGATGGATTAAGTACTGGTGGCCTTAGTCGGGTGCCCCCATTAATTGGTTTGTCTAAATGTTTTATGAAATCAAGATAAAATTCAATCAGCATCCCAAAGTGCTGATCCATTCTAAAAAGCCGGGGACGTTTTGATTTATAAGAGACGGCAGTGGAGCGGGGATGCGATGTGTCCACAGTCCACACTGCAGTAGCTCAAGGTTATACCGCACACCCGTGGTGGACACTTTATATTCCAAAAGCCAACGCCCAGAAAACAGAATAGCTTTCCTCAGGAATCCCTGCCTGCCACTGTTGACCTAAGCGATGTTACCAACCTTAAATCTTGTGAAAAAATGTTTCAGAGAATAACCGAAAATGACAGCAACGTGCAAAGATTTATTTCCCTAAATTTAAATGAATGAGATTATTGACTGCATCCTACTGTCTGCATATTGCAGTCTAAAAATTAAAGTTATCATTTGTATCTCTGCAATCAACGTGATGCATTCTTTTATATGGAATGATTGAGGAATTATATCAGTTATGTGTGATCAGAAGAAATGATTGTATTCTTTCAGTTTCTTGTTGCAGGACATAAGCAGGCTAAGGTTTTGCATTTGCTAAGATGCTTTCACTACATGTTACTGACACACACTTAAACAGTGCACTTTTTTACAAATGGATTTTGCACTAAGAAGTTCTCTAATTATGTTTTAATAGGTTTTTTAATTGCATATAAATTGCATGTATTGAATATGCATTGATGTTGTTATTCTAATTATATTGAACTCTAATTAAAAGCAAATTGCACATAAATTAAGGAGCTACTGATATTGGAGACAAACAAAAATAACTATCTAGCTAATTATATCTGAAAAAGAAGCAAGGTGCTGCTTTCTGAGTTTGTGTGCAATACGTTCTCTTTTTAAATAACCTCACCAAGTTTAATATTGGTAAGGATTAGCAAATAAACTCCAGAACTCTATGAAGTGCTGAGGATGAGGTGGACTAGTCTTAAATATTTCCCCTATTTCATTTGTAAAGCATAGCATAGCAACTGCTGTTAAAATGTTTCATACCAAGTTACCTGTCAGAGCTGTCGTCTACACCATTATTTTCTGCTATTTTACTGTCCCGGGCTATAGTGCCACACCTCTGGAGCTGTATGATCAATCGAGCCTTTTGACACCTTGTGAAAAGTATCTAGTGATCTGTGATGGGATAATGTTTCCTGTCATGAATTGGCTTTCTGAAAACCATCCGGTGAGGAAGCCAGCGCTTGGAAATATCACTCATCCAACCTTCAAGTTTTTATGAAAGTCAAAATCCCCGGCTATATTTCAGCACACTTTCCGATATTTTCCCCTATCAGTTACAAGTGAGCAGCCGGGTCTGCCAGTCCAAGTGAGATCCAGCTCCTCTCTGCTGTACATACATAATAGCAAATCAACATCTGACAAGCCATTAGGCTGCAAAGGCTTAATCATACCCATCCACGGAAATACATGAAGAATTCCATTTGAATTCAAACGTTCGCTCTCTCAAAAATGGATTTAGTGTCTGACTGCGCAGCGTCTTTTTGAGAAGCATTAGCATCAACCGTGACTGTACACAGCATTCCTGCCACTCAAAGTTGACTACGCAGTGAAAAATATCTCTGTAATATTCATAACAGGCATACTGCCCAGTACCGTTATCAATTTTCTGAAGTATTTTAACGGCGCATCACCAAACCCTGGTCTCCTATTCGAGTGGAACAAAGGAATGGAGGAGGTAGTGAGGTCATCACTTGAAATCACTTCTAATGTTGCACTGGTTCTATTCAAGCCAATGATGAAACGGGTAGAGAAGCCCTTCCGCAACAAAAATATATTTTCCAATATATGAAGATCCAGTATATTTGCCTTCTTGATTTGTCATTTTTTTGTGATAATGGAAGGCCACACGGATGGTTTCTCATTCAACCATGATTGCTAATAACATCACGATTTGTGAAAAAATAACTATTAATTGAAACATGCAATATATTATAACTTGTATTGCAAAATGCATTGCAAAATATACGGAAATGTCATTTAACGTAGCACATTGGTATCAGAAGGATATATCTGAACATAACCAATAACCAGAATTTATCATTAAGCAACATGGACAATATATTGGCATATTTAAAAAAAATGTTTTGCAGTGTCTCCATTCATTCCAGAGTAGTACTCATTGTATTAGTGTATTTTTCCGTAAATAGCAATATACTGTCCTTGCCTAAGGGAGGGCAGTTGGCATGGAGGTTGGGAGAGAGCAGATTGGATGGGTCCACTGGGCACTGACCACAGCTTTGCTGACATAAACACCAAGTTTGAGATTTTCTGGGAGTTGCTTTCCTTGGGAAATGAGCTATAAACTTAGTTGCTTTTGCAAATGTCAGCGATGTGACAACTCAGTCACACCAGTGTTTCATAAGTAATTTTAAAGCTATATAATTTGTTTGATTTGTGACACTTTGATGTGGTGAAGTTTCAGGAATCATTGAGTAAACACAGACAAAAGTTATTTCAGCCATTTATTTCTCTTCGCTGTGCAGAAATCATAGAATTTATGGGTGTACATTTAATTCTGGGGAAACGGACAGCATTTGCCAAGCAACCTTAAAACCGTTGGAAGTGCTAAAACTGAGCGGTCACCCACACCTTTGCGAGGAACGCTAGGGATAAACAGCAATTTCAACTCATCAGCGAGCTGGCGGCTATTTTCCACACAAGCCGTGCCCACATAGCGCTACAGTAGAACTAGCAGATAGTGGAGGAGTGGCATTTTGATCACTGATGTCACCTGATGACCTGGGGGTACCTAGCTGCGGGGAGAGCCACATCCAAAGGTAACCATGGGCAACTTAAAAAATAGCCTACTCCAGGCATAACAAATCCAATTGTGCCCTGCTGCGTTGGACTCCCAGAAGTGGCTAATTACAGTCTCGGCTGGTTCCTGCAATATCCAGGAGGTAGAAACATTTACAGACACAGCCACTTATTCCAGCAGAAAGGAAACATATCCGCCATTATCTCATCACACAGCAGCTGAGGCCCGTTAATGGTACAAACCGTTATTTGCCAACTTATCCAGTAACTCGGCGCACGGCCTTCCATCCTTAGACTGCGCATCAAAGGGCTCAACTGTCTGTCTGTCAAACTGCGGCAAGCATCTCTCTCCCCTTTTGTTTACTTAGAAATTCCAGAGTGCATAAATCTTTGCGTGAGTGGGTTAAGCACAGGAAACTTCACAAAAGTACATAAAATAATAGCTAAGAATAATGAGCTAGTTTGTTATGAAATGCAGTCCAGCGTTGTGTAAGACACAAGGGTTGCCAAAAAATCTTTTCAAAATCAAAATAAATAAACATTTCTAAATACTTTTTCAGGGCATTCTAAAATGTGTCACATTTAAGGATAGAGTGCAATGGGGAGTTCTTGCAAACTGATTGACAGCAAAAAGTTTAATACTTTTTATTTCACAAATAAAAATTATTAAAGATCTTTCATTGGTAACATTCATGAGACTTAAATACACATATATATATATATATATATATATATATATATATATATATATATATATATATATATATATATATATATATATATATATTTGTGATATTATCAATAGGTAAGTTAACTACACTGCCTGGCCAAAAAAAAAAGTCGCAGTTGCACCAGTCATGCATAGTGCCCACTGTACAAGCCTCTGGAGGCAGTGTTATGATCTGGGGTTGCTTCAATTGGTCAGGTCTAGGCTCAGCAACGTTATGCAGCAATAAAATGAAGTCAGCTGAGTACCTGAATGTACTGAATGACCAGATTTATCCCATCAATGGGCATATTCCAGGACGACAATGCCAAGATTCATCGGGCTCAAATTGTGAAAGAGTGGTTCAGGGAGCATGAGGAATCATTTTCACACATGAATTGGCCACCAGAGTCCTGACCTTAACCCCATTGAAAGTCTTTGGGATGTGCTGGAGAAGACTTCACGGAGTGGTTCGACTCTCCCGTCGTCAATACAAGATCTCGGCCAAAGATTAATGCAAGTCTGGACGGAAATAAATGTTGTGACGTTACATAAGGTTGTCGAAACAATGCCACGACGAATGCGTGCCATAATCAAAGCTAAAGGCGGTCCAACAAAATATTACAGTGTGCGACTTTTCTTTTGGCCGGGAGGTGTATAATACTGTAACCAAATGGAATATGTTCAATCATAATTCCTCAATGTATTATCTTAAATTAATAATTTTAGAAAATGTTTAATTATCTACTTTAAATTATTACTTTTAATTATCAGTCACCTTATGATGTGTGACTATATATTTCCAACGCATGCACTAACAGCAAACTTTATAAACTTTATTCATAGTGTACCTTTGATGCAGGCAAACAACCAGCTCAATGTGTTTCAGAATAAAAATTTAATCTATATTATTAAAAAATATATAACAGTTCAGTATGTGCCAACAAAAATGTTACATCTACTAACATCAATCAAATGCACAGACCAAAAACAAACCAATACATGTGGCACAAAGAAAACTAGAAATATATTTCATCTCTGAGCAGCAGAATGTCCCATTAAATTATTATAGGTCACGGCATTCTATTCCGATGCATTTATATTAATATTTCAGGAATTTTGCAGCAAGACTAAATTCCCACGTGTATTAATGTTAATTAAGAATTTTCACATTACTCAATTAATTTGAAAATCGTTAATTACTCATCTTAGTGTTAGCATATTCCATAAACTGTTGTGCTATATCTGGGTTCTGTCTACATAGTAAATCACTCACCATCAGCCTCACAAAGTCTGAGTTTGTCAGGCCAAAACTGACACAGACACAGTAGTAGTTTCAGTCCAACTGTTTCCCATCAACCATTGAGTAGGCCTACATGTTTGTTACTTACAAAATCGGACTCAATCGGGGAAAGAAGCAGAGCTGTGCACTGCCACTACATTAGAAAGGGTTCAGTTTGATTTTGGGTTTATTTCCCTGTAGAGATGACAGAACCATTTAAATGTTGGGTGGGGAGGGTGCTTTTACAGAAAGAAACACACGTATGAATTAATTGAGAGACTCCTCTGCATAAAATAAAAGGTAGGAAAGAAAGGGTTGCTGTCAAGGTAGAAAGAGAAAGACTTACTGTTGAGATGAACGCACTGTATTTCAGTTCTATTATCCTGGGTTTTATAATCAAGTAACACTAAGTCAGAGCCACTGCTCATTCCAGTATGAAATGAAAGTGTGACATTATGTTGACAATTTGGTCGCTGGCTATTGCTGAAAAAAAAAGTGCAGGAACATAAACTTTAACGGTGTTCCCTGCCCGGTGCCGGATTGAGATTAACCGTGCCGAAGGACGAGCCTGCCGTCGTACATACTGCAAGCTGCTGCCTGTAATCAGTTGGCAGACAGAGCCTTTAATTTTCTGTTAGATTTCACATTGCCAGTCTGGCAATGAAAGAAGTGGTGGAGTCGGGGTGGGGAGGGGGGGGGGGGGGGGGGGGGGGGGGTGGCAGGGAACATGTTGGATGGTCTGTCAATAAATGTTGCGTAGGCTTTGCAGTGAAGTACATTCTAATACGCGCAAGGTCTTAAGTGCTCAATGACGGCGGAACCGCGGTAATGCATTCCCGATCATGTCTCCGCAATAGGATTTTATTGGATTTGCAAATATCAGACAGAGACGGGGGCAATGAAATGCTATCTCAAACATTAGAGGATGATGCAGGGATACGAGGTACAATGCGAACCCCTGGGGGATGGAACTGCTAAAAATGATAGCCGTGGTGACACAGCTTTTTCCAAAACCAGAAAAAAAGGCCAAGGGCAGGATGCACTGTGCATTTCAGCTCCTAATTCAAGAGCTCCATGGCTGTTAGATACAGCCACTAATGCACAATGCAGCCCTCCATTCAAAAGCACATCTTCCAATAGCGAGATTAAAAAAACCGAGTAATTATGTCCAGGCTTTAAATTATGGTTAATGGTATGGTCCGCACTCCGCAGTAAAGCAGGTAGAACTAAAAGTTTATAATCATAAACCAAATTAGAGCGTGAGTGTTCAGTTTATTATTAAGAAATATATAAAGAGCGAGATAATTCCACGGGCCTCTTGGAAGAAAATGTGATGAAATCTGCGGGAAAGAATTTCTGCCTTCTTGATGCATTATGCACACAGGTGAATTTCAGCTATCACGGCACCAGAGGTGGCCATGCATATCCAAGCGGCTGGACCCGACCAAGTGAGGTCCGGCCCTCCGAGCCGAAGCGTTTTCGAGCTGACAAGGTGTCTGTCAAATCCAGCAGAGAAGAGCCCACGCTTTATTTTTCGGTTTTGCCAACTGGCGCTAGAACTTACCCTGAAATCCAACTATACAGATTAAGCGCAAGTTTTCAACCGTTACAAAAAAAAAAAACTAACCACAGGCACCACCACAAATCATAAAAAAAGATTAAGTTTGCTGTATGAATATACTCTTATTTTACAGCATTCAAACCAGCTATTAGGATGTCTATTTTACCTGTATCATTCACCTGCTTATATAAGTCAGGCATAAAGGATTTCAATTCTATGATGTCAATGTGTACTAAAAGATTGTTGACTTTTCCAGGAAATGCTGTAGAGAAATGTCCATGAGCCTGATATTTCCCTCTGAATAATTAAACATTAGAATGTACTGTACACTGCCTGGGAGACTGGGAATAGCTCTGTGACAGAGCTGGATATCTTCTATTGATTAAAAGGAAAATGCTAAGGGCTGTAGAAAGTTTCAGGGAGGAAAGTAGAAAGAAAAAAAAACATCCATTAAAGAACCACTGAAGTTTTTTTTTCTTCCTAAGAGAACAAGATATAATTGAAAGCCAAAACATCACACACGACTCTTTGATACATAAATCCACCCGCTATTTGTTCTGCAGTCTACCTAAAGAAAAATGGAGGCTTTTAATATGTATGCACTGTATGGGTTCACTCAGCAGAAAAATACACAAAAGTACTGCAATAGCAAATCTCAGCCACGCTCTTTCCAAACGTAGACAGGCGCACTCGCCTTGGAAGGAGCATTTGAATGGCAGACTAAATATACTGCTGATAGAGGAAAATAAAGATTGTATTGGAGATCTATTTATCTCAAAGGTGCTGGTCTGCCGTCAGCACATATGTTATAACATCTCCTTTCAGCGTTGATCCATGGATCATTTCTCTTCGAAAGGCACTTGAATACAATCACAAAAATGAAACGCGAATTAATTGTTGGACAGGAATTTCCAGTAATATCTATTCTTCCAGCTTTACTGACAAACACACAGGGATTAGTGCTTGCCTGCTGCGTTACATTGTTAATATTCTTACTAACCTGAGTCCTGGGATTAGTTTAATTATATTTGAGCAAAGTTATGTGTCCTTTTAACCACAAACAATTATTGTAAAAGCAATGTAAGAACAATTAATTTCAGTTGTTATCTGGAGTGTAAGACATTGTTTTTTTATCCTTTATTTATCTAAAGCCCCATTGAGATCATCAAGCGGTTGGCATAATTCGCACAGTTTATTTTTTACAGTGCAGTGGAAAGATACCGCAAATGCTAGATTCCTTGTGTTCAGAATTTACGCTAGCTGTATTTATGAAAAATGACATCAACTCTGGGAAGGAAGGTCTAAGGAGAAGAAAGTGTGTCAAACCAATTAAAACAAACGTGACACACATGTAAATGGTTGACTTGCACAAGGAGATGCGGCAAAAATACGTCACACTTCCAAGAGCTGCACTTTGAGGATCTGTCGCGCAGCAACAAGAACGCAGTGCAACTGATATCCGCAAAGGTTCGATTTTCAGTGGGTTGAAAGAAAAAGACTATAATCGATGTGGAACCCAATCATCCTGGTTTATTGAGGCCTTCTTCCTCCCCAAGGATCTCCTTGTGTTTACAGATGAAAGAAGGCCCGAAAAAGACAAGGGAGAACAGTGTTTTTTTCTGGGAGATAAAAATGCATAAACGCGCCATCAACTCTGAAGGCACTTCTATCACTTTCCCGGGAGTTATCAAGAGACAGGTTGTCGACATTTGGTTGCGAGTGCAACAACGCGAGCTGTAAAAATGAAACGTCAGCAAATCCACGCGAGAGGCCGAGAAGCAGGAAGCTGTCGACTGCGCTGTGATTCCAGTGACGTGCGCTTTCATCCACTCTTGTATCTCATAATATATTTAGTCGACTCTGCATGATAAACAGTGAGCCATACTATGAAATGCAAAAAGGCGCGTTTTTCTCCCATTTAACGGCGGCCTCAGTTGTGTTGTTCAAAACTGTCATCTTCAATAATCCATCAATTTACCTGTCAGGTGTGGGGTCGTGTTCGGCAGTTAATTGAGTAATTAAACTATTTTATAATCCTGCCAGAAACAGGGAAGACAG
The DNA here is from genome assembly GCA_029718625.1 of Synaphobranchus kaupii. NCBI lineage: Eukaryota > Metazoa > Chordata > Actinopteri > Anguilliformes > Synaphobranchidae > Synaphobranchus > Synaphobranchus kaupii. The sequence goes on from CM056376.1 coordinate 132,896,182, forward strand.
CCACATAAATACAGTAATAACTGGTTAATGTTTCTCCCTTGAAGGTCAAACGTGTCTTTCAGGCGTCGGGCTCGCTAAATATTTTATAACTTCAAAATGAAAAATAATACATCTAATTCAAACATCCCCGTGGGTGATTTATATAAGCTGCTGCATGCTCAGAATGCTATTTTAATGCAGGATATTATCTTCATTATGAGAAAAGCACACAACTTTTTCCCTCTCTAGCTTCAGTCGTGCCTTTATCAAAATAACTCTGCAAGGGCCGTAGCATTTTTTTTAACAAAAGTCTGTGTCGTGAAATTTGTAAAACCGCTGACCCCGTTAATACAGATTAGCTCATGGGAAATTAGATCTGACAAAAGGAAATGAGAAGATGGCATTAATTGCAGTTGTTCAACTGAGTCTGTCTGGGGTGCTTCACAAAGGAACTTAAAGAACAAAGGCCAATTGATTCAACACTATTTAACTGCAACACAATTATGAACACAACAGACTACTAGTAAAAACAAACAGAGCACTATGCGATTGTATCTGTTTCAGATGTGCCAGGATACAATGGTTTTGAATAACAATGGTATACAGTAAATCACGTATTAGCACTGGAAAAAAACAAATACATTGTATGACTGAGCTTATTATATTTACTTTCAACAACATACAAGTAGCCTACCCTTTTAATGTAGCCATTATTTCTGAGTTGTTTCGCAATGCTGTGTATGCAAAGGTATATCGCAATTTTACTGCACATCACTAATATACACTCAGTAGCTTTAAATCTTTAAGAGAAACACAATAAAACACTTTTCAAGCTGAAGACATTTCTGGCCCAAGAGAAAACAAGTGGAGAGGCATTATGTAAATTGTAACACTGCCGAAGGAAATGGGAAGAAAGACATGTAATTATCATTGCCATTATCTACCAAGACTTAAATCTTTAATAATGTCAATGTTTCTCACAAATAGAAAACAAAAGCAATTGCTAGATATAAAGTTCGTCCATCTTTAAAAAAAAAAAAAAAAAACTTTTCAAAGAAAATTCGGGTTCCGTTCTTGATTAAGCACAATTATATATACACTGCCTGGCCAAAATAAAAGTCGCCGTTGCACCTGTCATGAATAGTGCCCACTGTACAAGCCTCTGGAGGCAGTGTTATGATCTGGGCTTGCTTCAATTGGTCAGGTCTAGGCTCAGCAACGTTATGCAGCAATAAAATGAAGTCAGCTGAGTACCTGAATGTACTGAATGACCAGGTTATCCCATCAATGGGCATATTCCAGGACGATAATGCCCAGATTCATCGGGCTCAAATTGTGAAAGAGTGGTTCAGGGAGCATGAGGAATCATTTTCACACATGAATTGGCCACCAGATTCCTGACCTTAACCCCATTGAAAGTCTTTGGGATGTGCTGGAGAAGACTTTACGGAGTGGTTCGACTCTCCCGTCGTCAATACAAGATCTCGGCCAAAAATGAATGCAACTCTGGACGGAAATAAATGTTGTGAAGTTGCATAAGGTTGTCGAAACAATGCCACGATGAATGCGCCCTGTAATCAAAGCTAAAGGCGGTCCAACGAAATATTAGAGTGTGTGACTTTTTTTTTGGCCAGGCAGTGTATTTTTTAAAATTGTTGCTGTCCAGTAAACACATACAAGGTGATACCCAATGCTAGCAAATGATAGCACCACAAGCCTGGCCTTCACAAACAGAAAGGGGTTAACTGACGCTAACACTGCCATCGATTTCTCATCGGGTCCCCGAGGCACCGTCCCCTTACATTTAAACTGCTGGCCAGACTCACCTTCGCGCAATTTACCGGAACCTACTTTCCCCAGAGGACGGGCCCTCGTGTTAAACATTAATTATTGGGAGCTGAAGCATTCGACTAATCAGCATTACAAGACTTCAGAGCTCAACATCTGAATGGCAAATGCCAATATCCACTCCAGAGAGTATGGATCAACAAGCCAATATAGAAGAACTGATCCATCATCTTGTCAAACCCTTTCTGGGGCCTCTCTATAAGGTTTTGCCAATGACGGAGATTGTGCACCGGGAGCCAGCCACGGCACACACTCCATTCTGATTGCACACCAGTGATAACAGCCTCCCTCTGAGCACCTTAATTACAGTGGAACAAACAAACAGTTTGTACAGCGCAGAGAGAGGCTCCAGCCAGACCTCTGGGGACGACCTTGAGAACGACCTTGGCTGGGTATGGACGGCAGCCGAGTGTCCTCACAGCACGTGGAGTGAGTAGCTTGGTTTGAGAAAGTTATTATCGGATGCGCGATCATGGTAAAAGGGTTCAAAGTTCACGTGCAGTCATGTGTTGGTAAGGTGGGATTTGGTGGGAAAGTGCAATTACTGTAATATTCTCTTTCCTATTCCCTTCCCACAGCAAATAGCATTTCGTATTTTGGACTTCATTATGGCCAGAGTAAACTATTTCTAAGGTCAACTTATTATGGGAAGGTCAAACTGATCATCTTATATGGTAACCAATGATATTTGTTTTTTTAAAAGGCAGTGATTAATTATATTTGCATAACAAAAAAGGCTGAACGTTTTAGGCACTGGTTGGCAACAACAGCGATTTGTCATGGAAGATAAAAGTGAAACTTGACCTCCAACAGACGTTCTATAGCTAGAGTCACTGATTTGGTATCCCAGTCACTAAATTCAGCAATTGAGCAATTGAGCAAACCTTCATGGCTCTTGGATATTAGCTGATTTAGTGCTATACATTTAAATGCATTTATTTGTAATTTGTTGTGTTTCAAATTTGTCCCAGAGACACTTCAAAAACCATTCTAACTTTCTGATATCCAACTTATGAGTTTTGAACACGACATTCAAAAAGCACAATGCAGCATTCATCTTTTTAATGGAAGATAAGTTATAACCATAAATGCACTCGATCTCCCTTCAGCTCCCAACACTCTACAATCAAAGCATTTATTGAGAGCTCTTAATGGATTGCACTTTATTTATTTATTTATTTTTAAAAGGCACCCCATCTCACAAAAAGCAATTTGCCGGAAAGTGAATAATAAAATGCATGTTTGTGTATCTGTGTGTCTTGAGCTCACTTGTTGTGTCTGTTATTTCACTTGTCAATGCATGATTCCCACCTCTCTTTCTTGACACGGCCGTGACGCACACGGTCAATGGGATATCTTGCAATTCCTCCCTGCGTAATTAGCCTGGCACTGGGCACATAAAGGCCTCAGTTGTTGCTGTAGCTCCAAAACACTGTATGTCTCTAATTTTACCTCAGAAAAAATCCATTATTCTTACACCCTCCATTATGATGTCAGAGAAATTCAATGGACAGACAAGAGGTTGGGTGGGGTTGGTTTTTTTATTATTTTTTTTTTGGGGGGGGGGCTTATTCTAGAGACAGGGATCTTTCCCAGGAGCTGCATCTTATTGAAAAAGACCCCAATTAAAATTCAGAGACTGTGCAACCTTCAGTGTTCCTGTGTTTAAACATCACTACTTCTTCCAGAAGAAGTGGCAAATTAAATCAGGGATAAGCAATGACATGCTGCAAGAGACAAGTTCAATACAGATGATTTATCTACTTAGACAAATGAAATCAGTGTCAGTTTATTCCGGTGAAATGGCTCTCTTGCCTCCGCCACACCAAAAAACTATGCAGTTAATTTAATTTGTATCAAAATGGATTTTGTCAACAAAAGAAATCTGACCTGGGGCCTTTAGAAGGGACCAGGAGGTAAAAGCCATTTAAAAACTGCAATGATATTTTAGATTGCACTTTGCTTGGAGCCCAAAAATGTGTTCAATTGCCAGCTTACAATACAGCATGTTAGGAAACCCATTTGTGGTGTGGTGGAGGTTCCCTATCATTCCCAGCGGTAAACTTCAGCTAAAAGAGCAGCATTTGAAAAATAAATAAATAAACGTAACATGCAACAATACATGCATGAATATGTGCAGTATGTATTTATACATATGCATTACAGATCCAATGTCTGGGGGCCCCAAACCCATCAACCTGAATTCTTCAGGTTCAGGGACCCCTCCAAATACTTCTTCCAGGTACTTTTTGGCTTTCTCCGGCAGCTAAAGGTCACCCTGGCCAGGGTTAAGTGGCTCTTAAGTGACCCTTTTCAGGGTCTTGAGCCTCATGCCTGTCTGGTCTGGTCCTGTAGCAACTGGTCAACTAGCAAAGTGAATACAATTACACTGCAGATACTGTCTACGTGGGCTCTCTGTGGGCAATAGAGATCCTTGTATTTAAAGGTACGCTTTCTCTTAAATAAAGCAAACGCGCAAACGCACGCACGCATGCACACAGACACACACGCGCGCGCGCGCGCGCACACACGCCTAAACACACGTGCGCATACGCACACACGCACACACACACCAACTCCAAAGCTTCTTGCAATTCTTTCACTCAATTCTGCAACAACACCACAAAATGGGAAAAGAAGAAAGCCTCGTAAACGATGCAAAGTGCTCAGTAGTAGAAAATGCTTCGAGAAAGCCATAGGGATTTACTTTTCTTATGTATCACTGCACTTACGCCATGATTCCAGCACTTAAGAGTTTACATACCAGTGGACTGCCTTAATAGACCTTCATCTGCAGACAATCTTTATGAGCATACTAGCTCAACTGAGCTTTATGTACGAATTGATTTAAACTGTCGACTGTAATTAAAGTTGTATATAAATGCATAAGTTTAATGCATATGTCTCTGGAGTCTGGACCAATAATGCCACTCCAAGCAGATCTGTTCAAAGGGTTAATGTCCTTTATGTGGATTATTTTGTTCCATAATGGCTGAGCAGAGAATTAAATGTGATAAGAGTTCTCCATTTGAGCATGTATTCACTCGAAAGGTAAGTGCACCAATTGTCTGAGAATCTCCATCACATTACATGACATTGCATTAGGTCTTGCTCTATGGTATAGTTATGGCTGCTTAGTGTACTTAAAGCTGCAGTAAGCAAGTTTGGAAATATACAAGGCAAAAAGACTCCTATCTCTCTACTAAGCCCCTCCCACCAAATGATGCTCCAGTGCACGCACAGAAACAGGCAGACAGGGAGGGGTTTACTCTAAGGGAGGATCTTTTGCTTGTAGATAGTTGCCCTGATTGGTAGCTACATACAGTAGCTAGCCCTGATTGGTTGGTTTTTGTAAGACCGGGGTGAGATTGTTTTGGCAGCGTAATACAGAGCCCAGGACACTCACAGAAACCGTATTTTTTTCTAGAACACTTGATTTATTGATAGCTGCTGGAATATAATGAGTAAATTTCATAATTTAACCAAAATTATATCAAATAAATCTTGCCTAGTACACCTTTAACTTCTCTCACACAAAAAGAGAGTATGTCAAATAATAATAAATTTTCAAAGTATATCATCTGAGCTAGAGAAAATTCCTGCATTAAAGGGGATTTTCACGGGTGTAGCCTTTCTGTGTCCTGATAATCAAAATGTGAGGTATATCTTTAGTGCACAGTGCATATATACAGTAGGTTTATATAGATTATGTATGCTACACTGATATCAGTATAGGATAGATTTGTAAGGGGGGGTCGGGTTCGGAGGACCAGATGCGACAGAGGGGATTAGAAAGATATCCACGAAATGTGGATATCCACAAGGAATGGAGAAAGAGAGAAAAGAAACGGGAGAAAAACTCCCAACTAAAAGCCCAACATAGGGCGAAGCTCGCAGACTCGGGCAAAAATAAAATAGATAGGGAAACAAAACAACAGCAAGGAAGGCAGCCAAACTATGACAAGATTTTAGATTTCATGATAGATAGGTTTAAACTATAAGCACCCAAGACACTGACCTTGTGGTGCCTTTGCTTGGGCTTGACTGAGAACGAATGTCTAATCATCCTAGAGGTACAGGGGACTGGCACTGTGATTATCACATCATCAGAAGTCTCCTCAGCATCATGGGAAAACAGGGCCTGCACAAGTCTGGATATGTTGTGCTTCTCTCGTGGGGTCCATCCTGTTGGAGTAGACATCACAGTTACAACACTGTAAGCTGTTCCTGGAGGGCCATGTCAGTTTCTGGGTTCTATGCAACTCACGTTCTTAATTATTTAATTAGCCAATTCATTTAGTTGATCTGACATTTTAACTACATTTATGTAGTGATGAATGACCTATATGACTTGTTGTACTGTAAAAGTGAACCAGTGCCGGTGTATACAACTAATTAACTAATTGAGCCAGGGCCGTCTGCGTATACGCCAGTCCTCCAGGAGTGCAGGGTTCCCCTCCCCTGCAGCACAGTATGTGATATGAAAAAAAAAACGTTTAACAATAGTCAGACAGTTTAAATATAGACCATGTACACCCGTGCGTCCTCTCCCTTTCTCTCAGTCGCGTTTGTGGAGATCATGATGTAGTTCAACTGTCTTTCTCTGTCACCATCCCTCGGTTTTCCCATCTTCTCAACAAATACATTTCACGCTAAAAACCCTTATTATTATTATTATTATTATTATTATGAATTCATGATAAAATCCACACATTATTTATTTATTTATTTAATACCTTGCACTGCAGCACAAGCTTTAAAAAGCAGCATTTTTTTCCCACTCCTGTGCCTGATAAAATCATTTATGTCACTCTCGGCCTGATCTCTGAAGACTTAATTTGCTCACAACTCTGGTGATTTGATTTGAGTTAGCCATGGCCTATGGGACTATGGCTCATAAAAAAAAACTGGGGAATGTGCTTGTTTTCTCTTACATTGTTGCTCTGAAAAAGTTGCTCCGGGCGAGAAAATCTCTGCATGTCACCAATTCACCCCGCAGAACCCTTCTGATTAGAAGTTATCTGAAGAAGGAATGTCGAGTGTAAATCTTATATCGTTTGTCTGTGGTGCAACTTAAAAAAATGAAACGCTACCTTAAACACTGCTTTGAAATGACCTTTTCAGAGTACGGAGTTTGTAACACCAGTGAAACAATTCAGTATCAGAACAGGATGCTATTATTAGTGATGAATATTCATTGAAAAAATGTTCAGCAAATTCTTACAAAACGAGCAGATGCCCCAGCATGCAATGCTCTCGATGGCACCAGAATGAGACTTTCTATGGAAAGTTAATTACAAAAGTGGAATTTATTTGTGATACCCACTTCTATTATTTCTACTGTTGATTCACCCTGTGATATTGCCCGTTTTGAGATTTAAAAAAAAAAAAGAAAAAGAAAAAGAAAAACTACAGTCCCTAAAGAGGATGTGCTGGAGAGTCCAGTGTGGCAATGGAAGTCACAGCACAGTTCAGCCTGTCTGCTCTCCTGAGGGGCAGTGATGCTCATTTTGCACCTAACTGAAGATGAACCTTTTTTCTTTCTGTGGGCCCCTGCCACTCCACTTATGCAGAACTAAAAGAATGCAAGCAGTGTTCCTGCCTAGCACTAGTTTTAATCGATCTTTACAGTCCCACTGTAATGATTGTAACTGCAAAAACATTTTTTCCTCTAACACTATTAACATTATCATTCATATTAGCATTTTTAACATAATTACCAACTTTTTGGAAGTTATCCTTTACAATAAATTGTTCTACAAGGTCAGATGTAAAAAGAAAAAAATCTGAATTATGTCCATCTCCTTGAAAGTACAACATTTTTTGTGAGGATATGCTGTGATCATGCAATGGGTGTTAAGTTCTGATAAGGACCCAAGCGCAGACCACAGATAGCAGGCAAAAAACATAGTTTATTCACAGTCGGAGTTCAGAAGCCAGGTAATCAGAGAGAGACAGTACAAAATCCAAATCCAAAAGAGTAGTCAAAAACATAGCAAGTCAAAAAACCAGAAAAACACAGCAAACAAAACAGAAGGAAAAGGCAGGCTCGAAGTCGTACAAAGGGTTGTCTCAGGAATCTCAGATAACAAAGGCTTACTAGTAATCGGCACAATGAAATTGATCAACATTCTGACAAAAAAACACTGAACACTGAGGGCTTATAAACACTGGGGAAGGATAAGACAAAGGAGGGTCAGGTGTGAGAGAGGGCGGGGTTACAAACAAGACAAAGGTGATAACAATGGGAATCGATAATATAATAATGGGGAAATGACAAAGACGTGGACCGGATTCACAAAAACACATTGAAGACAACATAGCCTGGATCAGAGGCAGACTCGTGCTCAGATTGGTAGGCGGAGTTACAGGCTAGAGACAGGTGCAGTCAATATGCGAAGGCAGCAGGAGTCAGGTAAAGCACACGAGAATGGAATGTTAAAGCGTAGAAGATATGTTAGTATCAATTAGTAAATAACAAATATACGGGGGCTAGTCTTGTTTAGTAACACATATACATTAGTAGATTTAGTAAGTGTAATTTAAACTAGATTACCACAAGTGCAATAAGTAATTGTTAATATTATCTACAGTTTAATACAAAAGACTGAAGAAAGAATACGAGACACGAAGGAAGGCAGAAATCCCGAATACTTCCAAAATCACCCGAATAGTGCCAGCACGATACAGGGGAGTGACAATTCGGAACACAGCACACAGACAGACCAGGGAGCTGAGGGAAATGCATACTGTACAGGAACCAGGGCTATGGGCAATGAATATGAAAAATAATAAAGTAACAGAAAATAATACAAAAACAAAACAGAACCATAACAATGGGATGAATAAGTCTTCAATTACATTGAAAATAACGGGGGAGATTTATGGGTGATATACAGATTTATTTAAAGAGAGAAATTGAAGACTTATCAAAAATAAAAATGCTTTGGATTGTGATGCGATGTTTAATATTATGTACAGGTACAGGACAGTGCATTGATGGTCGAAATTGCCTGTTCTCATCATTAAATATTCTTACGGTCTTCTTTTAGTTTGATTTTCCCCAAGTATTTTCAAGAGCAAAAGTAGAAAAGCGGTAGAAAAAGTTCCCATTGTATAATAAAGCCATAAATTTAACTCAGTGTGGAATGGCCTACTTCTGCACACTGCACTGAATCCTAATCACCGTTTCACAGATGTAGGTGGACACAATCCCATCCTTCCGCACTGCATGGTAAAATAAATGATTCCTCGTGGTCTGGAATGTGAAAGCAGGGTACAATAAATTGTAAAAATGTTTAATGCAATAATCATGTTTATCTACAAGGCAGAACATTGATAAATGTTGCACCCAATATTGTGCTGTTTGCAAGTTATCATGACAGCCAATAGGAATGGGGGGGGGGGGGCATGGCAACTAAATTAAGATTTTGTAGAGGTCAGCTGTAAGCCATTAAAGTACAGTATTATTTTGTATTAGTCTTGGATATTTTGTCAGGCCAATTAGCATTTTCGCAACAATCACTCTCAAGGAAAACACTGATGCTATGGTTGCCATGGTGCTATTCATCTTCAATAAGTCTGGCCAAAGACGAGAAAAACAAACAAACAAAAATACCCAAATGAGTGTCTGGGACTGCTCTTTGTCAACAAAATATCCAATTTTCCTCTTTTACACTGATAATGTCCACACAGTTTATTTGGCTTCTTCCTTGTCAGATTTTTGCATTCAACTGCGAGAAGCATTTTTCAGCATCTCTCATCCTCAAATGCCACCTGGGGGGTATACTACGAAGCAGGATTACCGAGTCAGCTGCACTGAGTAAAACCCGGAACCCACCCAAATGTGGAACATGGACCGAAGTAAAAATAGCAGTTCCAATAGCTCTGGGTTTTACTCAGTGCAATAGCTCCAGGTTTTACTCAGTGCAGTAGCTCAGGGTTTTACTCAGTGCAGTTGTCCAGCAAACGGAGTAATCCTGCTTCGTAGTATACCTCCCAGGTCTCTCTAAATAAAAACATTGCATTAAACTGTTGAAAGTTGTTCTGTCGTTGAACTGAAAGCCTCACCCAGAGTACTATAGTAGGCCTTCATATTGCCTTTCACATATTGAATTCACTTCAGTCCTGTGTTTCACATTATTTGAAGCCTGTTGGGCTTCATATTGAAGGCAAGGACATTTAGCATGCCCTGTCTAAACAAATAGACACAGTGGGATATCAGGATATCTGACAGAAGGCAAAACCGAAAATCGCTGAGGAACTGGAGTTGTTGTCAGCCTCGACTGCTCTTGTGCTTAAAAACCTTGCCGAAGGTCAGCTTTTTGCTCAGTTTGTGTTATTCCTATTTTTGTCAAGTATTTGTGTCCTGCAAGCCTTTATCACAACCCTGGATGAAGAATTGCAGACAAACGGTTCACTCTGTTTTGTGTATAAAACACACATGGGCTGGCAGAATTTGACAGGCACAGTGTTCGTAAACTGTTCTGGAAAATATTGAACTTAATGTTCAAAAGGTAGAAATAAAAAGCCTTTTAAAGTGTGCTGTCACAGTCAGCCTACATCTACAGCAACACAGAGGATTAAGCAGACTCATACCACAATGCGTGTATATGTATATGTTTGAGAGAGAGAGAATAAAAGAGAAAGTGAGAGAGCTGTGTGTGTGTGTGTGTGTGTGTTTAGAATGTAGAAATTAATCTATTAACTATTTCTTAATTCTTATACGGAATTATTATCCGTTAACACAGTAAGCCCTTCAATCTCCGTTCTAAAATGTACAATTTACATGGAAATATATGAAAGTGATTTCCAAATGTAATAGCAGAATTAATGTGTTTGCATTATACTTACTACTTTGTCACTGACCTTGCATAATTGCTACCCATAATTGCAAGATAACATGACTACATTTAACAAAACAGTAGATGTGAAACATTAGAGTATTACAAAAGCACACCTTCCCCTGTGTAAATAGTTTGCTCCTATTCCTATAAACATAGTTTGAAAAATAAAAAATCACCAAAATGAAGTCACCAAACTGTTTTGAGAAAAATAAATAAATAGCACAAACTAAACAATGTTTTGATTGTCAAGGTTAAGAACAAATGTGATTGCATTCAGGCCATACTCTCTAAATATTTCTATATTATAGATAGAAAAATTTTGATCTACTGAATGTTCGGGAGTTATTGACACACAGCAATATATAATATCTATAAACATAAATATATAAACCAAATATAAATCTACAAAATTGTACAAAATAAGGTACTTGGAATCACTAACTTCATATGCAAAAACCAAACCTAGAATATGTGCCATTGGGGCTTTTCAATTGATTTTTTAAAATGCATTTATTTATTTATTTATTTAGTTATCTTATAAACTTAGCATCATTTGGTCTTCTCAGTACACAGTACATTTAAAGTAATAAAAAAAGGCTTGCCGATCTTTCCAGATAAGAGGGAAGAGGGAAGATAAATTGAGTGATGGAAGGGTGAAAGAAAGTGACATCCCCCGCTCACAGCAGAGCCTGATCCAGACCACATCTCCGAGGAGTAGCTGGGACGGACGGGGCTCTGGGTGACCCATAAGAAAACGTCAGGCTAATCCCTCAAATGAAGCCGGCGCTGGCCACAGGGACAGGATGGGCCGGAACCGGGCCGGGCCAGGCCTCCGGGCTTCCTGTGATGTGCTTTCTAAGAGATTGTCGATAAATGCCTTGAAAAAAGCACCTGTCAAAAACAGGCCCGGCGATACGAATAATTGTCACAATGGTATTCCAGAAATTGCAAACAATCACTTGAAACGGTATGAAGGCGAGGACTGCTAGCTTTTTCCAGGACCTGTCTCAGATACACAAAAGCCTGCCACCACGCATTTTTGAATGGCGTTAATTAATATTTTGCAAGATAGCTTATTTTAGTTTAATCAAAATCACTTGACTGTTATTAGATCTTATTAAACATCTAATAAGCAGATAATAGATCATTTCACTATAATGACCTCGCAAATGCGCAATTCAATACTCATTCTGTATTAATTGGTATTTACTTGAGATTTATAATTGTAATAACCTTCCTGTAATTGTGAATGCCAAATGCACTTTGGAAGACTGGGGGCATACTTCATTACAAGTTCATTACAGCTTGTTTGGTTTTGTTTGGACCACTAATAATTTTTCATAATTTACTTCACCGTAGTTTGTCTGCCCCGGTCCATAGGAAATGTACTGCATTTCTTTCCTTGGTTATGCTATGCATTATGGGAATTTAGTAAGAGGAAAAAGGGAAGGGAAGCTCAAGGCCAGAGCCCCACATTTTACTGGAGATTAAGATGCAGTGGAGATTGATTTGTGCATCTTCAACACAAAGATTTCTGGACAGAAAATAATGTTTCAAAGGAAATGCTTTCCTTGCCATGTTTTACTTTTCCAATCACACAGAAAACACACTCAAAGACACCAGAACAAACACCCAAGGGGAGAAATGTGAACTTTTTTTTAAAGCCATGTCATTATGAAAGCCTGAAAAGACCACCTTTCATTGTTCAAATTACCAGATACACCAGATTTCCACAACACTTCAGGCACTGTCAGTTTTAAGAACAAACTTCTATCAATGCAGGATGCTACACAGAAAAATCAACTCTGATAAAGTACATTTTACACCGACAGCGCAAATTCTAACCAGTGTGGACTGAAATAAGCTCAGAGTTTAGAGTCTAACTAATACTGTGATTATTGATTTCACAATGATAACTAACTATTATAGCAAGATAGGGTCACAGCTACAGCTATCATGTTATCTGGTTAGCAAACTTATTACCACCTGTTTAAATATGCAAAGTCCCCAAATTATGTCATAATTAGCAAAGCTAGCTAGCCTGCCAACTAGTTACCTCTATTACAAACTAGTTCCTCTAGAAACATATTGTTGTGATCTGCTACTGCGGTATTATGTGTGCACCTCGTCCCCCTGTGAACCACCCTCACCAGACCCCTTGTGATAAAGCTTTTTCATTGAATCTATTTTTCATGTAGAAAAACCTGTCATTCATCAATCAATCAGTGAATAACTGTGCTTTTCTACTTCACAGTCCAGACAGACTGTATATCTTCAGTCTACACAGTCTCATTTTTTTTTTCCTATAATAGATGTGTGGCGTTTAATCTTTGTACTGTGATGGTGTACCTGCTTTTATAAAAATGTAAAAAGGCAACTTTTTTCTAAAGGTCACCACAGGAAAAGTAATCAAATTTTCTGCTGAAAATCTTTTATTTAGGGGTTTTTTCATTGCTGTTATACTAGGAAAATGGTCATTTTTAACCCGAGGGCAACACAAGGGTTAATGCAGTGGTTAGTGCAATGGCCTCACCCCCAGGAGATCAGTGTTTGAGCCCAGTCAGAACCTTGCCGTTACATTGGTGTCAGCAGTTGAGGCGGGGCCTCAATGGGCAGGGCGGGGTCTCACAAGGGTGGCAACCTGTGAGTGGCATGTGAGCGTTAGGGCACACTTTGTGGAAAGCGGGGAGTAGTGTAGCGTTGCAGTCCAGCCAAAGGGGCGGCCTAACTGCTCAGCTAAAGGCACACTGCCTGGCCAAAAAAAAAGTCGCACACGCTAATATTTCGTTGGACCGCCTATAGCCTTCATTATGGCGCGCATTCGTCGTGGCATTGTTTCGACAACCTTATGCAACGTCACAACATTTATTTCCTTCCAGAGTTGCATTCATTTTTGGCCGAGATCTTGTATTGACGACGGGAGAGTCGAACCACTCCGTAACGTCTTCTCCAGCACACCCCAAAGACTTTCAATGGGGTTAAGGTCAGGACTCTGGTGGTCGATTCATGTGTGAAAATGATTCCTCATGCTCCCTGAACCGCTCTTTCACAATTTGAGCCTGATGAATCTTGGCATTGTCTTCCTGGAATATGCCCATTGATGGGATAACCTGGTCATTCAGTACATTCAGGTACTCAGCTGACTTCATTTTATTGCTGCATAACATTGCTGAGCCTAGACCTGACCAATTGAAGCAACCCCAGATCTTAACACTACCTCCAGAGGTTTGTACAGTGGGCACTATGCATGACGGGTGCAACAGCGACTTTTTTTTTGGCCAGGCAGTGTATCTTCACCTGTGCCACAATGGTTAGCGCAACGACTTCTCCCCTGCGACACCTGTGTTCAAGCCCAGCCAGAACCTTGCCCGTTACAGGCTGTGAATGCTGCAGCTTAAGCTTTATGCTAGTTAGCTGTGACAAATATCTAGCAGTAGCATTTGCAAACTAGTCCCCTAGCTCTGTGTGCTAGCTAGCCAGTTAAGTGCATTTGCTATCGTAACTTAGCTATAAAATAAATTGTATTTGTTATAGTGACGATAGATTTAGTTTTTTACAAGGATGGGGAAGGAGGGTTGTGTCTGTGAATGCTCGTCTGACTTCACGCCAACATCTTGCTCTTTAATTATTTAATTAGACCCTTCATATATGCAACCAGACATTTTAGCTACATTTACTGATAAGCTAATGAACAGCTGATATTGGTTTTTGTGCGCCGATATAAAATGCTTCACTGTTGTCTAAACGATAAGTGGACCGGCACTGGTTGGCAGAGCTAATTGGCTAATTGAGCCCATAGTAATTAGTGGAAACAAAGACTTGCATACGTCCCAGCCCACCAGAAATGTAACTGATTTTGGAGGTGAAACCAATGCACCATCACGGGTACTGAAGATGTTTTGGCAGTCTATATAGCCACCTGTGGGGGGCCCAGTGAAGCTCAGCACTGCAGGGGGGGGGGGGGGGGGACATGAGCCCCCCCACCACCACCCGCCCTTTTCTGAAGAAGCACAAAGAGCTTTTGTTACTCTTCCTGAAAACACCACAGGAAAACATTCACAACAAGCTCAATGCTTTTCACACAGATTAAATAGGATGCTGGTTTCATTGTGCACACAGAAATTGTGAGTGTGAGTGTGCGTGTGTGTAAGTGTGTGTGCGTGTGCATGTGTGTGTAAGTGTATGCGTCAGTGTGTAAGTGTGTGTGTGTTTTCACGTGCATGTGTGTGTAAGTGTGTGTGAGTGTGTGTGTGTGTGCGCACGCGCGTGTGTGTGTGTGTGTGTGTGTGTGTGTGTGTGTGTGTGTGTGTGTGTGTGTTCTTTAGCTCACAGTAATGAGGTCAATATGCTTTGGTTCTCTGCATTTGGGTCTCTTGAACGTTGACATTTCCACAGACACAAGCGGCTCCTCTCTTTAGGTCAGCAATGCTGCGATGCATTGTCTGGATGTCCATATGAAGGCACTGCTTATCCCTCACAGGGGGGGCTCATACCTCCATCTGCTCATTTGAATGCTTCAGTGTGAAAGATTAAAACTTAAGGGCAAAATGTCACCAACCCTTTTCTTATTTTTCTTCAACCTCGACTGACTGGAAATCCCGGACCTCTATTGTTTTTTTTTGTTGTAGCATTGTTGTTGTTCTTGTTCTTGTTCTCACTCCATCAGTCAACTGCTTTATTTCATTGACAGACAAAAAAAAAAAGCACAAAAAGATAAATGATTTTTCTTTAAAGGAACACCGTGGATTTCTTTTTTTTTTTTACTTGTTAGATGCTTGTGCCTGCCTGGGAGATGCATGGTAGCCATTTTTCACCATAACCCACACTACGGAATCACTGAGGTGGAGAGGGAGGACACTAATGAGGCAGTTTAACTGGGGGAAGACTAGCTGGCCAGAGTCAGAGAGCCCAGGAACCCCCTACTCTTTGCGATAAGTGGAATGGGATCTCTAATGACCACCGTCGAGTCAGGATTGACTCGATGGTGACTCAGTTCAATGTCTCATGCGAACAGCGCAGAGTCCCTGGCCTTACTCACCTTACCCAGAGGGAAGACTGCCCCCTTTTGGCCCAGAAGACTAATTTCCACCTGTTTAAATATATTCCTTTCCGAGGAAGTTTCCCATCCAAGGCCCTACCAAACGAACACACACTTAGCTTCTGCAGAGCAGCTAGCGCAGGGTACATGATGACATGGCTACTGGCAACATGCAGCAAGTGACGCACAAATTACTCGTTTTGTGGCACAAAACAGCAAAAATTATATAAGCGTTACTCAAAATACTTAATATAATAAACATCTATAATAGCCTACAGCAGACACAGCATGTTCTTACTATTCTACAAAATGTGCCTTTGGTGTAGGTATACCAGGTAGATTTATACGGGTTGTAACCTGTAATTTTCCCAAGCAACGCGCAAATGGAACATGAAAATGTGCCAGTGTTTTGGTCAGCGTGAGGCTGCGTTGACTTGCCATTGATTGCACAGTTCTTGCTCCTGAACAGGCGTGCGTGCCAACAATGCCGTGACTCGTATGCAATGCTTCAAGGCGTGGTGCGCATGGACAGTTCACATCCAGGCATTTTTAAGAGTTCCTTATCGTTGTGTGGCGTTTCTTCCTACGCACTGCACTGCCCGGATCGCTGGGATGACACTCCCAATGGCGCTGACTGCAGGACAGGAGGGTCCACTATTCCTGGACTAACAGTGCCCTCTGATGGGAGAAAATCAAGCCTAATATTTCAGAAGAGAAGAGCGGATAACTCATCTCCCTCCCCCGCCCTGTAGGGCAGCTCACAGAGAGCGCGGGACAAACCCACCGCTGAGAAACATGTAGCTACGCGACAGCCAGGGAAACAGTGAACAAACGCTCCGGGGATATAACACGCCGGTACGGACAAGCCGTACACACGGGCAACCGGCAGCTATGTTTGCGTAACATTAAAATGTCAGAGGTTTCCATTCTCCGTGAGTCTCGCAGGCACCCTCTCCTCATCCTCATTAGTGTACATCCCCGTGTGTAATTTGCCTCTCACGCGGTAATTAGAGATACGTTCGGCCCTGAATGTGACAAGGAGCTTCTGTTGTAATGGGTCCAGAATGCGGGCAGATGCTGCGCTAGCCCATTAATACATTTCCCCGAATATGGCAGTACAATATAGCAACAGTTTAAGCAAAAGTTTGACTAATTTGGTTACCTGTGGGGAAAAAAGAGAAAGTAGAAATTATATATATATATATATCTTTTGAAAAAGGGCTCAGACCAAAGGAAATGACTCTCAGGAAACGATGGCTATGTTACCACCGTTACGAGATCCAGCATAGCAAAAATGACAGTGTCCTTCATCCTGACCAAAAGAACGAATCTGAATAACGACTGCACGACCTTGACTCCGCAGCTAGAGAGTGACCCCAAGTACCTGAATATGAAATCTGTGAATATGTATTCATCCATTTCCTGGTCTATATTTGCATTATTTGTACACAATGGTAAGGAAAGATACCATGGCTGAATGTAATGCAGTTTAATGCATCACATCCTGTGTTTTTTTACATAATACTTGGATGATAAAAAACATGTTCCATTGAAAATATTTTCAAAAGTATTATTTATTTTATTTGTATTGAATATCCCTTGTAGTATAGGTTTGAGATAGATTAAGACCAGATTCCTATAAGGGACAGAAATGAATTTCCGAGCCTTAGGAGGATATATAAAATATAATAAAACATGAACATGGTCACATGGCTTCAAGCTACATTGCTTTCAGATGAATAGCCTCTTTTGTTTTGTTCTTTTTTTTTTTTCTTTTTCAAAAGAACGTAATTATTCGCGTCATTTGGAGCTTACATTTGCAGTTAACAAAATTCAAATTACATTTTTGCAAATGTTCTTTCTGCCATGACTGAAATGTGTGCTGTTCAGTTTACAGCTTAATTAACTGCTTCAAAGTAGCATGGTGTATCTCGGCAACAACACAATTAGTTCTGTTCCTGCAGTTCTCTTATTTGCAGTTCAGCATATTTAAGTCTGCCATGGCCTTTTTTCCCGCATTGTTTATTGGACATTGCAGTTAGCACCTTTTATTGCCACCTAAAAAAAAACAGAAATATTGCAAATTACATTTAGTCCATGCTTCCTCTCCGGGGGGTTTAATTGTTTAAAGGTAAATCATGACACTAATTCTTCATGATGACTTTTCGGAGAAAAGAGCAGCCATACCAGCATGTAGCACACTCCCGCTAAACGACAGAAGCTAAGCAGTTGCAGGCTTGGTGAGTACCGGTTAACACTTGATTGGGTGACATCCTGTTTAGACTTCCTGGTGTTGGTCAGTAGGGGGCCAGTGCAGAGATGGGGCCACTCTATCTGCCACTCTATTTGATGAGACGTTAAATGAAGATCCTTATTCACTGCGGTTATTAAGGGTTATAGAGAGAAACTGATAGAATAGAATAGAATAATGTTTATTTTCCCGTTAGGGAACTTCAGTTGTAGTTTCCAGCAGTAAAGCAGACCCACAAACACAAACAAACATAAAATTTGTTTGATGGCTACAGTTCTTTTTTTTTATTTTTTATTTGGCATCTCCAATATCCCACCCAAATTTGGAATGTCCAATTCCTGAACTACGTACAAGCGTGCTCATATATGCCCCCTTCTGCCGGCTCAACTCGCGGTTCTCATCCGAAACATGCAGTGCCAGCCAGCTGCTTTCTTTTCACACCACAAGCACTAGCCACGGTGGAGCGGGGCCGGTGGAGACCCAGTCATATGCATGCGCAGTGAGCAGGCCACCCAATCATATGCATGCGCAGTGAGCAGGCCACCCAATCATATGCATGCGCAGTGAGCAGGCCACCCAATCATATGCATGCGCAGTGAGCAGGCCACCCAATCATACGCATGCGCAGTGAGCAGGCTACAGGCGCTCGAGCCGATTGAGCACGATTGAGCACCGCCCCTGCAGGGCTGCCGGCCACATTCGGCGCTGGCGCGGACCGGATTCGACGCGAGACCGCGGCGCTCACTCACGCACAAGCAGCGCTATTACCAAGTGAGCTAGCACACAGGCCTCCTGCGCCATTTTATTTCATCACATTCAGTTTTTGCTTTCTGTTGCATGCGATTTCAGGCACAACCCAACAGACAGATTTTTATATGGCCATCGTTGTAAATATATATGATAACCGCTTGGGCCATAATGACTTCTACAAAATGTATGCCAGCAACATTTTTCTGTGTCAGAGAGTTGTGACCCATTGTCCCCTCGAAAATGAACAGCAGATAATTAGACATTAATTAGTCCATTACAGCCCATTTGCTGCAGAACTGATACTAATCTTTTCATTTTGTTTATTCCACGTTCTCTGAAAAATATCATTCATTCTTCCGCACGCTGGTTCCATGTCAGTCTGCTTTCTTGTGCCTGCTTTTCACCCCTCCCGGTGAGAAATAGCTCTTTTTGTTTTTGCATCTTAATGAGTGTTGGCATGTATCTCTAATTTTTTAATTTGCTGGATCATAATTGTGAAAGGAAGAATTATTATTATTATTTTTGTTGGTGCCGCCATTGCACCGCCATTGTTTCTGTCATAGACTTGCATTATATCATACTAAATAAAGCATGAGATTATGTTCCTGGTTGTGTGTGTGTGTGTGTGTGTGTGTGTGTGTGTGTGTGTGTGTGTGTGTGTGTGTGTGTGCACGTGTGTGCGTGCATGTGCGTGTGCTTGCATGCGTGCGAGTGTGTGTGTGGGCTTTGCCTTTGACATTGCGCCAGGTAGCTAATCATGTTGGATGTTTCCAAGGCTAATGGGTCTTCCTGTCTCCATAATGATGCAAAATGCGGTCCTTGTTGGTTCGGTACTGACACTTTGAGAAATCACAGTTCGTTTGAGTTGCCTTTGGTACTCCCCAGATACAGAAAGCTGAACGTGGGGGTCAATGACCCTTTGTTAAGCTTTTATGAACAAAATCCAATTCCCCTGAAGAGGACCTACGGTGTAGCCCATGGGACAAAAAGCACAGGTGCATCAATGCATTCAATGAAAGAGGAAGACAAAAGGAATGTCTAATGGACCCTGCCTTTGTTCAGTGCCAGAATAAGAAAGCAAGTAGCGCTTAAAGAGCGAGGCTTCATAAACCCCAGGGTGGGAGGGCCTACCATGTGCTGACAGCCTCTAAGTAATCACAGACCGGGGCTGCATTCAAATCCAATTTAACATGCTCCTCTTCCCTTGCTCACTTCCCTCGAGGGAGCTATCTTGTGACGCAATTTGCTACATGCAGCAAGCAAACTTAAAAGGTGCTCTGCAAGGGAGGATTGACGAGAAACAAACAAAAACGGAACCGCCCTCGCAACATTTCGGAAAGTGCAACACCATAGAGTTGAAATGTGACCGCCACATACGTAGTTCTGTGGTGACCGCCCACTTTTTCCCATGTGGATCATTGCATTGTGGGATTCCCTTCTTGGAAGGGAGGATAAACGAGGGAGCGAGGAAACATAATTACTCCCTCCCCTTTCTTAAATTGGATCCGAATCACACTTGGTGTGGCTGCCATATTTCATCCTGGCATTTTGGGGTTTCCCCCCTTGAAGCAAGGGAAGGGAACGACAGGAAGAAAGGATAAATTTCGGATCCGACCGCAGCCCTAGACTTCCGCACAAAATGCACTGTGGCTTGGATTCAAACAATCACGACGCATAAGTAAAACATGCATGACATACAGTACTGAATAAACATTCACAAAGCTGTTGTCATGGCACATAATAGGCTTATAACACATGCGATGACTTGCATTATGTAGATTTCAGACACAGCCTACCATCCATGGCATCTAAAGTTTTTTTTTTTTGTGCTTTTTTGGCTGGGGAAAATGTAATGTGGTGTCATGACGTGTAATAACATTACGTTATTGCTTATAAATGCTGTATTGAGCAATACACC
Source organism: Synaphobranchus kaupii (assembly GCA_029718625.1). Classification (NCBI taxonomy): domain Eukaryota; kingdom Metazoa; phylum Chordata; class Actinopteri; order Anguilliformes; family Synaphobranchidae; genus Synaphobranchus; species Synaphobranchus kaupii. The sequence goes on from CM056376.1 coordinate 132,916,812, forward strand.
ACCCCCCATAGCTATGCCGCTTAAATGTTCTCTTTTATCCGATTGGAAAATGTTAACATACCATTTAATTTAAACTGATATTTAAAATAGCCCCATGAAGATGATGTGATGCTTTATAGTAAGTGAAAAATGTGGTAGTTCAAAAACTGGTGAATAATGGGGAAACTATATGATGTAATACTTTAGACCCCTAGCACTATCAAAGACTTAAAATACTTTAATATTAAAGGCTTTTAATAAATAATTATGAGGCGATTTTGAGGTGAGCACTGATTGATGGATCTGTCTTAAAAACATCAGATTGGAAAGGTGAATGGAGCAATTACATCCCAGTGATACAGACTCTATCAAGACAAATGTCTCTTTAAGACAATAATCTGGGTGTAAAGGATCTTGAAAAAGGGATTTGGTGAATTTGCCTTTTTAACTGAGTACATCAATTGTTTTCAGGATTTAATTATGCAATACCTAAGTTATTCTTTTTTTGGTTGTCTTTGTTTTTGTGTGTTACTTTGAAAAGGATTTGTGGTTGTTTTGAAGGTTTTTATGTTTCGCCTTTGAAGCATTTAAAAAAAGAAAGAAAAAAAATAGGATTACAACAGATTCCAAGAACAAAAAATCATATATGCAAATGGCTTATAGCACTTTTTATTGTAAAATAAAATCAAAATGTAAGTAAAATCTGTACAGCAACCATCTATTCTTGCAGAATTTTCTTGTTTTATTATACTGCTCACATGGTTTAATGGGATTAAAAATAAGTCCAAGAATTAGCCTTGAGAATGAAGCAAATGCTTTATAATGTATATTCTAATGCTTCATTTAGGCAGAAATTCAAATCGCAAAAACAATATAGTCCCATTGCAACAAAATGAATTTCCTCAAGCATCACTGTGCCACGTGCTCCCTCAATGCTTAAAGCTACTTAATGTGTGGAGCTGGAACCATTCAAATGCAGTACAAAGCATCTCTCATCTCTCATCTCTGTTCATTAACCCAAATACAAAACAGACATGGCAAAATGAACTGACATCCATGGCTTGCAGTACCGACAGAAAATAGACGCTTTTTTTTTCTCCTTTCTTTTTAAACAGCTGCTTCTTTGAGAGACAGATGTTGGTAAAATCCATACAGGGAAAATCATTTTAGAGGGAAGGTAATGTACAGTAAGTAACTACGTTAACACACACACCTCTGACTCCATATTCATTCTCAATCTGTTGGTTTCAAAACAAAATTACTGTTGTTAAGTGGTCATTTTATGTATAAGTTATCAAGAATAACTATGTAGTCAAATCATGTACCTGCCTAGTGCCTATTGGTGCATAAATTAACAACAACAAAAGACAATTTTCAAAATTTAATATTGTTGCATTAACAGCACAGGCAAAACAACAAATACTGTATTTTTTAACACTAGGATTACTACTTTCAGCTTGTAAAACTAGGTTTTGCCACACTGTAATAAACACAGTTTTGAATTTTGGAATATCAGCAGAGTTGACATTTCAGGAACAACATTTTATTTGAAAATGCATCTGTTGCTACCTCCCCAAAAAAAGCCCCAATAGTACAGTAGTAAGTCTTTCCATCACCGGGCATTCATTTGTATACCCTCTCACCTATGAAGATTTCCAAAAGGAAATAACTAGAATTCTGCCAATACAAGTATCCAGCTTACTCACGGTGGCCTAAAAATACTCATGATAAGAGTAAATACTGCTGTTTTCATAGCAGCTAGGATTCTGACCTCCCCCTGTTTTCTCAGGCCGTGTGGTGTGCATCTCTACAACCAAACTAATTTGAACATTACTTTACTGAGGCCTAGCTCTGGTAGCGGCTTTCTATCCATGTTAAATGACCTTACTGTAAGGTCAACCTGATCTCATGTGAATTCGGCAATATGTACCGATTGTTAGTGTCTCAAAAAACGGTACCTGTTTCCGAATTTTGCACAAGCGCCCCCTGAGCCTGTACTGGGAACTACTGACTAATGCTCAGTTGTAGACTGTAAGGAGATTTCGTGAAAGATACATAATGCGAGAGAAGCTTGTGATAGAAAAATATAGTTGTGCAAATATAGATTCTTTAAATCTTAACAGTTCGGCCATGAGCCCGAGTTACGTGAACTCCTATGAGGTTATGTTTAGGGGTTATGTTTAGCATTTTTTTACTTTTATTTTATTTTTTTAATTATTTTTTTATTTTTTATAATTTATTTTATTTCAAAATTGTTGGGAACAATATGGTAGCAAAAAGGGACACTATCTTAACAGTTCGGGCATGAGCCCGAGTTACGTGAACTCCTGTGAGGTTATGTTTAGGGGTTGTGGGTGGGGTACGGGAATCACGAAAAAAAAAGAAAAACAATTTTTGCCAAGAAAATTTTTTTGACAAAAAAGCCTTGCCAAGAAAAGCAGTGGGACGCGTAACGTCATATACTACTACCCTCACACGTGATGTTTTCGGCCTATCACAGCCTTTAGTCAGTAGTTCCCAGTACAGGCTCAGGGGGCGCTTGTGCAAAATTCGGAAACAGGTACCGTTTTTTGAGACACTAACAATCGGTACATATTGCCGAATTTCATGAGATCAGGCTCTGTAAGGTGCACTGATTTGAGAGCCTCTGCTAAATGCCTTAGCTGTAATAAGGGAAACTTGCAGAGTGTGAATCTTCCCCCCAATTAGTAACATTGAAAGATCAATTTGTATCATTAATGGGATCTCCTGCTTCTAAAAGGAAAAATACCCACGTGGCCAGGCCTTCCACATACACACTTTTTATAAAGGAAGTCTGCCTTTGTGTTTGCGTTATGGATCCTGTCATTATTCTCATTTCAAAAGCAAAGCAAGAATGCAAGACAGGACAGAAACCAGGAAAAATCTGCATGTATTGTCCCCTTTCAGGGGATATGAACAAGCTGAGACCTGTTAACATACAATATATCCACAGAAAGAGCTCCCGCCTACGTTTTTGCTCAGAAAGTGGACATTGGTGATCATTCAAAAACAAAAAAAACAAAGTGTGATCAAATCCATGCGATACTTTATGTGACAGCTTATTTTTTACCACATAATTTGGCAATCTGACGCTTAAACATTTAAGAAGCGTGTCTGAGAAACAATGCAGCACAATCTGGTCATCTTGTTCATTTGTTTTAATGTATTTCTTTAGCTGTCATCCTGCTTTGAAAAGTATGTTACCTCTGTGAGTAAAAGGCCTTGAAATAACCAACCACTGTGCCAACACATCCGAAACTCATGCGACAAAGCGCCTAATTACTATGTGTGACAGAAATTCTAGCACATACAGTATCTAAAATCTCCAAACAGCTCAGAGAACAGCTGAACAGTATGTATTCATATAAACATAGAGTGGTAGTAGTGGTAGTAGTACCAGTAGTAGTAGTAGTGTTGGTAGTGGTGGTGGCAGTAACAGTAGCAGTAGCAGTAGTAGTAGCAGTAGTAGTAGTGGTAGTAGTTATAGTTATAGTTGTAGTTGTTGCTGTTATTAGTACCACTACTACAAACTTCGCTGGGTAATCACCGAACCAAGCAGTGATTTTGCTGTGATATCTGGGATTCAACCAGTTTCTGCTTAAAAACCTCAAGTACGACTCTGGCGTCAGTGCCCGTGGGCGGCTGGCTCTCTTTTCCCAGCGGAGAGCTTTGGTGAATGAACTTCCCTGGTACGGCACTTTTTCCCCATTCTCCCCAGAGCTCCAGCTCATCAACAATTAATGAAGAGAAGGCACATTATATGTGAACACGGCAGGGTTTCCCTCTCTTGCACTCTCTCGACTCATTAAAATCCTTTTAACAGGTTCAGGGGAGAATCCCACTCTATGACAGCCTTCATATCTGTAACGGAAGATCATTTTATTTAAGAGGAACAACTATGATTTAAATTTTTATTAATATTACCATTGCCCCGGCCCTATTCCAGGAAATGCCCTGACACCTGGCAATTGCATCTAAATTCATAAGGCCTGTATATTGCTGAGGTTCCCTTTTGATGCAATAGTTTACTAATCAACCCTCTTAACTAATGTCAGTAGCTTTTTTCTCAATATGTAACATATGGTGTAAACACCACAGTCGTGTTCCTGAGGATGCGCTGATCACCGTGGGTATAAATAAATATGTCCCTCAAAGTGATTTATTGTAACATTTGCCATATTTTCGTGATGAGGTAAGCGCAAAAACGCGCCTGGGCGCAAGCGGGATTGCCGTAAACGTGGGCTGCGTTAAACCCGTGTTGCGTCAGCATGGGTTTGGTGCCGCAATAGGGAGCACGGTCAATAGAAACATTCGCCGCTGTGCATGTTTGGTAGTCAACAATGCGTTTGCGTTTTAAAACAATCCAGGCTAGGTTTAAACTGAAAACGCTGATGCATTCTGCCATTTTGGTGGCGTTATGAATGCATTGCACATATAAAGTAAATGCATGATGAGAACACAGATGCGAGAAATACCTTATTTCAATTTGATTATTTGATATGCAAGCCGTGTTCAGTTATGCAGTCCAGTGTCAGCCCGTCAAATAGTGTAAGATACACATTTGTTAAATGCATGTCGGGGCACACGTTCATGTTATGTTAATTTTTTAACAGTCACTGCAATCAAAGGGAGAACATAATTGTATGCCGTATGAGGCGGCACTACGGGAAGCAAGTTTACGAGCAGCGCATTCACAGAGGCTGTTAGGGGACAGTGGCTATCCATTAAAATCGTGGCTACTTACGGCACTTCCTTTATTGAGCCCAGAACACACTGACAACTTTCTACTATTTGTGTGTTAGGCAGGGCTATAGGTCAATGATTGAGCGAATCTTTGGAATGTTAAAAATGCGTTTTGGAGGTTTGGATCGTAGGACGACATTACAATATAGCCCCCAGAAACTTGTGCATTCTTTCTGTCATGCTGTATTCCACCCAACATAATGGCGGCAGTGTGGTGCGATGGTTATGGAACCAGGCTTGTCGCCCAGGTTCGATTCCCAGCTAGGACTATGCCGTTGCACCCTTCAGCTACGTACTTTACCTGAATTTCTTCAGTATACAGTGGTGCTAGAAAGTTTGTGAACCCTTTAGAATTCTCTGTATATCTGCATAAATTCGATCTAAAATGTGATCACATCTTCCTCAAACTTGATAAAGTGAACCCAGCTCAACAAAAAACACAAAAAAACATTATTCTTTTATAATTTATTTATTGAGCAAAATTATCCAACGTTAAATGCTTTGTTGGAAAAAGTATGCAAAACCTTGGATCGTACATATTTTTAAAGTATCACATTTAATATTTGGTTGCATATCCTTTGCATGCTGTTACTTCCTGAAGTCTGTGACCCATCAATATCAAAATACTCTCGATGTCTTATTTTCAGGTACTGTTACAAGCGATACTATAACCTCTCTGCATTTGAATGGATCTATGGGATCTATGGGAATTGGGGGGTGAGACTAGATTCAGCTGTAAATTACACTAGAACAGTATGGAACACATGACTGGCTAAATGGCTGTAAGCCATCCAGGGTCTAAGGTATCAAACGAGCCCCAAACCATCACTCTGGGATCAGATATGGAGTAGATGTGGATGGATCACTGCAAGGGTTATTTCTCCTGACTCATTTCGACTCATAGAACTCTATGGGGAAAAAAGTCAGGAGAAGAAACCTTTAAAGTGGGAATAGTCACCTGTGGAGTTGTTTCTCGGGTGAGTGTACGTTCATCTTCTCAAGTGCATGTCTGAGATTAATGAAACTTAAAGTGGCGGAAACTTGAAGTAGTGATTTTTTGTTGTTGTTGTTGTCGTTTATTTTTAACAGTGGTATTAAACAAAAATTTATAGCAAAAAAACACACGAAACAAGCATTGGCATATAAATGGAAAATACATTTTTGTTGAGGGGGAGATGAAAACTTTTGGGTCTCACCTTTGTTTTGATATCACGAGTAATGGTTCGTAAAGACGCTCGTAACGGAGACTCACATAACACGCTCGCTCGTCAGCCATGACGAAATTAGCAATTGGAAGTGCTAACACGGGAAAGAAATGGAGCGATCTGATTGGCCATAATGAAACCAAACCCCCATTACACCCGCAGTTAATTTATTCCTATAAATCCAGCCTCTTTCTGCGCCATAGTTGAGCTAAAGCCCGGTGTCACGAAATTAGCGAAATTGAGTTGGACGCACCCTAATTCCCCAGTGCCCTGTGTTACGGAAAGCGTTTGACAATTGCGCCTTGACTGTTAAAATAGGGCCCATAGTGCTGGATTGTCTCTTAACCACTTTCAGGCACTCTCCAGAGTATGCAATTATGCATTAAACTGAGTGATCTGAATTTCTTATCTCAGGTGTAACAGAGAACCACTGTGGTTTGCTTACTGTGTATGCCTTGGAGTGCCTTTGCCATCACCTTGCTAACAGAACAGCATAGAGCAGACTGTGTTCATGTCAAAGAGGAATGCAAAAGTTCACATAGAATTAAGTGTACATGCAGTTTACTGACAATTCTGTGCATATACAGTACAGCTGTTAAGCGAGAAATCACAGGTGATTATTTTTCCGTGGTCATACACAATGGACAGACATTGTACTCGTTCATGTAACATGTTTAAAATCAGGCATGTGTCCCAGCGTTTAGCCAACTGCATTGCTTTGCCGATGGAGACAGAGTCCAATCCATCATACAACCATACTGCCTCAATGTTCTACATCATACAGTATAAGGAAGTATTTATCACTTCAAATTCAGAGCTTCAATCTGGTCATATCAGGGACTTAAAGAAAATATTCTCAGCTAACATGTTGAAATATTTAATTTAAAACACAAACACACAAGCAAATGCGTACGCACACACGCAAAGGAAAACCAGCCAAAACTGGAACACAAGGCAGCACCGATCTCTTGCACCTAACAATCAATCACACCCCAAAGACAATTAACTGCTCAAGGTGGAACTGACAATATGCTAGCTGAAGAAGAATAGTTTGGAAATTAAAGACATCTTGGAGCCCATGACATGTTAATATGGGTTTAAATACGCATTAAAATAAACACACAGTCATTACTGAAAAGTCAATCTTAGTGAAGACGAGGCCCTCATCATAGCAGACCTAAATCTAATACTGCCTTTTGAGGTGGTTATACAGTGCAGTCCATAAGTATTTGTAAGGTGACACAATTTTTGTTGTTGTTTTGGCTCTGTATTCCAGCACACTGGATTAAAGTGTAGACTTTCAGCTTTAATTTGAGGGTTTTTACATCCATATCAGGTGAACCGTGTAGGAATTGTAGCCATTTTTATACATAGCCCCCCCCCCCCCCCCCCCCATTGTAGGGGACCAAAAGTAATTGGACAAATTAACATAAACTAAAATAAAGTCATCATATTTAATATTTGGTTGCATATCCTTTGCATGCCATTACTTCCTGATATCTGTGACCAAATACTCCATTCATGCCCATAAAGCATTAGTTTGGAACTCCTGTTTCAAAACATTGCTCTTCCGTGAATGACAGTTTCACTTAAATCCAAAAAACACTGAATTTGGAAGATATCGCCATTATTGTGAGGCTAATTCTTTTAAACTTTTCCATGTGATATATGAGCTACTATTTATTAAGGGACCAGCTGAGTACACATGTTATATCATAACTCGGATGTCGACCTGCCTTAGTACGAATGCTTCCAACTGCTGAAACTTACTCAGCTGATCCAAAATCATTCAATTGCTTGTAAAAGTGTTGTGCAATGTATAAAGTAAGTTTTCCAAATTACTTGAGTTATCAATTTAGTTATGAACATCATGTGGCTCAAAGGAAATGTATTTATATGTAAATAATATATTTATATATGTAGCATAGCACAGAGAGCAGCAACAGACAGGAAAAGGTCCCATTGCCACAGACAACGGCCTGTATTCAATCAACATTTTTCCTTACCTTTCATTTATGCAAACGTTACACTTTTTCTTCACAAACTGAATTTGGAAAGTTTGTTTTAGCGACTGCTCAAAATGGATAGACATTCAGCAATGCGTATGTCAATAATCTCAATAACTGTAAATTGGCATATGGTGCATCTCACTTGGCATATTATGATAATAATAATAATAATAATAATAATGCATGGCATTTATATAGCGCCTTTCTAGATACTCAAAGCGCTTTACAATGATAATGCCACTTGCTGCATCAATGGTGAAAGGCATGTGATGCAGCTATTGCCATAAGCATGTATGCATGTTTATGTTTGCTATGAAGTGCTTATGAAGGAGTCACGTTACGGAAACCATTCATACAAAATGGTTCTCAAAGCTGCCACTCATTCATTAGGCTTTTCCTCTGACTGGTGGAGGTATAATGAGGGCTAATTGCCCCGATCAGTAATTTTAGCTTTTGTGCCAAGACCAACTTTTTTGAGGCAAATCACAAGGTCATTAAAATGCAACTGCACCATGCATTTACACCAATCCGCACCCCTAAATGACTGATAGAGCTGTTTTACACTCATTCAACATGCACACTAAATAAAGCAAAGCTGGAAATAGCAATAGCATAACATTTTTTTTTTTGGTCTGTCTGCGCCACATGAAAATACCAACGTTGCACTAACCAGCTTTGTATGCATGTTGGACACTCATATTGTGCCTTGTGCTGTTGTTTTTTACAAATACAAACCAGGGCCCACTGCCTTCAGCAATATGTTACCTATTGCCCACACTTCATGCATAATGTAGGCCTAGTGACCAACAACCACCCAGAGCATGCGTGTGTGTGAGTGTGTGTGTGTGTGTGTGTGTGTGTGTGTGCATGCGTGCGTGTGTGCGTGCGTGCGTGCGTGCGTGTGTGTGTGTGTTCCAGCGGGGGAAATCTGGGCACTGAGGAGCCAGCGGGGGTAATGCGGGCACTGAGGAGCCAGCGGGGGAAATCTGGGCACTGAGGAGCCAGCGGGGGAAATCCGGGCACTGAGGAGCCAGCGGGGGAAATCTGGGCACTGAGGAGCCAGCGGGGGAAATCCGGGCACTGAGGAGCCAGCGGGGGAAATCCGGGCACTGAGGAGCCAGCGGGGGAAATCTGGGCACTGAGGAGCCAGCGGGGGAAATCTGGGCACTGAGGAGCCAGCGGGGGAAATCTGGGCACTGAGGAGCCAGCGGGGGAAATCTGGGCACTGAGGAGCCAGCGGGGGAAATCCGGGCACTGAGGAGCCAGCGGGGGAAATCCGGGCACTGAGGAGCCAGCGGGGGAAATCCGGGCACTGAGGAGCCAGCGGGGGAAATCCGGGCACTGAGGAGCCAGCGGGGTTTGACACAGAAAGTTAAGTTAAGGCAGTCTTTGTGATGCGCAGTTTATTGGAGGAAATTGGCGACAGAAGTAAAATGGCGTTATGAAGATCTTATTCTACACAATCACAGCTGCGGTTTTGGGCCTTCTGGGGAAAGCGCCTTATGGCCTCCCGACGGTCAACGCTGGTCACGCTTTCAGAAACATCAGTCCTGGAGCCTCCAGGCAAACGAAAAAAAGTAAGCGCTCGGTCGGTCCACCGCCTGTAATATGATAAAAATTTCATAACAGGTCCAGCTGAATTATTAACTCTGAGGTCAGTGCCACAGACTTTGATTAACTTGGTGGCTGTGCTTACTAGGTACAGACAAATGAATTAAAACCTGTTTTGTTTTTTTTTCTCCCTGCATGGCCCCCCTCCCCATGTTGAGCCCCTATGCTATACTTCCCAGGGGGTCTGCAGTCATTAAGAATGTGTTTTATTCTGACAGCAATTTAGCTTATACCATCTGTCTGCGTGCGGCAGGCTGACCCTCTCTGGGATTCGTCGTAAATTTCATCGCTGTCACACCTGGAGGGAGGGGACTCGTCAAGCGCCGAACGAGGCGATGAAAGACACGCCGCGCTATTAAGGTGAAACAAACAGCCTTACAACAGTAGCGCACCTAACTGTAGTTAAGTTATTTTTTACAGATTTTAAAAAATAAAATAAAATGTACAAAGGCAATAGAAGGCGTCCGTCGGGAAGAGTTCGCGGTACTGCCGCTTGTGGTGATGATTAATGCGTGTCAAAAAAACAAACAAACAAACCGAGAGTTTTAATCAAGCGACGACTCTTCTGGGAGGCCGCCACAATCGACAGGAGCTGGAAGTGACGGGCACGAGAGTTAACTCCTGCTATACATGTTTCCCACTGCATCTAAAATAACACTCTCAAATGTAGCCTTAGAAGGTATATATACGGGACTAGGTTAAAGTGTAAAGACGCAATTTTATTTTATATTTATTTAACCAGGTAGCAGGCGTTGGGCGATGTGATGATCGTATATCTTCATCAGTACAATTTCAGACATGATATGCAAATCGTGGAGATTGTCCTTCAAACCTTTCTGAAATAATACTCTGGGTATGATTGCTAACCATTGCTTGCATTTTTAACATAATATAGTTTTTTGTTTTTTGTTACCTATGGTTAGGCTTCAATTTCACAGCATCAATGAGTAACCGCTATGAATGAGTAGAATATGTCAATGCTGACAATATAAGCCAAAGACTTCCCAGCACAATGCTGCTATCAATGAGCTTATGATCTTACATTTACAGACTCGCAAAATATGCAGGAGATTGTCAAGCCAATCAGATGTAGGGGGGATTAGACAACCAGATACAGAGAGCCACTTTTGTGGAAATTTGACCAAGACACAGAGGTTAAAAAGCACCAAGAAAGCACCAAGTGTGTCAAGTACTCCGGGATCTTTAATGACCACTATTAAACAGGACCACTGTTAGTTTAACCTCTTGTCCAATGAATGGCACCTCCTGTAGCACAGTGTCCCCATCACTGTGCCAGGGCACTGAATTCTGATTTTGAGTCCCGCCTACTGGTCCTCCAACACAAACATAGGTTTAGAAGGTCTCCCATCCAAGTATTATACAAGCTCACGCCTGCTTAACTTCTGATGGAAGAGGGACCTCAGCGTGGAACACTCAGCCATATCCGAGAAGTATGAATCTGTGGCCTTCCTGTTCCTTATTAAATCCAGTCTGTGATTACAAAGCGTTTATGTGACAGCTATTCTGAGATTTGCCGATTCAGTTTTCTTTTATTAATGACCAAGGACTCTTTTCGTGACACACTGGGAACTGAACGCATCTTGTTTATTGCTCTGCCGTGGTGACATGCATCCTTCTTTTGAAAGACAAGCGTGAAATGTTGAATCTTGTAAATCTCCCTTTCACTGCAAGTTTCCCAATAGCGGTTGCATTGGTTAGCCAAGGTTGAAAGTCATAAAAATGCTGCTGCATTGTGTAGAATCAAGATAAATGTCATTTAATTTCATCTACGTGGGTGGTCTAAGTAATGGTTTGAGTATTCATAATATAAATTTTGTAGACATCAGAGCATTCCATAAATGATGATTGATCCTGCGTAAAGGTCAGAAAATGTCTGAATGAGCCTTCTGTCGTTCGCGCCTGTGCTTCCAACTCCATGATAATTTCTCAGATATAGAATTTCACATCACGACACATTGAGATGAGGGCACACATAATGCATGTGCATATGGCATTTGTGATATGCGGTTGATGAAACATCCATTATCTGGACGGAAAACACCAGTGTAATGCAGGCATACTGCGGCCTGTCCTCTGCAATCCATCATTACAGCTCTGGATTATTATAAACCTTAATTGCCACATTGCCAATACGAGGTCGTATGTGCAAACTCTGCCCCTCAAACTTGCCTCGATTAATTATTTAGATTTAGAACAGAAAATAGGGGGTGGCTTCAAACTAACGTTACACCAAGAAATATAATAATTTTCATGTGTGTACCTACATTTATCTTTTGTAGAATATATTTCAGTGAGTACTGTATAATTACATATAGGTGTAGTTGTATTCTCAGTACACTTCATGTATGTTTCATTGATTCCTCTGTTCTTATGCAATTGATATTTGTTGAAATGTTCGCCATTTTATATATATATATATATATATATATATATATACAGATCCTTTCCAAAAAATTTGAATATCATGGAAAAGTTGTTTTTTTCCATAATTCCATTCAAAAAGTGAAACTTTCATAGATTATAGATTCATTACACACAAAGTAAAATATTTCTAGCCTTTATTTGTTTCATTTTTCATAATTTTGGCTTACAGTTCCAGAAAACCCCCAAAACAGTATTTCAAGAAATTAGAATAGTGTGTCGAAAATCTGCATTTACTTCAGTTATTTCAGAGAATGAGTGGAGTGGCTTGACTCGAGGAATCCGACAGTTGTAGCCCATGTCCCGGATACGTCTGTACGTGGTGGTTTTTGAAGCACTGACTCCAGCCTCAGTCCACTCCCTCTGCATCTCCGCCAAATTTTGGAATCGTCTTTGCTTGACAATCCGCTGAAGCCTACAGTCATCTCTTTTGCTTGTGCACCTTCTCCTGCCACATTTTTCCCTTCCACTAAACTTTCTATTGATATGCTTGGACACTGCACTCTGTGAACAGCCAGCCTCCTTAGCGATGACCTTTTGTAGCTTACCCATCTTCTAGAGGGTGTCAATGATGGTCTTCTGGCCAATTGTCAAGTCTGCAGTCTTCCCCATACTGAACCAAACTGAGATAAACTTTGCAGGTGTTTTGAGTAAATTAGATGATAGTGTGACACTCAGTCTAAAACATTCATTCTCTAATTTCTTGAAATACTGTTTTGGGGGTTTTCTGGAGCTGTAAGCCAAAATTATGAAAAATGAAACAAATAAAGGCTAGAAATATTTCACTTTGTGTGTAATGAATCTATAATCTATGAAAGTTTCACTTTTTGAATGGAATTATGGAAAAAAAAAACTTTTACATGATATTCTAATTTTTTGGAAAGGATCTGTATATATACCCCTATGGAAAAAGAATATGCTGCAGTATATTGTAAATATATCACAATTATCTTCACAATATATTTAAAATATACTGCAGTATATTTAATTTCCATAAGGGTGTGTATATATATATATATATATATATATACACGGCAGCCAATATTGGTTCAAGCCTTGGCAAAGACGGGCTAAACTTCCGCCCACGAGGATGTAACATTACAAGGAATGTTAAATAAATAAATGTGATCAGCGGTTTGAGCTCAAAGCATGTTCAAGCAGCTCTGACTGCACAGATGGGTTGAGTGATCTGAAGAAAACGGTTGAATTTTTCTGCATTTATAATACAGTGATGTAACTTGTTAGAACAGTTGTTAGAATGTCTATTTTGTGTAATGCAGAGATTTCTATGTTGGTCGTAGCAAAGCTAAGCCACAACTTCGTAAACATGCAGTATATGTCACACGCTCTTTATTGCGTTCACATGATGGTCAGGATTCATTATTTATTTTAAGAGGGGCTGGGGCCAGTTTAAAGGTACAATTAAGACATTACAATGAAAAGATGAGAAACTTTATGTAAAATAATGTCTTTGATTTCATTTGAACTGCTTTAATTCTTGTGGCTTCTGACTATACTATACTATATTGTTGTCCAAGGAATTGGACAACAAACAGTTCGCAGTTTATTGGTTCAAAATAGTTTGAAGTAAGAGTTTGACACATTTCCTCCTTAACATTAACCAAGGGCACCTGTACAGCAAATGGAAGCATATTTGCCTACAAGACCCAGAATGCTTCACTCTGCTGCAAGACTCATAGTTGCATCACAGTCCCATGTATACTGTAGTTCCAAGAATGAGAGCTCCCAAAATTTCCCAATAGTAAAATACATTTCCCAATAGTAATTGAGAACCACTTTCCCTCTCCGTAGAACTACAGTGTTCACAGTGTTGAGTTCACATTTATCTAAAAGAATATTAATAGAAAATATTAATAGAGCCATGCCACTGTTCAACAAGTTTTTATGTAAAATAAAGGGGATATTATTTAAATGCAGTGAATTTTACAGAAAGTACTAATTGAAACATTGAGGGCACTATATCATTTTTTTTCCCCAGGAAGGGCCAAATGACTTATTAAATATAAAATACAATCTGTTTGGTTGCTAGCTTACATGCCATTGTCAGTTAGGAAGAGAGATTGCTGTTATGAGAATAAAAAGACGCAGGCAAATGAATCATTAATTAAGATGACAGCAATTATGTATTTCCACAGCTAATGAGTGCAGATGCTCTGAATGAAGATAATAGCCATGCATTTCTCCCAGGTATTGCGACGTGCCAGAAAGCCCGCTTTATGTCATCTCCTCACAATTTCTGCATTGCCGCATCGCATGTTTTTGCAGCTCTGACTGCAAGAGAGTACAGGTCAACTACCCGGGCTGAATGCAAATCCCCTTTCCCCTCGTTTGAAGACAATGATGGTATAGCTCCTCTCCAGAGATCCCAAACAACAGATTCATTGTGATTGCTGATTAAAAGAACATGACATGCATTTACCTGCTCTAGGTGGTTGTACCTGTGGACTTTTTTTTGTACTGTTCATTTCTTTTGTAACTCGCTGCACGAATTGAACTTCAAACGGTTGAATTAAATGGTCGACACTTCTTTCTCTCTGGCCCAGAGTAAGGGTAATGCTCTTTCTTATTCCTCAGACACATAAGAACCGCGCCCTTGTCCAATTCCATTACCGGTCAACTAATCTGCAAATCCATAACTGCATTCTATTTTCGGGTCGCACTTAAGAGCAGGCAAATGGGAGGGGGGCATTAAATGTAGAATCTCCCTGCAAAGCTGGGATTGGATTCTCCGCCATGGCACCTTCTGTACTGTGACTCCTGTCTGTATCTGTAACCCTGTCTCTATCTTTTTCCCCTAAATACCACAGAGTATGTGTGTGCGTCATGTGTGTGTATATGCATGTGTGTCCGTGTGTATGTGTGTGTGTGTGTGCCTACACATGCACATACATGTACTGTGTGCTCCCCTTTCATAAAAAATAGCATGAGGACACACATACACATGTATGTGTGCATGTGTGAGTGTGTGTGTGTGTATGTGCGTGTGTGTGTGCGTGTGTGTGCGTGCACGTGTGTATGTGCATGTGTGAGTGTGTGTATGTGTGCATGTATGAGTGTGTGTGTGCATGTGTGTATGTGCGTGTGTGTGCGTGCATGTGTGAGTGTGCATGTGTGAGTGTGTGTGTATGTGCGTGTGTACATATGTGTGTGTGTATGTGTGTGTGTGTGTGTGTGTGTGTGTGTGCATGTGTGAGTATGTGTGTACACATGTGTGTGTGCATGCGTGTGTGTGTGTGTGTGTGCGTGTGTGCACATATGTGTGTGTGCGTGCACGTGAGTGTGTGTGTGTGTGTATGTGCATGTGTGAGTGTGTGTATGTGTGCATGTATGAGTGTGTGTGTGCATGTGTGTATGTGCGTGTGTGTGCGTGCATGTGTGAGTGTGCATGTGTGAGTGTGTGTGTATGTGCGTGTGTACATATGTGTGTGTGTATGTGTGTGTGTGTGTGTGTGTGTGCATGTGTGAGTATGTGTGTACACATGTGTGTGTGCATGCGTGTGTGTGTGTGTGTGTGTGCGTGTGTGCACATATGTGTGTGTGCGTGCACGTGAGTGTGTGTGTGTGTGTGTATGTGCATGTGTGCACATACACTATGTGCGTGCACATTTGCGTGTGTGTGTGTGCATGTGTGAGTGTATGCGTGTGTGTGTGTGTGTGTGTGTGTGTGTGCGTGTGTGAGTGTGTGTGTGTGTGTGTGTGTGTGTGTATGCATGAGCATGTGTGTGTGTATGAGCATGTGTGTATGTGTTTATGCGTGTGTGTGTGTGTGTGTGTGTGTGTGTGTGTGTGTGTGTGCATGTGTATGTATGAGCATGTGTGTATGTGTTTATGCGCATGTGCGTGTGTGTGTGTGCGTGTGTGTAGGAGCAGGTAAGGAGTAGGAAAATGTGCAAAACAGCAGCAGAGACACAAAGAGAAACAATATTCTGTAGAGATGAAGACCTGGAGTGTGTTGGAGAGTAATTATTAAGGTGTGGAATATATTATTCACCAACAGTGATATGGGAGGTTAGGAAAAATAAATAAATAAAAAAACATTCAATTTCTTACTCTAAATGTTCCTGCCTCTAAGCAAGTTTGCAAACTACCAAAAGCAATCGCTGACATTTCGAGTCTGGAGAAACAAAGTAATTTCCATAGCTGTTCTGAGCAAATTGTAGGTTGAGTCAGAGTCCGTTTGAGACGAGAGAATAAGGTACACATGGTGATGCCCTCGAGACAGTGAAATAAGAAATACATTGAAGTGTCATTTATTTAGAGATCTCCACTTTAATCGTGAGCCTTGAGATGTCCAGTCCACAGTACGCTGAGAGGCACAAACCGCCATTTTCAGTCCTCTTTTTCAACAACAAAGACAATGACATCAATATTCCACACGTAAGCCCACCTTGTGCAAAAATTGCATAAAGAATAAGGAAAAAAAAAAAAAAAACACTTTTTAATTTTCATGGGAAATAAATAAATTAATAAAACATAAGCTCTTCCCATGCTTTTTATATCGCACACTGCTGTTCTGAACTCAATTTCACCCTCCACTGGCTCCCATACAATTTGGACAGGCTGACGCCAACAGCAGAAAGTGAGAAGAACGCTACATTTTTTATTTTTTTCTCTCTGTCTTTTTTTTTTTTTTTGTTGATTCTTTGTTGCTTAGGAGATATTATGCGATGTACAAACGGGAATGAGTGGCATCTCCGGGATCCACTCAGGGTTCAGCTAACAGTTCATCTTTGGTGTTCCCAGCGTCCCAATGTCAATGAGAAACACTGTCACTGCAGGCCCACGTTGTCACTCTCATCACTGTGAGAAACGGCAAAAAAAAAAATGCACGTTTATGAACGTTCGACGCGTAGCTAGCGCTGCAAATATAGGGACCCTGGAGACCTGTCAGTCGCACCAGCATCTTCCCCGTTTAGATTATCTCAATGAGGGCGACAGACTCCAGAGCAGCCTCTTCAACTCATCTTTCCTGGGAGCCAAATTATTTTTAAACAAGGCGCATACAGACCACACACTTTCCATATTTTATAATACAAGACTGATTGTATTTTAAGCAAAGTACGCGCCCTCTTAAAAAATATGCACAACCATAATTACTGTCACTAGTGGGAGGTTTGCTGACAGAGAATGCCTCCGAGGTATATACCACGGCGTGACCGTGCTCGCACATCGCACGACCCCCATTGCGATTTGAATCAAACTGAAATTATTGGACCACTTTCCAGCATTTCTCTCATACTCATCCTACTGCCCATCTGCCTCATAGTACCAAAGGCCATGAACATGAATTCATGGCTTTAAGAGGCCGTCCTCTTGAGAACGCAATGCTGCTACACTTACACTGCCTCTTAGCTATACTGTTCATCCAAAGCCATGTCTAATTGCTGTTGTAAGAAAGATAATTTTTATAAGACCTTACCTCCAAAACAAACAGTCGTGATAGCAGCGGCAGCCCATTAACTGTAACTACGTATGAAAAGGTACGTGTTCACATGCCGCTAACCTTCTGATATAAGAATTACTCCTATTTATTCATCATTATTCTACTTATTTTTATGTACTGTACATAATGCACTCTTGTCAGTCTGTGAAGTATAAATGTCTCTTCAAAGGAAAATAACTCCAAATCCTAATCATAAATCTTAACACTTAACCCGTGTGTTAGTCTCCATTGCCAGTGGCAAAGTTCATGTGACTGTTCATCTCAATGAGAGAAGTGCAATTGGTAAAATTATATTTCATAAAGGTACATTATTGCCACTTGTATGTGTGTAATAGACTCAGACATCAGAATACAAATTCTTCATAAAAGAACAGATTTCCAGTGTGAAGCCAGTTAAGGAAAAACACACTGTCTGAATGTGTATAAGCTTCCTTTAAGAGGAAAACAATGATGTCTGTCGGAGAGAAACAGTCCAAGCAGGTATGTTAACGGTATCTCCAGCACAGGATACGCATTGATTTGAGGCCTACGGTATTTGGAGTCATATTTTTCTTATTTATCTCTGTCTATCTAGCTGTAGGCAGAGAAAAGTGTGACCGGAATGCCAACAGAATGGCTGCTGTATTCTACCTTATCAGTGAGCCTGACTCTTCCACAGCAAGGACCGAACCATTGTGCGAGGAGAAAATTAGATTCTTACGTGTATGGTTTCTGCATAAAGCCGAGTTAATTATTCAAAGCGTAGGCCTGAGAATTTTCAACAATTTAGACATTCCATTCAGACACAGTTCAGGCCCACTGAGCTGTTGCTTATCACCAAGGCTTTGATAATTGGCTTAGACGTATCAAATAAACTTTCTGGAGAATTCAGAAGTAAGCAGGTATGACATTCTAATAGGGGATTCATTAGGCCTTCCTCCACACGGTAATGTATCTGAACGTACGATGGCATTTTCTACTCCGAACGATTCATTCTTTTTTTTCTTTTTTTTTCTCTCTGTGAACAAAATGTATTCACAGTAGTGATCTAATCCGATAGAGAGCTCCGTGTTAGCCTCGGTCTGTGGGCTGCTGGGATTTAATGGAAAGTGACATAGTACATCATGGCTGAAAAAAAGCATCATTTTTGGCAATGTGCAAAAAAAAAAATATATAATTATTTAATTTAAAAAAATTTAAAAAAGGAGCAGCCAGCCATCCTTGGATTTCTCCCTTGGCAAGAGGAGACAATTGTCGTTAGCCCGAGGCTGGGCTGCCCTTTGGGGCAAAGCGTAAGTCCAAAGAGGATAGAAAACGATCCTTGGAAGCGCTGTCTTCCCTTAACCTACTCTCTTCAAACCGAGTGTCAAAGATGATGCGAGATAAATATTGGTATGCACTACGGTACGCTGTTGCCAAGCATCTAAAATAAGGTAATGAGGTTTATTTCATACATGCCTTTTCTGTGCTTTTCAGAGCGTACGTGCCAAAAAAAAAAAAGAGCCACAACATCATTTCATAAAGACAGCTAGAACAGAGTAATATATTCCTTCGGGGGGGGGGGGGGGGGGGGGGGGAGCAGAGAACATTGAAATTTTGATTTGATTTCAAATATGTAAGAGAAAGAATTATGATTTCTCAAACTCTGTTGCTGTGCGACACCAAACTATAATTTTAATGAGACGCCGTGTGGCAATAATCTGCCTACTTTTGTAATTTTGATGAAAGAAAACGTGGCCCATCACTGCCCCCGCTGCGAGCGTTGCTGGCCAGTCCTCTAAATTTAGATTGTGTTCATGTTGGTCTGGTTCCTCTGTTCCGCCATAATAAAAGACGACTTGCAGAGGAACTCCAGACTGGGTTTCTCACACCCCTGAGGCCACCGGTGACAAGACTGCCACCCAGATGAGTGATGACAGCTGAATCTCCTAAACACCCACGTGTTATAGAACGAAGCAGTTTCTCCATTTCTGTCAAAGGGCAGAAGAGCATGAAATGAATCACTCACTTCTTCTGAAAACAAAGAAACGGGTGTAGTTATACAGTTAAATGCAAAAGTGTTGGGACAGCAATGCATTTTTTTTGTTGTTTTTGCTCTGTACTCTAGCACATTGGATTTGAAATAAAACAATGAATATGAGGTTAAAGTGCAGACTTTCAGCCTTAATTTGAGTGTATTGTCATCCATATTGTATGATCCATGTACGAATTACAGCCTTTTTTTGTACATAGTCCCACTATTTTACGGGAGCAAAAGTAATGGGACAAATTAACATAATCTGAAATAAAATTGCCGTATTTAGTACTTAGTTGCAAATACTTAGCATTCGATGGCAGCCTGAAGTCTTCGACCCATAGACATCACTGCTGGGTATCTTCCCTGGCGATGCACTGCCAGGCCTGTACGGCAGCCATCTTTAGTTCCTGTTTGCTTCTGGGGCGTTTTGCCTTCAGTCTTGTCTTCAGCGAGTGAAATGCATGTTCATTTGGATTCAGGACACGCGATTGACGTAGCCAGTCAATAACATTCCACTTTTTGGCCCTGAAAAACTCATTGGTTGCTCTATCAGTACGTTTGTGATCATTGTCAGGCTTCAAGGTGAAGCGCCGTCCATTTTTTGAGTTTTGAGGCATTTGGCTGGATCTGAGCAGTAAGATGTTTCTTTACACTTCAGAATTCATCCTGCTGCTGCCATCAGCAGTTACATCATCAATGAACACCAGTGACTCAGTTCCAGTCGCAGCTTACATACCCCGGCCATAATACTCCACCATGTTTCACTGATTTGATTTGATCAACTTTTTTATCCCCCACGGGACATTTTTGTGCGGTCAGCGTACATAAAATCAATAAAAAGATACACAAGACACAAGCCGCTCACTGATGTGAGTGTTAGGGGGTAGTGCTCTGGATTGTGAGCAGTTCCTTTCGTTCAGCACACTTTCCTCTTTCCATCACTTTGGTGCAGGTTAATAATCATCCCATCTTTCCAAACTTTGTTGTTTACCAGTTGTGTATATCTTGCGGTGAACCCTCTGAGGGTATGTTGGTGTAGTCTTCTCTTTATGGTAAGTCTTTGACACATCTACTGTATGCCTACATCCTGGAGAGTGTTCTTGATCTGTTCAACAGTTGAAAAGGGGTTCTTCATAATTGAAAGTATTCTTCAGTCACCCACTACAGTGGTCTTCCATGGTCTACCAGGTCGTTTGCTATTGCTGGGCTCGCCAGCGTGCCCTTGCTTCCTAAACAGTTGCATTTCACGCGCGCAATGTTTCGGCTATGTCTCTGACCAATTCATTCTGATTGTCCAGCCTCGCGATGGGCTGCTTTATTTGGTCCTTATTTGGTCTGAAAAGACTACAAATGCAAATTCCACACCTATAATCAACTCTAGACCTTTTGTTAGCTTTCTTGTGCATGAGCTAATGGTGCAAAAACAGTTGAGCAGCCAACTGTCCCATTACTCTTGCTCCGCTAAAATCTAAAATGGGGGTTGGGGGGGGGGGGGGGGTATATTTAAAAAAGGCTGCAATTCATACATGGCTCACCTGATATGAATGCAACTAAACTCAAATTAAAGCAGACAGTCTGCCCCAAACTCATATTAATTGTGCAATTGTCTCCTTTTGCTTTTTATGACATTGGTGAACATATTGGAAGATCTTTGACCAGTCCTTAACGGAAAATCCTTCCAGATCCTTTGGTCTGTTCATGTGGACTGCCCTACTCAATTAAAACCACAAGTTTGAAAAATAACCACAATGCATTCAACTTCAAGAATACACTAGTAACTTGCACATGTATAAGGTTCATAGCATAAATAGCAAGAAAGTTGCTTATATGAGCTTGTGTTTGAACTTAGTTAATATTTTGTTCGAAAAATATTATTTTAATTATTCAGACGTCAAGGCTTTCATACGGTTATGCAGCCTCATAAAACTTAAGGAAAATGGCACAGTAATATTTAAAAAAATTTCAATGTTATGTTGCCAAAAAAAAATTTCCACATCAAACTAGATGCTTCTCACCAGAGTAAAAAGGTTTATTTTGTTCTGAGAAAAATGTTGAAAGTGAAGGATAAGCTGCCGTAGCCTACATCCCCAATATATGCCTCTGGTATGATCTTATCCAACATGCTTACTACCATTGCAATTTCCTCTAAGCAGCAAGCAGACAGATATCCCACCCTTGCCCCTAGAGTGGAACTTCAACTGTGTTTGCGCCTTTTCCACGTTTCCATGGAAACCTTCCCGTGGCACACACCATTAAAGAAACAGACACTTGCACATCACTCAAGGAAGATTAAGGGATCTTTAAGTCAGGAGGTTTGTAAAAGATGAAAACCTTTTTTGTACCATTTTCCCCATCACTGCAGTTTAATCTACAGACTGAATGGGAAATGTGTCTCAAATTATCGCACGCGAATATATATCCCCCGCATAAGCGGAATTATTCTCACTGCCTCATTGTTTCAGTAACTGCCGTTTCCTTTATCTCCTGTGAGCAACCCACACCTACAGCGCCTTTATAAAAAGCCTTAAGTGGTGTCATACTTGAAGGACTTCGGCTGGGAACAGCTTTGCAAGCATCTCTACATTCCTCAACGCACACCTTGTGTGATTGAGGTTAAAGTATCAGATATCTGGCTATACCTATGATAAATCATTGTAACACTTTTGTATCTTGTAATGTTTCATTATTTCTTTTTGTACTTTACTGCAACCGAGATGATCAACATTTACGATATGACAAAGGAGACAGCCTGTCACCCCTTTTGAAACTCACAGCCCAGCTGGATGCCAGATTAATTCTTGAAGCACCACTGGGAAAACTGCCCGTCTAAAATAAGCCATTGCTTCATTAATTCAAATGAAAAACTTTTACAAAAAATTATATCCTTTTTGTTGCTTATATCATCTGTGATAAGGTTAACAGCCCTGCTAGCATTTACTCGCCATTTTAAATATTTATTCAGGAAAAGTAATTATTTCTCTGCTCTCTGTGTTGATTAATTCCTGCTTTATTACCCTAGTGTTCATTAGGACATTGTAACAGCTCTGTTGTGGGAAGATAAGGCTGTGATAGAAGATGTGTAGAAGCCATTATGAATGCTGAATTTAAGAAAAATAAATGTCTCGCAGCTAGCAAATTTGTATTTATTTATTTTTTTCCATTGTTCACCCACTTGAAAATGTTGGTTTCTTCAATTTTCTCAATTTTGTGTGATTAACATGCCACTGGTAGGACAACTTGTTGAGTCAAACTGCGCTTCCCAAAAATGATGTTACACCTCTGGGATATTACCTCGAGGATAAAACAAATAATAGAACTTTTGATAGAGCTAATTGGGTTGTACCAGTAAAAATAGGAGGTAGTCCTTCACCACTGATGAAGTTAATGTGAGGCTGATGAAGTTAATGTGAGGCAGTAATAGCAACATAGTCTGGGTGCAAGTTGGGGAGCCTTTTTATGTTATAAATATGAAGTACTATACCGGAAAGTTTTTGTTGTTTGAGGTTTGTGTAACTCACAGGCAGTCTAGTTGAATTGCCAAGAAATACACAACTGCCTCTTTTCTGTGGTTTTCTTCTACTGCAGGAATAAGCTGTGTCACTATTGAAAGAAAGTCATGATATTGATATCAATAGCAAAATTTATCAATTGATGAGCATTGCATGATTAAACACTGATGTTCTTTATTGGCTTAAGGTATAAGTTAATGTTCATCGTTACCTATTTTTTTTTTCTGTTTCTTTTTGATTTGCAATAAGCCAAACTGACACACAAAACTTAAATCCTATAATACTACAAAACAACATATGACAACAGATGTGCATGGTATGCAATGAGTACAGCAATGAAGTTTACATTGTACCATAGACTTTACAAATATGCACATCACAAAAGTTCATTGTTACCTCATTCAAGTTAGATTGCAACTGAATACAGAATAATGTAAAATTATTTTTGTAGTGTTCACAAGCACGGCCCCTGTAGTGATACTCTTTTCTAAATGGAGTGATCACATGCTTGCTTTCAACCAGTGCTATCTCTATTTCAGGTTATGGGCATCGTAGCTGCATCGTAGCTGCGCCCGACTGCCCCCCCCCCTTTCTTCCTTTGACAGCTTTTATAGTTCCTTCTTAGCATTCCCTGAATACTGTACCTCAGGACGTGAGCAAAAACGCAATCCAGAGCATAGAAGGACGCTAAATTTAGGCATCCTATTGAGGCTCCCTCAGAA
Organism: Synaphobranchus kaupii; assembly: GCA_029718625.1. NCBI lineage: Eukaryota > Metazoa > Chordata > Actinopteri > Anguilliformes > Synaphobranchidae > Synaphobranchus > Synaphobranchus kaupii. The sequence continues at coordinate 132,940,513 of CM056376.1, forward strand.
GCCAACTTGGACAAAAACAGATCCATGTCGGCATAGTTACTTTCCTTTAAATTCCCTCTGATACACTCAGGGTGCTCTCAGGTAGCAAACAATCTTACCATCAGCAGCCTAACCAGGGTCGCGGTGCACCAAACCGGAACCGGAATTACAACAGATTTCAAAGATCTTAAGTGTCGTCTTCAAGGGTCAAGTTTTCTAATTCAAAGTTCTTTTACACGGACTGTTGGTAAAATAAAACATTTGGGTGCTGGTTGCACCCACTTATGAGAACGACTGCAGGCACAGAATGTGCTGCTTTTCTGTTACAGTGAATGAGCAGAAATGGCTGTTTTGGGGCTGCTGGGAAGCTTCCCCTGTTAAGGCACTATTCTATTCTATTCAGTTCAATTCAATTCTAATTTATTTATGTCGTGCGTTTTACAGAGAACTGTCACAAGGACGTTTTACAGGGAAACAGGAAAACTGGGCAAAAAAACCCACGCCTGAAGTCCCGGCAAAGCCAGAGGTGTAAAATCCAGGGGTCAGAAAGTAAAAGTCCTGCCATGTGTTTCCTCCACCCATGAACACAGCCAGCTGATTTCACTAATTAAGTTCTACCTCCTGGCTGAAGAACTAACTAGCAAATCCAGGTGATTGGATCAAAGCACTGGAGAGGACTTTTACTTTCTGAACCTGGATTTTACACCTCTGTGCAAAGCAAGAGAGCTAAAAAAAAAACTCCCCAGTAGGAAGAAAAACACTCAATCTAGTGTGTTGATGTGTCCCAATGCAGCAGCATAGCCATAAATGTTGATATAGTTGGGCCTGCATAGAACAAGATGGGCCAGAACTATATAGGTGAGCATTCAAAAAATGGGTGCGGTGGTTCAGCCAAGACAAATGGGTGGGCCAAGATAATATTTAGGATAGCGTGGCCCACCCATGCCTACGCCAGTGTCCCAAAGTCTGGGAATTCAACGTCTCATCACAGACCAGCAAGCCCCTATGTTCAGTGGGACACCAGAAGCCTGCTGGCACTCCGTTTTTTATTTTATTAGTGCACACAAGACAACGCTTCCATCTACAAAGCAATGACCAGGGTTTGAATCAAGGGTTGCTCTGACAAAGACGAAGGGTTGAAATGTTGTGCGCATGACAGCTTGAGTAATGCGTTATTTCCTTCCGCTGTCAGGCGCTTGTTTTTGATCCTACATATACTGCTAAGTATCTTTTCAACTGCAGGTTACATTCACCAATCTCTCTTCAGCCATCTCTATTGTAATCTGCTCACTAATAGACTGACGTAACTGCAAGGAACAGTCACCATTATTAGTTAATATGCATGAATTATATCGGTAAGAACAGGACAGTTATCTTGCATATATTATAAGAGTTATCAAAAGGTCCATTTCATATCGGTTCCTGAAAGTCAAGAATCAGTGTTCAGGTGGCAGGGCGATTCTTAAACTTAGGTTTGTATCATTAGTAGATACGAACAATAGATTTAGCACCTGTCCATTTAAACTGCACATATTATGGTTAATCAATGTTTATGTTCCTGAAACAGTAATAACGTATATATAAAAAAAATGCTTTTTATAGATACAGTAGTCCCCCCACAGCATTTGTGTAGGTCTCCTCAGACTTATCCCATTGTTACAAGGTACTTGAGAATTTCCAGGGGCCTGTGTAAGAAATAGAAACCTTGGATCATTAAAGGTTTGCTGCGCTGCTGTTGAGCTGTGTTTGTTAATAAAGCCTGCCACAAAGGCTCAGAAACTCACAAAATTCTCTTCAGAGCACACTTCGCTTCAAACTGCCGTGTGTATTTTTACAACATAAAATTACTTCCAGCAGACAGGATATTGCTGCAGAACGGGCCTACGTGTGCCATCAGCCCTGTGGGTGGTAATTGCGGGAGAGCAGTCTAAGCGCAATATCAGAGATTACACCTGACTGCCAGAGAGACGGCTGCCCGCAGGCACTTACGTGTGTCATTACACTCAGACAACTTTACAGAATTTAGAATATTAATTTTTTCCTAAAAATTGAAAGATATTCAAAAAGAGGATAGCACACAGCATCAAAAAAATCTTGTTTTTCTTTTTTTTTTTCTTTTTTGAGATTATATTTTGAATTCTTTGTTCTTAAATAACGTGTATTGACCAAATACGAACACATGCGTTAGTTACAGTTAACATAACGTGAAGCAACATAGTGCACGCAACCAAGCCCATTTCAAATGCAAATTCGAACACAGTGATTTATTGAGCATCGTACTACATTAAGTTACGCTGGCATGCGTGTCCAGACCCTTGCAAATACATTGTCCATTATTTATTTCTAATTACATTTCCTTATTATTTTATGGCGGCGCCTTATGGGATGCATTTATGGGATACACCACATGGAATGTGATATTAACCCCCACAGGCATGTGCATATTGTGAAAGAAATAGGAAGACAATAACCATGAAAAAGTGACAGTTCATCACACAGTGGGAATGGAATCTGAATTTCTTTCCTCTTGCCCCATGGAAAACCTTACTGAACGTTTGAATATATTCACACAAAATACCTATGAGTGATCTAGTGCTAAAGCAGTGGGAACAACTTAAAGTGTCTCGTGTAGCAGCTGAGGAAAAGGTCACGGATGCATTTAATTGAATCTGGCATTGCCATAGCTTTAAATGTCCTGGATTCAAATTAACGGCCCTTATTTAGCACGGGACCTTTGTAGTCTCAGATGCCCGTTTCCTCCGTTTGAGGGAGAGTTCTTGCCGACTGGATCACACACTCCTGCTCCGCTGTCCCGCCCCTGATTTTTGCATTCAGGAACACGCGTTGTGTTAGATGGGGCAGAAATAAAGGTAAAGTTCGTTTATGATAATGGCCTCTTGTTCTAAGAAGATTGTTTCGGTGATTAATCCCAGAGGCAATGAATACCTTGAAATTGTTAGATTATTGACCTCTAATTACGAGACTATTTTGCGTGTAGTTGATCGGAATTTTAATCGTGGCAGAAGAATTTCACAATTATGTTTGAAAAATTGAGAATTGTCCCCAACCTAACTTACAAACTGATACCAGTCGTGTATGTGTTCACTTAGATGGCACAAATAGGGTATTAAGTAAAATGACCTTTTTCAAATATAAACAGGACATGAGAAAAGATAAGTTGGAGCAGGGCCGTTTCTAGACTGCTTTGATTGGGGGACAATGAAGAGATGTTGGTGGGGCACAAGGGGGGGGGCAAAGTAGCGGGGTTCTGGGGGGCCTCCCCCAAAAATATTTGAGCCTTTTAAAACTCATTTCCTGCATTTCTACAGAACCTCACACAGGGCATTTTCTAAAATAAAATGTTTAATTTATGAGCATTTTGAAGGTTTTTTTTTTTTCAAAGCCGTAGATGAGATTTGAGATGCTTTCATATAAAGCTAAAGCATAGGCTAATCAGTATATTCGTGGATAAGATAATTTTATTATATTTTAAACCCACCTCCACCCCCTCATCTTATAGGAGGACAACTTTATTTATGCCCAATAATACCAAATCATTATCTAATCTTGTATGGAAACAAGTATATTAAAGATGAACTATATTCCTTCATCATTTCAGTCTCTTTGTGCTATTTTCTATTCACATGTGACACTATGTTACTGTAACTGGCTCATCATTTTCATTTATATTTTAGCCATACCCCCCCCCCCCCCCCCCACCCCCCCACCCCCTTGTGGAGGACAACTTTATCAATGCCCAATTAAATCAAATTATTATAGAATCTTACTTATTCATTCATCATTTTCTCTTTGTGCTATTTTCGATTTAAATGTGAAACTAAGGTACTGTAATTGGTTCATCATTTCATTTATATACAGTATATATATATATATATAATTTTTTAACATATATTTTATGTCTGAGACACTGGGGGGCTTAGCTCTGTTGACTAATGCAATGCTGCAGATGTTCCGCAGAATCGCAGCTATAACAACTAGGCTAGACGCAACATGTAATCAATCACTGAGTAAGCTAGGCTAGCGAATATTATATCCTAAGCAATGCGTAAGTGTTACAGTTATCAAGAACAGACAGCATAGATTGATCAAAGAAAGTGACCCCCTCTCTCTGCGTCTATATGTTTTATATGGCCAAACCAACCAATCACATATTAGAGAAATATATTATTTTTATGTGGCATTTTTATGATTGGCCGAATCGCCTGTAGCTCTAATAGCCTACTGACTTCATATTGTCGGATTTAATTTTTTCTGGATTTGGCTTTGGGGGGGGGGGGGGGGGGGGCAGACAGAGCATTTGGGGGCTTGCCCACCACCCCCTCCCAGACATGGCCCTGAGTTGGAGGCTGGCTCGGAGGCTAAAATCACTGATTGTAAATCTACCCATGTAAAATACATAATTTGCATCCCTATTTCAATATTTAAACAATGCATAATCCTTGGATGATATGGAGGTCTAATGTGAGCATGTGAATAACAGCTTCTTTCATTTCTCTAGATTACATTTCCCTGGTTAAATGGCACCATAGTTCTACTATTTCTTTCCAACTCAGCGGCAACACAGATCACACTTCTGCCACACGTCTTCGCTTATTACTCTGCCATCCCTGTGTTTGAGCAGATGGAAATTTGTCATTTTATACCGAATGAAAAAAAAGCTCCTTCCATTTCAATCGATTTAAATACAGTCAAAAACAAACATTAGCGGAATATCAGTCACTGCGTAATCAAAGGGACTTACGCATCAAATGATTCCATCTAAAGAAGCTAGTCCTCCATTCCGTAATGGATGAATCAAAGATTATCATAGTCATTATTCAGTGCTTTGAAAAGGAGAGTCCTTCAGCTTGATTGTTTTCCTTTATAATGACATTTAAATAGTCTTGGCAGCCCTGGCTCTCAGAGGAGAAAGATCTCAAATGAGTGGGGCATTTAATAAACATTAAGGGCTTATAACAGAGCAATTGCTTAAGTTGATAACTGGCATTAATATGTGTTGAACAATAAAGCCTTGGTCTTTTTCCCCCCTTTAATAATCATAAAGTGAAATGAAGCTACTATGAAATTCTTCACAAATCAAAAGGGAAAAGTTTTAGCTAGGTTTACAGAATCTGTACTCCATATCTGTATCTCTACTCCACAATGCTATTTATTAATGCTATTTTTCACACAAAAAATGACAACCCTTGAAGTGATGCACAATTATTGTGATGTTAGTTACTAGGTAACTTATGAAATGTTAATCAGAAAGTACAATTATAAATATGTATGTTTCACTATTGCAGTTACGTTATCTTGTAAGCCAGCTAAATGTGAAGTGAACTTGCATCTTCCACAGTCAGCTTCTGTCGAGCAATATTTTACAACGTTGCACTGAAACATTTCCGTGTCTTTGAAATTAATCTCGGCGACATTGGTGCAAAATGCTGTGGCTTGAGCGTGGAGTTATAAAAAAAATGTATCACAATCGAAGAAATTGTCATTATGGCAACAGAATGAAATGTCTTTTCTACAATATCCTCTCATTCATCACAGAACTTGTGCGAGTTCCACTTGCCAATTGAACTAACAGAACCTCACACTCCAAGCTCCAATATTGTCAACACTGTAAAAAAAAAAACTAGAAAAAAGTTTACAGATTGCCCTCCAAAAGTGGCTTCCACATAGAATGGAAACATTAGGAGTTGCGCCTGGAGATTATCCAGTGGGAAATATAACCAATTCGCTTGTTATGAAAAAGAAAATGATTTGCTTATCTGGTTAAAGGACAACAGTGACAGTGACAAAAAGTCTTGATCTGGCAACAAAATGTGATCCACACTGGCTCTTTCTGTAATCTCAAAGAAAATCAAAGGTGCGTCCAATTCAATCAATTGCTGGTTGAGCTCTTCATTCTACTGTATTTCAAAGTCTTTTTCAACGTCTTTTTTTTTGGAGCTTTGTACTGAATTGTAATGATTCACAGTGACATTTTTTATTTTTTATTCAACTAGCCAGATACAGTGGTCTATAAAGGCGAGCACTGGCTGGCTAATCTACTTGATGGCAGGGACGTACCTGCAATCAAAGGTGGGTATGCAATCAGGGTAGAGGTTTTTCCAGGTAATCCACTGTCATTACATTCAACTGAAATATGCGAGTAAAAAGCTCTCCTTGGCAGTATTGTGTTGTGATGGTGATTAATTCTGAAGATAACTTTTTCAATCTTTATTGAATGAGAATGATCAGACAGAATAATAATCCAGCTGTCTGGCTTGTCTGTTGAGCAATCAAACTGTCAATAGGTTTTAAAATACTTCACACTTGAGTGAAATGGCTTTGCTTTAGTTTTCTTTCACTGCCAGCATTTGACTGGAGAACGGGGTACTCGCTACCATACAAAATGCAGATATCAGCTTTATTGCTCAAAATGATGAGAAAAGTCATTTCAAAAAAAGAACTGGATGATTACTCGTTTTAAGATGACCATCTACAAATACTTCCCAGCACATTAAGGATATCCATTATTCATGTCATTAAGAACCTTGACTAAAGACTACCAAAGAGCTACTGATTCACGTGAAATAAGTATTAAGGTTACCAAGACTAGCAACCATTGAACATACAATGTTTTCACCTTTTGGAAGTCCACTTGGATTGGACCTACTTAGGCTGACCAAACAAATATTGTAACATTGGGTAGGTACAAATGTGTCATTGAAGAAATCAACAAAAGCACACATTATTTTATTTTTCCATTTAGCTGAGCTGAAACATAATTAACAAAATCACAGTTATGAAACGAAATAATGAAATAATACAAGAAAAGCCTATGTGTATAAAAAATGATTTAACTTGAATTATTAAAGTGAAAATTGTTAATTCCTTTTTTTATTCACAAATAATTTGATTACTAGTCACAACTTGGAGATGTCCCAAGAGCATGGGCCCCTGGAACCAATGTACTGACATTTTGGAACAAATGTAGAGAGACACCATCAGTGGAATGAATCATTCGCACAGTGAAATGCTCTTCTCCTTCCTCTCCTTTTGCATCCTTTTTGACAGTCACTTACATAATGTAATTTTCCTGCCAGCTGTCTGGTAGCCCAGTGACAGGTTTATCACAAGTTTGACAAAAGTAATTTACTCCTGGTCCTTTGTGGCTCATAGTAACATATCTTGTGAAATCGAAGCCTATAGGTTGTTGACAGTATGGCGTTTGCCAGCCGTGATACATGGTGCATTTTGCTCACTGCCATTAAATCCAAACAGATCCTGAAGATTTCTCTGCAATATATCATCCTTACAGAGACCTTCTGTTATTCATTTTCTTTGAAAGGACAGCTGGAGTCTTGATTAAACAGATGTTTGAATTCAACATGTCTGTTGAACTGTTTTGCAAATAAAAGGTAAACGAGACTGGAGTTTAATAAACTATGTTTTTTTATATAGCGTGTAGGCTAGGCCCTATGTAGCCTATTATTTTTGATTCAATTAGTTTTTCACGTAAACACGGAATAAATTGAGCTTTTCTAGAACCAACAGGCCCATTTCTTCGCGTCTCGGCCTTGTGATCTCTGCAGCTAAATCTATAGGTAGCCTGTATCTATTCTTAATTGGTCATGTTCGTATGAAATCCCTAAGTTGTCTGTTTAATTGATTCTGGCGGATCCCACACTCCCGAGCTGGGAATTTAAATCAACCAAGGGGTTTAGGCGGGGTCGCTTACCTGTGTTGAATCTGATGGGAGCGGTCTATCCATAGCATTTGAAGGGAACCAAACCATGCAAACATTTTATTGACTATTACGAAGAAAAGGGTAGCCTATGTTATGGCTGTTGTGTGTAATACAATTCTCTAAAATGCTCACGTTTCAAATCAGTTCCATTACATGTTTACATCGCTATATGTGACGCTTATGCAATTTTCCCTTTCTGTAGCCATGCTGGAGATTCAGAAGCAATAGCCGGGGTTGCGAGCAGAAGTGCCGGTGTTGCTGTAGCTTATGCAGCGTGGACGAGAGTAGCCTATGCATGTCAATCAACCACACCAAGGAAATATGTTTTCTATTTAGATGTTTTTCATTTCGTTTTTTTCTGCCATGTAAAGTGTTGAATGGTGTTATTGTTGTGTATCATGTTTTTAAAACGGGAAAAATTGGGTTTTATAGTTACATGCTTCTGGTTGAAAGTTACCCTTTTTTTCTTGTTGTAGCCTAGCTACACTGCCTGGCCAAAAAAAAAGTCGCACACGGTAATATTTCGTTGGACCGCCTATAGCCTTCATTATGGCGCGCATTCGTAGTGGCATTGTTTCGACAACCTTATATAACGTCACAACATTTATTTCCGTCCAGAGTTGCATACATTTTTGGCCGAGATCTTGTATTGACGACGGGAGAGTCAAACTACTCCGTAACGTCTTCTCCAGCACACCCCAAAGACTTTCAATGGGGTTAAGGTCAGGACTCTGGTGGCCAATTCATGTGTGAAAATGATTCCTCATGCTCCCTGAACCGCTCTTTCACAATTTGAGCCTGATGAATCTTGGCATTGTCTTCCTGGAATATGCCCATTGATGGGATAACCTGGTCATTCAGTACATTCAGGTACTCAGCTGACTTCATTTTATTGCTGCATAACGTTGCTGAGCCTAGACCTGACCAATTGAAGCAACCCCAGATCATAACACTACCTCCAGAGGTTTGTACAGTGGGCACTATGCATGACGGGTGCAACGGCCAGGCAGTGTATATCCTACAGGTTGGGGCCATTGAAATTGGTTGGAGGGATCTATGCTTATGTAGGCAGATAGGCTATGGCTTAGGTTTATGCATATGTAAGTTAAAAGTAGGCTACTATTAATCATATATTAATCGTATTTTGGAGTTTGGCAATGCTCTTTGTTTGTTTGTTGTTTATCAGCATTTTATACCTGTAATTGCAGACTGTCCTGCTTACCCGTGTTGATGTACTCAACCAAATTTTTCTCATCGCAAATGCCGCCTGGTTTCATTCTATTACAACAGCCCCCAGTTCCCCCGCCACAGATTAAGCACAAACAGGTGTTTGCATAAAAATATTATTATGCCAATAAATCTGAGGGAAGTGCAGGTACTGTTGCCTAGCCATGCATGAAATTACATATTGGGTTTTTTTTTCTTGGTTCTTTGACTTTTGCCATCAAAGTTAAAATCACAATGTTTTGGTCTCACCAATTCACATGACTGACTTGCTTGGTTAGGTGTATACAGTATATAGCACAGGAATGCAAGAAGGAGGTTATTTTATCATTTAAAGTCACGCTGTACTTTGTTTAGTGTATCTGTGTGTATATTGTATTTCATTTTGAACTGTTTTCCTGCTCAATACCGTGGCTATAGGTGTTATTCTGAGTCATTACTGCTGATGAAAAATGTTTTAAAAGAGAAATATTCTGGCCTGGGCTGCTGGTCGGTTTCATGCTGTCAAGGCCTTGTTAGTGAGTGGACGAGCCCCTTTATACTGTATATGGTATCAAATCTGGTTTGTGCCGGTACTGGCTGTGGTCAGCAGCACTGCGCGATGGTGACACATCACTGACTGAAGCATGGCCCAGGGAGGGAGTTATTCAGCCAGCCTGGATGACTGTATCTCATCGCTCACCAGTGACCCCCGCTGGTCATTCAGGTTCCTGCGGTCTGCTCGTTAAAATTCCACATTAAAGTGTATTCCTTCCTCTTGCGTCTGTGCAAGCGCGGCTCACCGAACGCGCCGTGAAAAGAAGCAGCGGGCTGACGTCGCATGTTTTCCGGGAGAGTCCGTGTTGGTATGCGCTCTCCAGAAATGACAGCGGAGGTTGCAGCGCTGAGCGTGGCTAGTCGATACGACTGGGCACTCCAAATTGAGAGATAAAATGGGAAAAGCATAACAAATAAATAAAAGGCAAATAGCCTGCACCGTTGTGTACAGAACATTGTGTGCATCAGTGGCCTTATATGCGGTCCAGAGGAATCCAATCAGCTTGTATTTCAGCTGCAGCTTTATTTTCATTTGGCTTTCCCACAGAAGAACACGCAAATTAACTGTCAAACCAAGCAATGCACCAACACATCCAACGATATTATTAGTCGTCCTACAGCAGACCAAAAATGTAATTCAATTAATGCTGTGTGTGTTTGGGAGGAGTGTATTGTCTGGCATTAAATACAGTATTTCTCCTTCGGTCTAAAAAAAAAAAAAAGATATGCTGTCTTAACCTGATGAAAATGAAATGTACAGGGTGAATCATTGCTGAGGCAAACCAATTTATTTAGGCACTGTGAGGTGCTAAGTTATTTATTACTTGTCAGTATGTGCTGTTAGTTCAATTTAATTTCAAGTACAAAAAAAGGCAGGGCTTGGCAGAGGTGTGCTGGGGAAGAAAAATGACTCCTGGAGAAAGGCACACAGGGAGCGTTTAGATAACAGCCTCTCTCTTGTGTTAAATATTCAGTGTTTTGTACAGGTATCGCTGAGGAGTGCAGGGAAACTTGTGATAAATATGTAAAAGGCCCTGATGTCACCATAAACAGACCACTGGCCTCTGATTGTAAGATGGTAGACATTATTAATATTATTATTATTATTGTCGTTGTTGTTGGTTTGCTGAAGACAAAATGGATAAGTAAGGTGGTATTGTCCCTATGAGTTATTAAAAACGAGGTTTCGTTTATTTCCTTGTTTTTTGTTGTTTTCTGCAGTCTCAATTACGCTATCAGTCCTTTTGTGATTCTCATGTGATTAAAGAGACAATAATAAACATTCTGGAATGATTTCTGTATGTCTTCAGGTCAGTGTTTTCTTGTATACCAAACTACTAAGATGGCTGTGCTTTCAATGCAGTCATATCGGGCATTCATACAAATTATCATGTTCATACAATGGAAGTTGTACATTGTTTTACTGATCACCTACTGTTAGTTTGGCTTACTAGCTGCCTTGTGGTTTTCATCTTGCTTCTTGTTTACTAATCTAGGAGGGTAGAAATTAATCAGTACTCATGGGCCAGTCCTTTTAAATGCAGTATATGTAGGAAACCGTATTATTGCTGGTGATCCTTGGGTGATAGAGGTCATTGCTCAACTGTATCTTTGTATGTGTAATTGCATGAGTACATAATTATGCATACACAGCAATTGTGCGGAGGTATAAAAAATGCAACACATACAACTTACAAGAATTTTTGTTTTACTTGAGGATACTCTTTTTTTCCCCCAAGACTAAAATGAACTGACTGATATGAAGCGTTTGGACTGCAGCCATTTTTTATGAGAGTAGGCTTATGAAGGCAGGATCTTATATTAAAGGGAGAGAGGCCTCTCGTCCCCAGAAACCTGTTTTACAGAACACCCCGCTCGCCTATTAATCTTCCCCACAGTGTCTCCGAGTGTCCGACAGCTCTCCGTATCGAAGGCCTCGGCTTAGCAGACGGCAGCCGCAGTGTAAAAATGGGGCATCTGCATCGCAGTGTCTCCAAGGCAAGAAAACAAGAGCAAATCATTCAGCAGTGATTATGTCTATATCCCTTCATCCCAAGTACTCCCAGCCAGTGAGCTTCGGTATCAGTGAAATACACAACCTTGTGAAAGCCAAGAGAATTGCTGAAAGATGTGGGTAGCTATAGGTTTGCCCCTGCATAAGGAATTTGAATATTGTGGTAGGATAGGATAGGATAGGATCGGATCGGATCGGATAGGATAGGATAGGATAGGATAGGATAGGATAGGATAGGATAGGATAGGATAGGATAGGATAGGATAGGATAGGATCGGATCGGATCGGATAGGATAGGATAGGATAGGATAGGATAGGATAGGATAGGATAGGATCGGATCGGATAGGATCGGATCGGATCGGATAGGATAGGATAGGATAACTATGCTCAAGTCCCGGGAGTCTAGAATTCTTCTGTGAGACTCTTGTTTTGGGCATTATGCCAAACATTTAGCAGAGTAATAGCTTCGCTGGCAAGAACAAGAATATGGTATATTTTGATTTGGGATCAATAGAGTCGCTGAAATGCATGGGTTCCAAGTCATCAGAGGCCCTGAGAATGTTTTTTTATTTTTTTTTTACTGCGCCATAATTGTCAACAAAGAGCAAAATCTCCATTGACAAAAGCACTATGAGACAGCAAGAGAGCCAGAGATTGATGCAGGCTGCTGAAATGACATGCTTCCGTTCTTCACTCGAGCTTTGGATCTGTCACATAGAATTACAGCAGCTGCATAAACAAAAAAACCATGTCCATTAGTTTAAGGACAAAATGCGAGGGAAAACACAGCCTCTTAGTATTCACAAGGACATTCTGGGATTAACTGAACTACAGTTAGCTTACAGATATAAGAGTCACCAATTTGCCAACTTGGTTCATCATGATGACACATTTGATTCAAATGGATGACAATGATAGTCCCACCAGTTAGACTTCAGACAATGTTTTTTTAAATAAAATAATAATAATAATTAAGATTTTTTTTGACGGTTGGGTGGAGACCTTCCCTTGCTTTTGAGGGGAGGGGGAGTCTCTGCAGCATGGGGGCGCAGAAGGGACTTTGTAGTGCCATTTGGGAGGAGAAGGGGGTCCACAAAATAGCTGCTAAACAGCAGAGAGGCGTGGTCTTGTGAGCTTTAATGCAGGTGGTGGTTGCGACCATTGCGTTGCTTGCACAGTGGATTGGCCTGGTAGTTACCCCAACAGAACATGTGCTAACTCTCCCATGATAACAGCAGTCATTGTTTGTCTCTTGGCAAAGGTAATCCCATTCCTAAAGCTGGATTGCCTTCTAAAAAGTAGAGCTTTCTTTCCTTGAGACAATCAGAAATGGTCATGAAACAAAAAAATATATACGATGAGGCTGGCTAACAGACGGCCATACATGTTTGCTTATTTTTCTGAATGCAAATATTGCTATACTATTGGTAGAAATACTCCATTTTGAAAGAATAATCATGAGTTTAGACTATGATGATGAAACTTAGAACAATTTATGTATTGTGTGGGCAGATGTTTTATTAGCTAGTCACGTATAAAGCCCTGAAATTGTTTATAATTATTTTGTGTTCAGAGGCATTAATTAAGGCATAAGCAAAGCATAATTCAATAAACCAATGTTTTATTGCAGAGAAGAATTAGACATTTAAAAGCTTCCCTCCATTCTTCATTAATGGTTAATAATAGAATCCTTCTTCTTTGTCTGAAACATAGGTCTTCCCTTACACAAGAGAAAGCAGATGATCTCCAACAGGACTGTTACAAGGGTGAATCCGGAATGTTCCCTCCGTCTGCATTCACTTCTTGCTCTTCAAAAGTTATGAATCTATGCTGCATCTATGTGCAACTTTTTTCCCCCGAAAATAGTTGTGTCCTGAGATTTCAATTTCTGCCCAGGGATTTAAATCACCAAGTGTCCATTTGTGTACCCACAAGTAAGCCACATTATTGTATTTTAAAATTGTCAACCAAGAAGTGGGACGCACCATGCATTCTGCGCCCCACTTCTTGGGGGAAGTATTTCTGAAAGTAGCGCCTTGGCATAAGGCTTTTTTTAAATTCTTTTGAATATCAACCCACATTTCCATATGTATTGCATTTAATCTTTGATCTCCAAAGAGTTCCTGGAACAAGGGACAATGATGCCGTCTAATTAATTAATCCATGATGTTAAAACTTACTTTGAGACTGTAATGTGGACTACTTACTAAAAATGGCACATGAATTCAACCCATCCCAATCTCTGGAAAATCTGAAGAGAGTGCAGGAGCATAATTGCCTGCTTAGAAGCATGACAGGGATGAATGCGGTTCAACACTGGATTGCAGGCTGAATATTATGAGACCAAAAATCTCTTCCATTTATACTGTTGGTTGTTTTTTTTTTGGTGGTTAACTGTATAAAATTCAAAAGCTACCAACATACACACCCCCCCCCCCCCCCCCCCCCCCCCCACACCCCCCTGGAGGAAAAATATTTTAAAATCCCAGATACTGTTTTCTGGGAAAAGTGGGTCACAAACAACCAGATAGGAAAGCTGTACTGACTCGCTACACTCTGTAAGCCACCAGGTTTCAGTTTAAAATATCTTTTCATGCGCCAAACTAATCAGAAGTAAAAATGGAAACAACCTGTAGATTCCACTGAGCACATTTAAAGATAAAAAACGAGAGAGGGTGACAACAAAGGCTCATTGAGTCATGTTGTAGTCCCATGCAAAGTGTGATTAGGAGCACATTCACATAATAGTATCCAACCCATATATCATCTACACCTTTTGATGTATCACTTACAGCAGGTGCAACACCAGGTGTGGGGAAAAATGGTTCTTGGTTCTTTTTGCTTAAATGTGAATCAATTTCTGAAATCGAGAAATGGATGGATTAATATGTATTGCGTTGCTTCCCAATTAGTCTAATGTTCCTGAAATGCAAATTCACCCCTATAACAATGCGTATTTTCTATGATCGTAAAAAAAATTAATTGCAGTCAGGTACAGCTACAGCTCGTATCTCATTGGCTACCTCAGGTGAGCGGGCCATTATATTTCTTCAACCTGTCCAGTAGAGGGCTTGAATATGATTTTCTCTGCTTTCACATTTGCCCCAATAGTCACATCATGAATGTAAATTTATGGCAACTAAAATGATTATGATCAATCTGTGAGCGCTCTAAATAAACTACACTGTCTGAATGACACGTGGGTGTGCAACAGGTATTTATCAAATCTACTGAATTAACTTTACTGTTGACCTCGCCGCATGCATGTGTTTTAAAAGATGTTGTCTCTACTGCATTGCTAATAAAGTAGAGGAATAATCTCCATAATCGTTTAATTACTTAATATTGTTTTTTCTTTTATAAATAGGGTTAACCATCAAATAAACATTTTGATATGTTTATGGTCTTCATATTTTGTGGCCTTCACAGACTTGGACCCTGTTTTAAAAATGTGTAAACTTGTAAACTGTGGCTCAGTAAAGTGAAATGAATTAGCTGTCTGCCAGTTCCCCCATTTCTGGCTTTGAGACCACAACAGATACTGTCTCTTTATTGCTTATGCACAGTTATAAATTAAAATCTGTCAACTGTATCAGCCTTCACACCTATTAACAACTCTTCAAAGTGGATTATGTTTAAACTATCATTTATTTATTCATTTTATTTTTCCCCTTTTAAAACAGCAATAAATTCAGAAAAGCACCCGCTGTTATGCGTTGGCGAGGAGAAAAAGTATAATTATTTACCAAAAAAAAAAAAAATGCTCCTTTTAAATGCAAATACCCTAGAGGCACTGTGCATATTCTGCATTTCATTTATGCACAAGTGGGGCTATTCCACTTTAAATCTGCATGTAATTGCATCCGTCTCGTCTATACAGTTTAAAAGAACAAAGCTGTGAAATGCAAGGTGAGAGAATGCTATTCGCTCTACTCTCTCCCAGGAAGAGCGAAAGCACACGAGATTCACCGAAAAGCGATATTAACTGAACAAATCGGCAGGCACTTAACTTCATTAACTGGCGTGAAGCCTTCGATGATTATCAAAGCTTCGTTTCTGGCGTATGTCACGTGGAACGCAAGAATTCTACAGGCCTCGACGCATTTATTTTGCGAAGAGATTGGATTGGAGGGAAGGAAAAAAAATTTTTAAAAAAAGGAACAGCTGCAGCTACAATACGGCTACAGTGACAAGGGATAAATAAAAGTTACATCTTGCAAGGTTATGGGAAACGAGTGTCTATATGATTTTCAACTCGTCTTCACAAAACCATACATAAATAAGTGGTGCTGAGGGGTGCAATCTTTCTACCGTTTAAAAAAAAAAATAATTCTGCCTTACAGGACCATGTTACACAAACTGACATCAAACAGAAAGCCTTTGTGAAAGAGTATTATGTAAAATATGATTATGATTAGTAATATAATATAATATGTATTATACTCAATAGAATATTATAAATATTATACATTATTATAACCAGAAGCTCACTGTTCATGTTTCTGGAAGAGTTATTTACACTATGATCTCCATTAAGATTCCCCATGATCCTCTCTGACTCCAGCTCTTTCTGGGCACTGAAACAGGCGCTCCGAGGCACTCAGGCTGAAGGCCTCGTCTAAAGGAGATCTGTGCCGAGGCCTTGTTGTCCGTCTGTGCTTCAAGGGCTGGGGAGCTGCATCTGACTCTCTCTCACCCCCCCTTCTCTCTCTCCCTCACCCCTCCCCCCCCCCCCTCCCTCTCCCTCTTCTATCGACACATTTACCGCTACATTGATTCTCAGGCCTGCTGAAGTACCTGCTGTCTGACTGGCTGCAGTCGGCTGATTGCACCATTACAGAAATGGGGCCCGCCTGGCCTTCATCTCGGCTTGGGGCCCAAACTACAGTCTGGGCAGAGGGCTATAGGAGAGAGAACAGGGCACTAGTAATGACGTGCATGCCACTGTTCAGACTGCACTTTGGTTTCTATTCTATAAATAGCTCTTAATAACCTCTCATAAGGAGTACATAGCACCATCATAAGCACTACACACTAACTTGCTTGCTCATTACATTCATATTTCAATAATCATAAATAGGCACACAATCTATTACGTCACCACAGGTGCAGCAAGTGCCAATATGATATGCCCATCAGCAGTTACTTGCATAAGCCCTTATGAATGTCTACGTAGAGCTTTTGTAGGAGTAGTATAACTTTTATGAAGGACCATAAAAAAAGTGTTCTTGAACATTGTTACGTGTCCTCCTGTCTCCTAATACAGATGTCATTAATGAGGATAAGGTTCCCTTATGGAAATGTAATATACTGCAGTATATTTTAAATATATTGTGAAGATAATTTTTATATATTTACAATATACTGCAGTATATACTTTTTCCATAGGGGTTATTAACATAATCGCATGGATCATGCTTTTAAACCACTATTAAACAAAACATTGTTATGCATTCATATATTAAGTATCTACTTCTAATTGGGGATAGGCGGTGCAAAGCATTAATCAGAAATACAGAGCCGTCTCTTTCAGTGAACTGTATGCTGAACTCAACAGCACAAACAGTAAAGCCATCGGTCATACAATAATCAAATAAACATTTTCAGGGCCATGTCGAACTGATATTTTGTTCCAATTTAAAGGCTCCATTCCCATGTCAACAGGCCATTCACCATCTGAAAATAGCACCCAAGAGGTCCTTTCTAAACCTGGAGTACCGACGCCGTACGTATTATTTCAAATCAAAGATGATTACATAGATTACGTTCGGAAAAATCACGTGTGAGTCTTATTGAAAAGGAACAGCAGCTTTAAAACAAATATCAGGTTATCACATCGAGCTTATACTGTTTATTATTTCATCTGTGTCCATCCATGTATAATCTAATCGTACTGTACATGTAGAGCATAACATATCCATGATATACTTGGCAAAGTTTAAAGTTTAAAAGACGAAGAATGCCAGGCCTTATATCAGCTCCAGTCATGGAGTAGCAAGGGTTTGGGCGCAGAATTAGACGGTGGTAATAAGATACACCCACCTGAACTCACGACTGTGAAAAATGCAAACATGCTACACCTACCTGAACTCAATTTCAGCAAACATCATCTGTTTGTAGAGGTGACGACTAAATGAGGCAAACATTACACCCTCAACACCTGAACACACGGAGGCTTTTGCACATCCTCGCAGGTTTGGCTTTCACACAGCTGATGATGTTGACGGCCGTCTCATCAATTGCTGTCAGTCAGAACTCTATATACAGTGCATCCGGAAAGTATTCACAGCGTTTCACTTTTTCCACATTTTGTTCTGTTACAGCCTTATTCCAAAATTGATTAAATTCATTTTTTCCCTCAAAATTCTACACACAACACCCCATAATGACAATGTGAAAAAAGTTTTTTTGAGATTTTTGCAAATTTATTAAAAATAAAAAAATTAAATTTCTCATTTACATAAGTATTCATACCCTTTGCTGTAACGTATTTTTAAAGTATCATATTTCATATTTGGTCGCATATCCTTTACATGCTGTTACTTCCTGAAGTCTGTGACCATCAACATCAAAAAACTGTCGATATCTTATTTTCAGGTACTGTTACAAGCGATACTATAACCTCTCTGCATTTGAACGGATCTCTATGGAAATTGGGGGGTGAGACTAGATTCAGCTGTAAATTACACTGGTACAGTATGGAACACATGGCTGGCTAAATGGCTGTAAGTTATCAAGGGTCTGCGCTATCAAACGAGCCCCAAACCATCACTCTGTTGCCAGATATGGAGTAGATGTGGATGGATCACTGCAAGGGTTATTTCTCCGGACTCATTTTCCTATAGAACTATGGGGAAAAAAGTCAGGAGAAACAACCCTTAAAGTGATCCATCCACATCTACTCCATATCTGGCAACAGAGTGATGGTTTGGGGCTCGTTTGATAGCTCAGACCCTTGATAACTTACAGCCATTTAGCCAGCCATGTGTTCCATACTGTACCAGTGTAATTTACAGCTGAATCTAGTCTCACCCCCCAATTTCCATAGAGATCCATTCAAATGCAGAGAGGTTATAGTATCGCTTGTAACAGTACCTGAAAATAAGATATCGACAATTTTTTGATGTTGATGGTCACAGACTTCAGGAAGTAAGAGCATGTAAAGGATATGTGACCAAATATGAAATATGATACTTTAAAAATACGTTAAAGCAAAGGGTATGAATACTTATGTAAATGAGAAATTTTAGTTTTTTATTTTTAATAAATTTGCAAAAATCTCAAAAAAACTTTTTTCACATTGTCATTATGGGGTGTTGTGTGTAGAATTTTGAGGGAAAAAATGAATTTAATCAATTTTGGAATAAGGCTGTAACAGAACAAAATGTGGAAAAAGTGAAGCGCTGTGAATACTTTCCGGATGCACTGTATTAGTGTTTGCCATCTATATTCTATATAATCGCAACGGCATGCACTGTGTGTGTGTTTGTATGAGTGAGAGCGTGTGTATTTTCGTATGTAGACAACTGATGAAAGCTATCAACATAATCAGCAATGCAAAAAATTATGAGACAGGAAAAAAAGGTAGTCATTATACTCCTGTTTTTGTAAACACCTTAAAGTGTTCTTTGCTATAACATGTGATTTTATATATTAAATGTAATGTAATTTTACATATTAAAGCCAAAGGAATGAGCGGATACCTTAATTTTTTTCCTTCAGATAGACAGAGGTAGTATAACCGTCTCAGATAAACAAGTGTTGTTCCCATATCCCTGCACGGTGAAGTCCCAGGTCTAAAACAGACCGTAAAAAAAAGTAAGACCTTCCGTCTACAATGCTAGGCTGCCACCTAGAGTCCACAACAGGAACTACATGATGTTTGGTTATAGTGCATTGGGAGAATGCTTTTCAATACAAAACTGGTTAATTGGGTCTTGTTTATTTGCATATTTTAGACCAACGGGTGAGATATGTGTAGAGAGAGAGTGACAATGTCTTCGTTTACAACAAATGACAAGAGCTTTATTAACAGGGTTTATAGGGAAAGAAACAGATGTTCAAGAAGTAACAGGGGCATTTAAAATAATCCTCAAACATCTGAATCCCTCATAACTGATCGTGTTTCCACAGCCACACACTAATGGCGGGCAAGGTAGAGCGCACCAGTGCCACTTTGAGCTTTGACCTCGTTTCAGCCACGCCCTATCAGTGCCTCAGATTCGCCCCTTTCCAGCTCTTCTAAACCTCTTGGTCCACATCGAGCTACCGTGGGCAAAGGGCGTGGTCGAAGTCAGCGATCTGGTTATCGCAGGTAGCGAAAACACGCAAGTCAGCGGTCGGGACAACGAGACCGCGGCGTAAGCACAGAGGAGGCGGTGAATGTGAGGGATTCAGAGCGATGTTTGCACCTCCGAGTCCCCACAGCGAACGAGGAAACGGGCCAGCGGTCTGGGTCTTTCAGAATCAAACTCTCTTTAGCTCTGGGCTTGACCCAGCTCGGCCGCTAGGGCGTTAGCCGCAGGTCTGCTTCTTCACCTCGTTGGCCTTCATCAAGGCCTTTATGGCTCTGGCCCTCATCTCCAGCTCCAGGAGCTCCAGCTGCTGGGCCGACGGTTGGGTCACCGTCACGGCGGGGGTCGGGACTGGTAGCGGCGCCGTTGCCATGACCACCCCCAGCCCCGCCTCGATCAGGGGAGGAGTCTCTGAGGCCGCACGCACGGGAGGCTCCGTCGGTTCCCCGGGCGGCTCTTTGGTGGGAGACGGCGCCAAGGCCAGGATCTCACAGACGCTCTTCTCTATGTCCTTCTGCAGGTCTCTCTTAGAGTCCGG
The DNA here is from genome assembly GCA_029718625.1 of Synaphobranchus kaupii. NCBI lineage: Eukaryota > Metazoa > Chordata > Actinopteri > Anguilliformes > Synaphobranchidae > Synaphobranchus > Synaphobranchus kaupii. The sequence goes on from CM056376.1 coordinate 132,960,841, forward strand.
AGGCCTCGCGGGTTCGGGCTCCGGCGAAACCGCGACAGGTGCCACGACGGGCGTGGGCTCGGCCCCGCCCCCGCCGGTCGCTCCCTCCGCCTTCTCGGACACTTCCTCTTTGTGCCCTTCGATGTCGCTGTCGTAGATGTCTGCGTTGATGCTCAGCACGTCACTTTCGTCCCCTGACCCGCCACCTTCCACAACCACAGGAAAAAAGGAGAGGCTTTGGTATCAATCAATTATCAAACAATCAATCAAGATGTTACAGTTTTCAGCTCAAATAATCACTAGATCTGAACGAGCTTGTAGTTTTTAAATCAGTCGATCACTACAGATGAGTGATTTTGTAGGATTCAACTTTACCTTGCTTGATGTCCTGCATTTCAACGTTCTCTTTGAGAGATGACGTGGAATCCACATTGTTGTCCTGCCTGAAGTACAAAGACCAAACAAAGATGTGCAGCGGTCTTATCTGAAAACTTCTTACGGAAGTTGTTTAACATGCTCTAAAAACTTCCATCCTCTACACAAAAGGGAATTTCTCCTACCCATGAAAGTCCTTTTATAATTGGTTTCTGAAGTATCTTAACTTCAATTCAGAAGTTCTGAAAAGCAATTTCTCACAGAAGGACAATTTTGTTTTATGTCAATGAGACTAAGAAAGTAAGGTCAGGTTACTGGCTGTCTGTCTTGGGCTTCTTCCTGTTTTCATCCTCTTCTGCATCTGAGGCCCCTGCAACTTCTTCTCCTTTTTGTCAAGACATCCAATGGCAAGAGAAATACAAACAGGCATTCAGCAGATAAACAGAGAGGTGTATGGAATTAGACATCTGAATGGCAAAACAACAACACCAATGACAAAAAAAAAGCGCTGTCCTTACCTTCAAGAATCTGGATGAGATTAGTTTGCGAGAGCTGCTCCAACTGTTCCCAACAGAGCTGCTTGATTTCGTCAAAGGTACAGCTCTGTGAATACCAGCAATGCATTCCTCTTTATTAACAAACCAAGGGATACCAGGGGTACCAGAGATGAGAGCAGTATTTTGAAGATATTTTAGAGAGGATATATATACCTTCAGCTCATCAGGTAGCATTTTCTTCAGTTTGTTTTCCCCCAATACCCGGAAGCACTGCTCGAGCATCTCGTGCCTGTCCGTGACGTAAGAGCTGATTGGCTTGAACTGCGCGCTCAAATCCAGCCCTCCCTCCTCAATATCGCTCGCAACGCTCGGCTCATCAGCGCACTGAGGCTCAATGTCTTCTTTTAGGTCCTGTTGGATGAAGAAGAAAAAAAAGCAAGTTAAAGTACATACTATACTGGGGGTGGCCAACGCTCGGCTTTAAACAACCAATTTCGACCTAAAGATACTAGGTGTGGCAAGTAAACCGGGTAATAACTACTTTTAATGAAGCAGATTACTCGGTGCTGAGTAAAATTGTGAATCTACCGACCACACAGCTCTCCCTATGCAGTACCCTCTCTCCCTATCAGAAGTTAGCAAACACGCAGAAAGTTAGCTCTAAGGTCAAGTGTGTAGCTTAAACACGATGCCCGCCAGATCTTCAATCTCTACTAGTAGCACGACAATAATATGACACGAGTATCAAGGGGTTAGCCAAACAGCACAAGTTGGCTAACGTTAGCCCTTGTGATGGCCGTAGACGTGTAATGTTACGATGCAGCTAGCTAGCATGTTAGCCAAACGCGTTCAATTGTATTTATTTAACTTATTTAAGTTACTTACGTTTAGCTAATGTTACATTTCACATCCCAAATCCATAGATTTTCTATTTCATCTTTTCTGATAGGAGTCTGGAAAGGTATGAACGAACCATGTCGTCGCTTGCTAGGTCCAGGTAAGTTACTGCACGTGGAATGAAAGCACATAAGTTAGCTAACGTCGACTTACCTCCATGCTCGATTCGGTACATCTTCGTTTTCTGTCCACATGACTTTCCTCTGAATGAGAAGTTTTCCTTTTCTTCTCCTTTGTAGCTTTTTTCCCTGGCATTGTTTGTTGCTATCTAACGTTAGCGTCTTTATGACAGCAAGTAAATGAGCATTACAGAGAGCTATTAAAGCTATTAGCTAGCTAGGAATACGTTTGCATTTTTGTTTTATCTGATGTTTCTTGAAATGACGACATTCAGTTCGTTAATCCTAAACTACAAATGAATAACAAGGTAATAGGATATGTGAAACTAAGTAGCAACCAGGCTAACTGAAGCGCAAAAAAAACCTCACGCAGACAGAGGACCGTCGCACGCTGATTACGCCACCTGCATCAGCACCATCCCTCGCGAGCACGAGCAGGTTCACAAAGGATTCACCGACAGTGGTGGATATATTGGTGTGTCCTAAATTGAAATGCGTGTACAATTTCGGTTTCCGAATTTAAAAGTCCTAATGTAAACCAAACCTTCATTAGAGGAACATACTTAAAATGGAACGATTGAGAATGTCAAGGCATTTATTTTTGGTCAGTTTCTTTGGCTGCGTCCCAATCCAGCAAACTTCACTTGGGGAATCCCCTTTGAGACCAGTACCCTCGGTCTCCATTTTAAGTGTGAGTCCAATCCGTTAGAAAGCCAAGTGAAGTTTGTGACATAGCCCCTTGACCCTCAACTTTTCTCAAGTGAACGAGTCAGACTCGGCAAGCTCATATTACCCACAATTCACATCGAACGTCCTGTTCAGTGATAATCACGTTAATGTTTATCGCGGTATTATACATACAGAATGGAAAAGACGGTGTTTAGGCTAATAAATACAGGTTAATCTAGTAGTTTGCTATTTTGTATTTCATAGTTTAACAAATTGCCTTACGCAGCAACAGAGTAACGTACTGTGGAATGTAGGCCTACCAGGTTCTCTGTAGTTAATCTTGCTTTTAAACGTAGCCTATTATTAGGCTACTCGTTTCTCAATATTTTTCAGTAGGCTATAATTTGCCAGTTAGCCTAACAATTGAATTTCTCAATAACCAAGACGAATAGGTAAATAAACGTGTGCACCATTTTATTATATTCACATTTGTGCTGACGCAAAATGGGTTAATAGCCTATGTCATGCTAAGTGATCAATGAACAGCACATATTTGGGTAAATTCGTTTTTCTAGCTTGAAAGCATGCATTGCGTTCAATGCTGGTTCCAGCAATTTAAGAGGTTTTCCTTTTTAAATGTATGCTTTCTAAAGTTTTGACTAAATCGAGTGCCGTCTTAAATTAATGACATTCTTTAACGTGATGAGGAGAAAACGCAATGCAAACGTGCAACTCAGAGAAAACGTTGGGATTTTTTTGCCAGTAATTATTCAGAATTATTGCCACCCTTATTAAACAATCTCACGTTAGTTATCTCTTTGTCATTGTCATTTGTTAATCATTATAGGCTACATAATTGTTCTTGATTATTCAGGGAATTTGTTTGATTGACATAAGCAAGAAAAATAAACGGAGACAGGTTGAGAATATGTTCGGTTTAAATGCTTTATTCCAGCGTATGGGCTGTCCTACATATTTAATGCTACACGATTTTATGACACAAATAAATATGCTAGCCCACAAAACTTGCTGCATTTATTGATAGGCTATTTGTTATTCAGCAAATCAATTGCTTGACTGATAATTAATGTAAACAGGTTGAGAGTTTCATCCGTTTAAAGGTAGGCTACGGTGACAGACATTTCACATGATCCGCGATCCCACGATACGCCAACTGTGCAGCAGCATGGTTAACTTCCGAGTATAGATGGGGTGAAGTGCGTCTCAATTCAAATAACCCGCTCCGCTCCGCCCTCGCTCCCTCACACTCGCTAAACGCAAGTGTATACTCCTGTTTTATTGGTAGGCTATGTGCGTCACATCCTCCCAAATGAAGTTTACGAGGGTGGAGCAAAAATTGGATTGGGACGCAGCCTTTGTAAATTGTGTTTGGAAGGGGAAGTGGTGCGATCATTTTCAGGATTTAATTTTTTTTTATTTTGCAAGGAATGTGCATTTGAAAAGCAGAATGGAAATTACCTGAAATATTGTGTTGATAAAAAATAGTTTAACAGTATCTGTGACCTTGAAACAGAAAAATGCATATGAACATTCACCAGTTATGCTAAACCAAGTAATTTGTTTTGGATTTTAAATAACCACCAATAATGGCAGAATTAAATGCATTTCTGGTGTCCTTGAATGTGTAAATTAAGAATCAAATACATTTCCCCCAATACCTTTCCTTTATTCTGTTGGTTAAATGCATATCAACTATTTACTAAAGCAAAACAACCTCATGGTATGTTGGATTGCTGACAAACGTGATATTTAGTCCAGCTTTTTAATAAAGGAAGCTTCTAAAAATCCTTAAACTCCACACATTTGCCAAATAAATTGCTTTCGGTTGGCTGCCAAGCAGAACTACATTTTCAAAAACTGCAACTCTGCAAATGTAAACTTAAAATGCAGCAAGGAGTCAACTTGACAATTCTTTTATAAAGAAAAAAAAAAAGACTGAAACATTGTTTAAAAGAAACCGATGCAAAGACCTTTAAGGCTCACAAAGCAATTTTATTTGTTAAGGACAAATTCAGAAGAGGAAATTCAAGGGTGCATGCCTCTCCTACGTACCAACTTTGGTATTAACTATTGTTGTACTTCACTCACACACACACACACACACACCTTGAAAACATGCAAGATGAGCAGAGACATTGCACTAAACTTTTTATTTTTTTACTCCTGAACAAATATCTTTTCTGAACTTTAAGGAAATATAAGCCTGCAGTTATTGGTAAACTGCAACTGCAGAATTCCATGCCCAACCGGGGCAAAAAAATACAGTGTTTAGAATTATCATAGTGCAATAGTAGTTCAATATGGCAATTGAATTCACCATTTCAGGTTTTGATTGGTTCACAACCATTGGTGGGTGTGGTCAGTTAACAAGTGTCGAGCCCAAAGTACACAAAATACACCGTTATGCAAATAATGGAGTATTGCAGACTCAGACTTTTACTGAAGTGGCTATGGCTGTGTTCAAGGCTAAATACTAAATGTAACCTTATCCATTCGACACAGCCAACACCACACCTGAATGTAGTATTAACATTACAAATATTTCTCAATGTTCTGAACATGATCCCATTTATTAGTTCATTGCTAATATATATTTTTTAAACAGTGTTGGATGTTGCGCCTTTTACATTGAATCCTGTTTTTTTTTTTTCCTTTTTGTTTCTTTTTTTAAATTTTTTTAAATACATCAGTACAACAAATATGAATAAAACCTGCATTTTTATTATTATTTTTTAAACGGAGAAACCTGAAAATGTTTTTAGTCGGCCACAGAACAGATATTAGTGAGCTGTGCCATGGAGCGAACTGGGCCCGCTTGCTGGGGACTCCTGTACGTGGGTGGGCGGATGGAGCTAAGATTTGGGGGGGAGGTGGTTAGAGTTCATGAGTGGCTCTGGATCCGTTTTCGGAGTTCCAGAGACTTCGCCTTCAGGTCTGGCCGGCTGTCCGCCTCCATAGTGGCGAGGGAGCGTAGGAGTTGATCTCTGCTCTTCTCTGACATGCTGTCCCATTTACCATTCTCTGAAACGGTAAGACAAAAATCGCCATCAGTCCTCCTTACACCTTACCTCGCAAGATGGCGTTTATGACCAATGACAGGAAATACAACCATTAATAATTTAAAACAAGCCTGGCGTGAAAAGCAACGGGTCAATATTTCGCTGTGTAGGATTGCCTTTTTAAGTCAAACTCTGTCCTGGCGGAACCCTGCTTGTGCTGGTTTTAATTCCTGCAACTCCTGAACTATAACAAGCCGTTAACTGTTCTTTATTTGACACAATGTCTATTGAGGGATGATTTGCCCTCTTTAGCCACATTATACAAGTGTTTATTCTTCCCACTGGATAGTTATTTATTTATTTATCTCTTGCCCAATTTTTTATTTCCTGTTTTTCTGTAAAACGTGTTTCTAAAAAGTGCTATACAAACAAAACTTAATTGAACATTATGTCAGATATAGCTATACAGAGCATGAAGAAGACTAGGCTAAATGTACTATTCTTGCATCCCAGGATCCCAGTCAGACAAACTAATTATTTCATGAGTCAAATTTGTATTGAGTTAACAGGTTCATGGAAGAAGGATTAAAGAACTTAAACACATTTTCAACCACCTTAACTGATCAAGAGATTGGCCGTAATGAAAACCCAGCAAACGCGAGGGTACCTCAGAGCTGAATTTTTTAAAGCCCTGTGCTTTCACTAAGAAACTGCTGGTCACGAGACACACCCACCTTCTGTTTTCTTCAGAAGTAGTTCCACAATGGACAAAGCTTCAGTCCTCACAGAGGAATAACATTTGTTTTCTGGAGAAAAGAAGCCCAGGAAAACACCAGCGTTACGAAATAAAACGAAAAGCACACAGCCTTCCGCAAACAGCAGCAGGAATCCCCCCTTTCCCAGGCGGTCATGGCGTACCTAAGGGAAATGCGATTGCAGTGCAAGTTTCCGATAAGATTCCCAACAGCGTAGTGGAATCTTGATGGTCCTTCTCCAAAAGTAACAACCTAGAAGACAGAAAGCAAAATAATAATTAAAAAAAGGCGACAGCTCAGTGGCACAAAATTCTCAGAGTACCCAGTGGGCCAAAACTGCCAAAGAATTATGACAGTTTTTATACATTCTGTTGAAGGTGCCATTATAATGCTCAGTGATTGTATACAGTCAAGCCGGAAAGTCTGAACACTCCTTTCACCTTCTCCACGTTGTATTACGTTACAGACATATTCTACAATAGATTGAGTTCATTTTTTGTCTCAAAATTCTACACAAAATAGCCCATAATTACAAAGTGAAAACAGGTTTTTAGACATTTGTGCTAATTTATTAAAAATCAAAATGTAAAATATCATATGTACACAAGTGTGCACACCCTTTGATATGACACCCAAAAGTGAGCTGAGGTGCATTTTGTTTCCACTAATACTGCTTGAGATGTTTCTACAACTTAATTGGAGTCCACCTGTGATAAATTCAATTGATTGGACATGATTGGAGATTGCCAACACCTGCCTATATAAGGTCCCACAGTTGACAGTGCATGTCAGAGCAAACTCCAAGCCATGGGGTCAAAGGAATTATCTGCAGACCTCAGAAACAGAATTGTGTCAAGGCATAGATCTGGAGAAGGGTACGGAAAAATCTCTGCAGCTTTACAGGTCCCAAAGAGCACAGTGGCCACCATCATTCCTAAATGGAAGAAGTTTGGAACCACCAAGAATCTTCCTAGACCTGGCCGCCCGGCCAAACTGAGCAATCGGGGAAGACAGGCCTTGGCCAGGGAGGTGAGCAGGAACCCGAGGGTCACTCTGACAGAGCTCCAGCGTATCCTTGTGGAGATGGGAGAACCTTTCAGAAGGTCAACCATCCAGGCAGCACTCCACCAATCAGGCCTATGGTAGAGTGGCCAGACGGAAGCCCCTCCTTAGTAAAAGGCACATCACAGCCCGCTTGGAGTTTGCCAAAAGGCACCTAGAGGACTCTCAAACCATGAGAATCAATATTCTCTGGTCTGATGAAACCAAAATTGAACCTTTTGGCCTGAATACCAAGAGTCACGTCTGGAGGAAACCAGGCACCGCTCATCACCTGGCTAATACCATCCCTACAGTGAAGCATGGCGGTGGCAGCATCATGATGTTGGGATGTTTTTCAGCAGCGGGAACGGGGCGACTAGTCCTGATAGAGGGAAAGATGAATGCAGCTAAGTACACCGAGATCCTTGAAGAAAACCTGCTCCAGAGCGCTCTGTACCTCAGACTAGGGCGAAGGTTTACCTTCCAACATGACAACGACCCGAAGCACAGAGCCAAGAGAACAAAGGAGTGGTTTCGGAGAAAGTCTGTGCATGTCCTTGAGTTGCCCAGCCAGAGCCCAGACCTGAATCCAATTGAACATCTGTGGAAAGAGCTGAAAATGGCTGTGTACCGACGCTCCCCATCCAACCTGACGGAGCTTGCAAGGATATGCCAAGAGGAATGGGCAAAAATGTCCAGAAACAAGTGTGCCAAGCTCGTAGCTTCTTTCCCAAGACGCCTTGAAGCTGTAATCGCTGCCAAAGGTGCAGCAACCAAGTATTAGGCTAAGGGTGTGTACAGATATGTAACCCCTAAATAACCGATTTTTGTCAGTAAAATAAAATTGCATATTTTCTAAAAACCTGTTTTCACTTCGTCATTATTGGCTATTGTGTGTAGATGTTTGAGGCAAAAAATGAACTCAATCTATTGTAGTATAAGTCTGTAACGTAGTAAAACGTGGAGAAGGTGAAAGGAGTGTTCAGACTTTCCGGCTTGACTATGTATTTTATGAAAGTAAACTAACACCCTTCATAAACATTGGGAGGGGGGGGTGGTGTTAGAATTAAGTGTTAACCCCTATGGTGTTTTACCCTTGGAAATATGTCTTCATGGATTTTAGCACGCCCAGCTGTACCCTCCACGTGCTGAGCTTCAGTCTTCCGCACATGAGCTGACACAGCTCCACCTGGTACCTGCCTGCAGCACCGCAGTGGAAACAAACACAGCCAGTCAGTCATTCAAACAGTCAGTCAAATAGCCAGTCATACAGCAAGAGAAGGCCCAGCAAGTGTCTGTTACTTTAAACTTTAATGAAACACTTGTATCATAAGTAGAATAATCGTAAATAGCAGTTGGCTGAGCCAATGGCCAGCTCGCAGCAGTACGTGGGGTGGGAGTCTTACCCTGCGTAGAAGGGCTTTTTGGCCAGGCCTTGCCCAGAGTTTCAAAGGCACACAGCAGGGCCTCTGTCTGCAGCTCCTTCTCTTTCTCCTCGGGGTCGTCCTCATCCTCATCTTCCTTGCTCTTCGGGGAAAGGGCGCTGGTGGGGGAGTACTGGAACCATGCACAGCAGTCCTCACATTAGCAATGCTAGCATCGCTTTCTGCTCAGTCAACATTACCATTTAACCTAGTACTGTTACTCCATGTTCTGGGATGGCGGTATTTAGCATTGCCCTGGGGTGTGCAGGTTCCGTTACTCAGCACTTAAGTGATATGTTAAAGCAGGTAATTATACAATAAATTCACCTCATCTGATTTCTTAGGTTTGAACTGGTTTAAACTCTGGTAGAGACCCTGTGGCTCTCCAAGGGCATATCACTGGTCTATGAGATACTATATTTCAATGTGCGCATTTCCATTTTATAATGAAGAACAGGGAATGTAGATGTCCATTTCTTCAGCCAGATTATTCACTAAAGCACTTGAGGCACTTTCACCCATACACCACTAAATCTAAGTACCTTTTTAATTAAAGGAATCAGGATATCGGCTAGCTCCTGGAAGCGGTCCTCTTGAGTCGACTCGAGAACATCTGCAGCACATCGCAGGGCGGCCATCTTGTATCCCAGGCTATCCTTACGGCACTCCTTGAGCACCAGCTCGATGACCTCGGGGATGGTGGGCTGGTCCGGAGCGGACTTCTGCAATTCCCCGCTGAGCGTAGGAGACACTTTCAGCCAAACTGAATCTGCACACGCCACTGCTAATGGTTATGTAATGCCTCTGTTTAATGTGCAAGAGCATCTACTATGGGGCTACCAATTTACTAATAATGGATTGTATTTATATAGTGCTTTTCATCTCACAATCTCAATGCGTTTTACACTGAAGGAAAGAGTTTCACTGCGAGCATCAGTGTAGCTCCAACCTGGGTGATGCGCGGCAGTCATTTTGTATCAGAATGCTCACCACACGTTAGCTTAGGTGGAGAGTGACCCCTACTCTTAATAATAAGTGCCATGGGACCATGGTGAATCGGGCTTGTTTCGAAAGATGGAAGACTTCTGGGTAATATGGGTAAAATGCATCAAAATTGTTTTTAGTTGCACATTGTCCCTGATAAGTCACTAAAATAAAAAATGTAATATTTCAAGAATAAAAGGTTTTCTGACGTTCAGACGAGAGGGAGTTACTTGGCTTTCATTCTTACCTGCACTTTGAGACCACTGACCCAATAGCCTTCAGCAACTCCTCCTGAACAAAAATAAAGGACTGTGATCATAATATATTCTACATCACACTAGACTGCCACCTAAAATCAAATCCATGTCATGTAAAGACAGGCACATCTCGGTCAAGCAATTAAGATCTTCAGGAGCCCCCCCCCCCCCAATTTTGCCACCATCTAAACCATTAAGGCATTTCTAATACGTATTTGACCCAGGTCCGAAGATAGCTATAATGTAAATATAACGACAAGTACTGTAAAAAGGGACGTTCCATCTCGGTTTATAAAGGCAGACATTCTACTCCCATTCATTGCAAAATGGCCGCCCAACTGTCCTGGTTTATTCAGGGGTGTGGGGGGAAAAAGAGAATAATGGAGCCGTTCCATTTTAAGGCCGTCTCCTCACACACCTTCCCCGCCCACGTCCTGCCTGCCAGCCCCTGCAGGAGGGCGCTGAGCACCATGCCGAGATGAGGGGCCACGAGGGAGCCCGTCTGCTCCTTGGCGATGGACGCCATGGCCGCGGCGCCTTGCGCTTTCATCTTCCACGACTGGGACTGCAAGGCCTTCTGGGTAATGGCAATCAGCTCCGTCATGTACAGCCTGATTCCGCCAAAGCTTCCTGGGGAGGAGTCATGTCACGGACAGAATGAGCACAGGAAAGTTTTAGGTTTTAAATAATAGAATAACTGTACGGTGTGAAAATTACACTAATTTTAGAGGACAGTGTTCAGTGGATGCCATTTTACAGCTGCCTCTAGAGGCCACTGTATAAAAAACGAGTCTCTCTCCCCCCCCACCTCTGCCCACACCCGTTTCCCTGTGTGCCAGCGGCCAGACGAGGCCCGCGTCGGGCACGTACCGGGCACATGCTCCTGCCAGACCTCGGCCCACAGGTTGGAGTCAGCGTTCTCTCCCTTCTCCTCGTCCGCGACCTCGTGCATGCCCAGGAAGGCGAGGGGCAGAGCCAATCCCGCGTGGTTCTTCAGCACGTCCGGACTGTAGTGGCCAATGGCGTGCACCGTCAGGGCACAGGACGATTTGTAGATGGGCTCTGAACCAATCAAAAGTGAAATGCTAGTAAGTTACCAAGGAAACTGGACACTGATGTCTTTTTGAAGCCTACCCTGTAAGATACTCCTTTTCAGTCACTGAGTCCATGACAGGCGGCCAATGTTGCGAATTACAGGGCCGTGAAATTAAACATTTTATAAGACCACATTTCATTCATTGTGGGTTTTTAATCCATTAATCCAAAGATTCACAAAACAACAACAACAACAACAACAAAAACAACCTCACCTTCTTTTTCCAGGTACCATACGTTGAGTTTCTGCAGCAGTTTTTCCACACTGCTGTCTTTTGCAGTCTACAGAGAAAAGGGCCCAGTTTAAAGATTTGACTGCGGAACCCAAGCACACATCTTTAACTCCCATTCTGTGGCACGGCACTGCCCTACCCGTACGAGGTGTCCGAGAGCGAAGGCGAAGGACTTCTGCACCACAGCGCTGCGGTCGTGTATACCGTTCAGCAGCGAGCTCATCAGCTTACCTGTGAAGAAAAATACACGCTGGCATTAACCAGGTACACACTGCCCCATGCGTTAACACATTAAACCAGGTACACACTGCCCCATGCATTAACACATTAAACCAGGTACACACTGCCCCATGCATTAACACATTAAACCAGGTACACACTGCCTCACGCATTTACACATTAAACTAGGTACACACTGCCCCATGCATTAACACATTACACCAGGTACACACTGCCCCATGCATTAACACATTAAACCAGGTACACACTGCCCCATGCATTAACACATTAAACCAAGTATACACTGCCCCATGCATTAACATATTAAACCAAGTATACACTGCCGCATGCGTTAACACATTAAACCAGGCCACTCAGCTGGGCATATTCAGCCCCTGTATGCGTTCTCAGGCATGTCTGGTTAGGTACTCACACCAGTACCATGCATGGAAATACTGGACACTTACCTGAATAAGGTGCCAAATCCTGAGGACACTGAACCGTCAGAGACACAATGACACTGGCACAGCCTCCCTGTAACAACAGGATTCACAGTTTTTAAGACTTTTTACTTAAGAATGAAGTAGTGTAGTATAGTGGTCAGGGAGCTGGGTTTGTGACTCTGGAGGTAGCGGGTTCGATTCCCATGTGGGAGGAGGTGGGTGCTGTTGTACGCATGAGCCAGCTACTTAACTTGAATTACTCCAGTAAAATACTGCGCTGTATAAATGGATGATATGCAAAAACATAATCTGTGCATTTGCATGCAGTTTTGTTCCAACCAATTTCCCTGGCTTAGCAGCCTAATGTAAGCTGCTGTTTGCACCAAAGGTTCACTCCTATACTGGAGCACAGGCTTCAGCTGTAGTACACAATTTCACTAAATATGCTAGAAAAAGGCACAATTGCGCCATTTGAATCCGAAAAAGGACGGGCTCTCCTCGTGTACCCCTCATCGACTGCGGCTGACGTGCATCACATTGAGCTGAGGAAGCCCGCACTGCAGGCCTTCCTGTGGACAGGACAGGGGACCCACCTTTGAGGAAGCCATAGCAGGCCTTCCTGTGGGCAGGACAGGGGACGCCACCTTTGAGGAAGCCATAGCAGGCCTTCCTGTGGGCAGGACAGGGGACCCACCTTTGAGGAAGGCGTTAGCAGACCTTCCTGTGGGCAGGACAGGGGACCCACCTTTGAGGAAGGCGTTAGCAGACCTTCCTGTGGGCAGGACAGGGGACCCACCTTTGAGGAAGCCATAGCAGGCCTTCCTGTGGGCAGGACAGGGGACCCACCTTTGAGGAAGGCGTTAGCTGGCCTTACTGTGGGCAGGACAGGGGACCCACCTTTGAGGAAGGCGTTAGCAGGCCTTACTGTGGGCAGGACAGGGGACCCACCTTTGAAGAAGGCGTTACCAGGCCTTACTGTGGGCAGGACAGGGGACCCACCTTTGAGGAAGCCCTCACTGCAGGCCTTACTGTGGACACGACAGGGGACCCACCTTTGAGGAAGGTGTTAGCAGGCCTTACTGTGGGCAGGACATAGGACCCACCTTTGAGGAAGCCCTCACTGCAGGCCTTACTGTGGCCAGGACAGGGGACCCACCTTTGAAGAAGGCGTTAGCAGGCCTTACTGTGGACAGGACAGGGGACCCACCTTTGAGGAAGGCATTAGCAGGCCTTACTGTGGGCACGAGAGGGGACCCACCTTTGTTCCGAGACCCAGGCCGCTCTTCAAAAGGTCACACAGTTTGGGTACGAGCTCCCCCAGAACAGACAGGTCCATATGCTGCAGACACTATAACGCCAGAGAATTAAGCAGAATTCACATACAGTTAGTTAGAAGTAGGCCATTATGTCACACTGATACACGGCTACAGCTAATACAGGTAATGACATATAGTTAATAAGAACAGGATTTAAAAGCAAGCATCACATGAAAACTTTTCAATATATCGTCAGGAAAAAAAGGTGTAGAAACGGGAGCATGAAAGGACAGCTGACCATGTTGATCGTCTCCATCATCGGAGAGGACTTTGCCGCACTGAGCCTCGCCGTGTCCATCGCCGTCTGGAGCGAGAGATCAAAATTAAAAAACGTCATGACGACATGAGGTGTGGCAAGTTTCACGGCATTTGAAATACTCATTCCCCAGGGCTCTCGAAAGCTGAACCAAAATATGCTTTGTGAAGTTTGGGGACCAATTTAAATCGAGGCGTTCCCCAAGCGCCGGCTGTCGGCTGAATGGCCGACTACAGACCTGTTTGACCGGATACTTTTAGACAGAGCCATCATTAATTTCTGAAGACTGAGGGGGGGCGGAAAAAAAATAAAAAAGTAAAAAAGCTAGGCTATTGGCTGAAGAACGTGACGTACATGTTGTTAAGCTGCGCAATCCATTCATGTCTCGCTCGCCCCCCCCCCCCCCCCTTAAAGCCATAAATGATGTCATCTGAACATTCGCTCTCCTCACTGCAAACACCCCTAGCAGGCTACTTTTCTCCCCTGGCTGGCTACTCAAAAATTTGGGGAACCACCCTGTTTTAATTCAACCCAGTCAATTAACAGCCATTGTTCAAATCATGAATTTGGTTATGACACATTTCCTAAAATGGAATGGAAAATGGGCGTTGGGCTCGGACCTTCTCCTGCTCGGTGGCCCGTAGGCTCAGGTAGTTGAGGACCTGGGGCTCCAGCACGCTCAGCGACTCCAGGAGGGCGGGGATAAGGCGGGGCGTGTGGGGCTTCAGCCGGCTCCCTGCGCTCTTACTGATCTTCACCAGCGTCTGGATGCTGAGAGACGCACAGAAATAATCACACCTTTCACTTCAGCGCCTTTTCGGCCATTTTGTTTTCCTATGTTGAAGCTCGCCAACATTCCCAAAACAAACACATGATAGAAACAGTATTTTATCTATTAAAGCATGACAGGCGATTGGGTGCTTCCCAGAGCCGGGGTAGATAACTACTTTAACACTTTAGACACCAGTAAAAATCCTGAAGATTAGTGTCAAATTTAATTAAATTTTTTTTTAAATAATCAACAATATGCTGAACAAAATACTGTTCACATATGACTAGGTTTCCTTAGTAAATTCTCAGGGCTTGTTATAAAATTTTAAGGCATTTTTAAAAAGTATTAGACCCAGGTGTGGTATCCCCTGCCGCATAGCGCATCAGAGCCGTACATGATGGCAAATTAATTACAAGGCCGAGTCAGAGGTCAGAAGTCACAGGTTATCCCCCGCAGGTGTGCTGTGCGCAGGTGAGACGGAGGCTTACCTGAGAGTGCGCACCTCCACCACAGTGCTGATGATCCCTTTGTCCAGCAGGGTGGGCAGCAGAACTCCCACAGTCCTTTGCGCCGCCACTCCAGACGACTCGCATATCCGGACGCACACCTGCAGTGGGACCACAAGCACAAAAACACTGCTCTCACTCACTGCCTTGAACATCGGCCTCACCCTGCTATGGGAACTGCCCAATCCGACCACTCCCCTCACCCTGTCCAATCAGACTCCAGCACTGATACTACTATGTTGCACACAGGCTGAAGCTCATACGACAGGAACAGGAAGTACGGAGTGGCCCACAGGAAAAGGCTGTGGCTCAAGAAGGACTGCTCTGCAGTATAAATGGGCAGACTATGTGAGGTTCGCTGGGTTAAAGGTTGAGGGACTTCTCTGCAGTATAAATGGGCAGACTATGTGAGGTTCTATGGGTTAAAGGTTAAGGGTTAAAGGTTGAGGGACTGCTCTGCAGTATAAATGGGCAGACTATGTGAGGTTCGCTGGGTTAAAGGTTAAGGGTTAAAGGTTGAGGGACTGCTCTGCAGTATAAATGGGCAGACTATGTGAGGTTCTCTGGGTTAAAGGTTAAGGGTTAAAGGTAGAGGGAAGCTTACCTTGCTAAGGGTCTTCAGTGTCATATCCGCTGCCTTCCGCACGGACTCCTGCAGAAGAGAAAAAAGGAGGAAGAAGAAAATAGAGGAAAAAGAGGGACAGAGGAGGGAGAGAGAGAGGAAGACAAAGGGAAGGGATCAAAGGGAAAATTATAAGTCTAGATAAAAAATTTAAAAAAAGCATTCCATTTGTCTAGGGGCGGTGGGGAAAAATGTCCTTAAAACATAAAAATGTATAAATCGGTACAAAAGACTGCTCTGCTGTTCATTTATTTCTTCTTTGTAATCGTGGCGTAAGGTGGGACGTTACCTTGATGTCGTCTCGGACTCGGAACAAGGTCTCCCACATCTCTGCAAGCTGGTCAATGATGTCATCCAGCTGCCGTCCGCGAATCAAATCATTGAGGGCCAAGCAACTACAAGGACAACAGTGGTGTTCAAACTGGCTGAAATATGTTATACAGCGGTTTCACAGCCAACCACCATTTTTAGCATCCAAAATATCATGTTTCTTTCAAAGGCCTCTACAGCTAAAACTAAAGGGAAAAAAAATCTTTACAACTCTCAAATATGGGTCATTTGGTCACAGGTGTGCATCATAAACAACATGAAAAACATAATATTAATTTCATGGCGAGTTATGCAAATAGAACAAGGCGCACCTGGATTCTCGAACTCTCCACAAATTACTGGTTAAGTTTGTTAAAACATCTTGAAGAATCTCCTTTAGATATTTGTCAACCTGTAGATGGAAGAAAATAAAAAAAAGTAATGGTTCACAGGAAAATTGCGTTAGCTGAAAATTACTTCTGAATGTCAAAGGTTAAATGAATCATGTGTGACTGTGGCTGCACAGAGCATTAGCTAATATCACAGAGGAACGCAATGTTTTAAGTTAGTGGTAAAATCCTAGGTACTATACATGGACCACCAAAGCACCTATCACCTATGTGCCAATGACATCACTTCCTGTTTAAAAGTGCAGAAGTCATACCGCGTTTTTTTCAGTGACGAGGGCGTCCCAGATGCTGGTCATGGCTTGCCGGATCCCCAGATTGGGGTCAAACTGGTATCTATAGAGACGGGGTATGAGCTGGGGGAGGTAGGGGGTCAGCTGCTCGCCTGCTTTAGCTGCTATCATGTTAAACCCAAAGGCAGCCCCCTGTAAGAAGAGGAGATACATACTCAGTATGAAAAAAATCAAACCAGCGCTCTGTGCCAAGAAGATGCATGCACTAAGAAAAATCACACCATCAAGGCAAAAAATAGCGTTTGTCTTTTACAACGTCAGCTACACAAGCCAATTGATGATTGTCACCCAATTTGTGAATGACTACCAAAATAATAAATTAATAAAAACAAAAACAAATCAAACCTTGTTGGTTAACTCAGAAAACAGGGAGGTCAGGCTGCAGTCCTGTAGGGCTGCAATATCTGTCAGGTTTTGGTGCGTTTCTGCACTTAAGCGCTTAATTTAGGTCAACAACGGGGTTAAGAGTCCAAACACCTGGTTTCCGAGACCTAAATTGCCCGTTAAGTGCAAGGAAACCACACAAAAAAAAAACCTGTAGCCCTCCGGGACTCCAGTTTTACACCTCACAGCAAGGGTGTAGAAGTACCTTTCTTGAATTCCACATGGCATGGTGGTTAGCAAGGTTCATGAACTTGTACACAAGGTCTGGCTGGTTAAGATCACTGGCCAGTGAACAAAGTTCCTTGTAGGTGGTCAGTCCTTGGCTAGACAATAATAAGAGAAAACAAGACTCCTATGAAGACTGGTAGTCTTTCAAAGTACAACATGATTAAAATATTGTTCACCACTAATCTGTGGATAATTTGTGGATAACAGTAACTTACACAATACATATATACGCACAAACCTCTGACCGAAAATGTCCAAACAAAGTCCCATGATAACAATATCACAAATTCTGATATATGATGACAATATGACAGATGTTAACTGCAAATAGCACAGTCCACATATGCACTGTATGTCTCTGATGTGCTAATAGACAGCGGTGAAGTACTGATGTAGTGTACTTGCCCATCTGGTGCTTTTCCCAGCGATCCTCCTTGAAACACCTCTGTATCCTCAGACACAGCGTGTTTTGTCCTAGGAGTCAAAGGAAAACACATTTCAGACAGAACTATAATAATAATGTATAACAAGCATAATAATGAGAGTGGACAGGTTTCCCACTTTGTTCAGACAGAGGGAAAAGCAGAAATGGTTACAGATAAGAGATGGAATCACAGTAGAGAAGGCGCCGTTGGCCGGGAATCAAACCCCTGGCCGCACAGGGGGACTGGTATACTAGGGGAGTTGCTAGCCGGGCTGCCCTAAGGAATGTGTCACACAATCTGGCCTATAAGTAATTATTCTAATGAATTCTTCCATTAGTCGTGTCATGTGATCTGAAACTAAAAGGTTGGCGGGAGCCACACCTCTTTCCCGTCATCAGCGTGTCCACCAGGGTGGACACCAGCTCCTGCTGGTCCTGTTCCGTTCCCAGCTCGTACACCAGGCCCAGTCCTTTGGAGGCCACGTCCTGGCCCAGCTCTGACAACACAGGGGGGTTCGTACAATCAATCCCAACGCAGTTCAACAACAAACAGTCTTCAATGCCGTGTAACACAGGCGTGAGGGGGGATTATTACAACCCTAAGGGAAAATCAATGGCATATTTGCCTCAGACTAGGCGGAGTGCTCCACCTAGTGAAACTAGACCGTCTTTCAGCACATCTACATCAATAAATGATCAACACTCAACATTTTAAAAAGGTTAGGGTCACCAAATGCGCATCTTTATAGGAGGGGATATTACATCATATTTCATTCATTTAGCAGAGCCTCTCTCCAGAGCAACTTAAAATGTGAAAGTCCACCTACATGAGATACACAAGCTATTGAGAACAGATATATTATTAACGTAGCTATTATACACCTCAGTTTTTAACCTCCAGCATGAGCTGGCATTAAGAGTGCAATCCACTTCAACTGTATAAATGCCTTCGCAAGTGGAGCTAAAATACTCACCGTCAGGATCAGACAGGGCGGAGATGAAAGCAGTCTGGACCTCTTTCAAATGTGACTGAGGGGCACAAGAAGATGATCAATTCCACAAAACATTCATACAAAAAAAAACAAAAACAAAAATTAGGCAGTTCTGAAGAAATCAATATCCGCAAAGTGCTCCAAAGTTGCTTGAGTCCGCTGCATTCAGCTCCATTCGACGCACCGTGAAAGTGCGTCGTCATCAATGTGGGAGTGTGGATAGCTCTGACTCACCCCATTAACTGAGCCAACGTTAGGAGAATGTTAGTAGTCTACTTGGCTAAATCAAACTGTCTTTAATTTAGCTAGCTAGATCGCTAACTAGCTATCCGGTACACGGTAACATTGGTTAGTACTTACTGAACACGAATTAAAGCAAATCCAAATTCAATTACAGCGGGCATGCACCGCGTACGAAGCTAGCAGCCATTTTGACAGTCGCGACACGCGTGTCTCCGGCGATCGCAGTGAGGTAAGTGTCGTCACAGGCGTGTTAACAGAACTCGGGGAGCGCACAAACGCTTGCTAACCTTGATCTCCTTGTGCTGACTGAGCTTCTTGACCAGGGAGAGCAGCCAGATGCAGGCGGCCTGGCGGACGTGCGGGTTCTGGCTGCCGATGTGCTTGGTCAGAATGCTGTTCAGGACCCAGGGAACCACGTCGTTGCTGCTCATGTCTGAGGGGGATCAGCAGAGATCAGCGCTTCGCTTGAACGCAAGGACGTGAGGTCTCGCAATGACGAGAACAGGTCATTCAGCCCATCTAAATATTCAGTTTTCTACCATCAAAAGCAGGGCCAGTGTGGGTCCTCAATATTATCCAGAAAGGGCCGGTGTGCGTCCTCAATCTTATCTAGAAAGGGCCGGTGTGGGTCCTCAATCACCCAGAAAGGGCCGGTGCGGGTTCAGGCTTTTGGTCCAACCGAGCAGTAACGCACCTGATTCTACTAATTAACCACTAGAGTCTTTGCTAAGGACCTTGATGAGTAGAATCAGGTGTGTTACTGCTTGGTTGGACCAAAAGCCTGCAGCCACACCGGCCCTTACTGGATAAGATGGAGGACCCCTGGTCTAAAGCAGTGGGTACCTGAAATATCAGCACACACACCTCTCATGGAAACACCTGTAGAGATCCTGATAATAAATCATAAGGATAATGTATGCAGATCACTGACATTTTAACTGTTGGTAGTGGGGGGAAAAAAACCTGGACTAGAGAATATCCAGAACTGTGTCGAGGACCAGACCATCTCAGGAGTCTAAGGGGAAGATAGTTTATCAACTTCCTGCATTCCGATTGGTTCTAGCAAGTTTAAAAAAGAGAGTTAGGTCATATAGGTCAATGGTTCAGTTGGCCTAAATTGCTGCCTCCATTCGGAGCCAAGTTTAGATGTGACCATGAACCATTAACTGACTGTTTGGCTCATTAGCAAAGCACACCCCTGGGGTTTGTGTGGATTAAACATACATGAGACCTGGTCAGGCCCACAGTACTGTAAGTTTAAGAGCCTGACAGGCTTGGCTTCCACACGATTAACAGATGTACTTCAGTACAGACGGGGGGATGAGGGGAGACCTCCAGGGGTGTCAAGGTGGGCCGGACTCACTGGATGGAGGGGTGTACTCCTCCTCTGTGCAGGTCCAGACGTCCCGGGCCGCACCCGAGCTGGTCCCTATGGCTGCGCTAGTGATGGCCTCACCCACAGTGAACTGTAGCTCCACCTGCTTCGCCTGTGCAGGAAAAGACCACGGACACAGACCAA